>CM035418.1:193512087-193890702 GCA_020310875.1 Ceratopteris richardii | reverse complement strand
CCCCCCCCCCCCCCCCCCCCCCCCCCCCCCCCCCCCCCCCCCCCCCCCCCCCCCCCCCCCCCCCCCCCCCCCCCCCCCCCCCCCCCCCCCCCCCCCCCCCCCCCCCCCCCCCCCCCCCCACCCCCCCCCCCCCCGACAAAAACTGAAGTAAAGATGTCTCTAAGAAAAAACTGAAGTGAAGATGTCATGGATTGCAGCCATTGCATTGGCGAGGTCGATACTTATCACAACAGAAAAGGATTTTCATCCAAGGTACCTCAGACAAATGATCTTACAGCTCCTCTCTTTCCATATATAAAGCTTAGATGTCTATGGCAAATATTACAACAATGCAAAATGAAGGCTCAACACTAGTAAAGAACCACAATACCTCCATCGCAAGTCGAGCTATCCAATCTAGTAGCTATGGTGTTCCACACTGCAACAGAAAGAAAATCCACAACAACTCCCATTTTGCTGCTCTTCTCTAGCATGAACATCTGAAAGTGAGAGATGGAAGCAATCTGCCGCCCTTGAGAGCAAGAAAGTCCTCCCCAAAGCTTCCCCTTTGCCCTGACGTCCGTCCTCTAGGCAACCCTTTTCCTCTGTCGTTGATCATGTATCTCTGCCCCCCCTCCTCTCTTTTTCGCCAAAGAAAAACAGCAGCCGTCGAAGAAGAGAAAAAATTGATGAAGGAGGTTCCGCCCCCTTCTGACAAAACAACAGAACACTCTTCAAGCGCTCGCTGCTGGAAGAGAACAATCGCAGAAGAAGAAGAGCTACCTTCCCGTTTGCTAGCGAAGAAGAATGGAGAGAGAGAGACCCTTTTTGCTGCCGCTCCAGATAAAGGCTCCACTCCCTCAAGAGAAAATTGACCACACAACCTTTGTAACAAAAAACAAAAGTAAATTCCTCCCTTCTGCACACAAAACGGATGCGGCCCCTTTGTCTGACAATTTAAATGGACAACCCTTTCCACCTTGTTTTTCATAAAACTCCAATGCCTACCTTCCAAAGTAGTTATTTCCCATGCATATCCCTGACTTATTCGATCAGCCGTTACAATGGCACCCTTTAAATGATTTACAGCCTCCCCCTTGTCCAAAGCATGTGCCCTTGCCCATGTGGGGAATACCCATTCAAGTGCTCCATACCAGTCTCTAGGTATGCCAAGTTTACTAAAAGTGGTAGTTGGTTCTACACCTTGGTGTGCTAGATTATGAATTGCTAATATACACCTTGCATCTTTGTATACTCCAAACCTTCGGATTTTGCTTCCAATAAAACGGGAACAAGTCCAGCATGCCAGTCATTGGGTACAAATATACATTTCTCTCGATAAGTGTAGCCTCCAAGGGGTAATACTAGAGGTGCTTCACATGCAGCATGGCACAGTAATGTGAATCGAAACTGGTTATCACCAAAAGCTCCTCTTGTGTCACCATAGGGGTTCCCAGGCCTATGATAAGATGGATGATCAACAAAAACCAAGTCAACCCCTGCTTTTGAACTCATGAAAATATGCCACCTCATGTTCTTCTTCAAAGCATCCAATTTTAATGCGACATTGCATGTCGAAAGCTCCTGCAAACTTGGCATCCGTAACTCCATTCAAATACACCATAGGAGGGGCTCTGCACACTGAAGATGGCGCATCCAAAAAATTAGCGTCAAGCAGCATCATCTCCAATCTTCTATGACAGCCCGCCTTTTTGACCAAGAAGTTGTCGTGTTACCTCCAAATACTTCTCATCAATCATCAAATCCACTTTTCAAGTACTTGAAATCAAACGTATTTTCCTACCAAATAGAACCACATTAGTGCATCAAAACCAACCATTTTCTGAGCTAACATACTCCCCTCTTGTTATTTGTGAAGTCGTCCTCGACGAGCCACTATCGCTGCAATATAATCAAAACAGCCATGAAAATGTCAGTGTCCAACTAGTTTGCATACCTTTCCATCGAGCCATTACTCCAACGGAACCTGCACTCATTGAAGCTATTAGTGCTCACTCATGAATACATACAAATCATTCACTTCAAAATGATCCAAGAACATGCACATATATGCAACTCCAATTCCAACATGCATCAAATTGCTCATGCATTCCATTATGAAAATAGTCTCAACCAGAATAACACATGCATACCTTTCCATGGTTTACACATGCAACTATGATTGCGGAAAAAACAGAAACGGAAATACCGAAATAAACAACAACAACTGAAATGAATTCAACAGGAGATGCAACATACCCAAAATGCATACCCCTTTTATTGACCTACTATTCGCTATATACAATTATTCCATGAGTAGACACTCCCTAAGAATCCCCATTGTCGTCCCACAAAAGCCATCGAGACCCTAGTACAAGTCAAGACCTACATAAAAACCCTGGAGTGTCCCACACTCTGGAAAACCCTCGGATAACGCACACAAGTTATAAAGCAAAACCGTTGCATTACCTCGCTAAAGGTCTCATCTATAAGTACATATACAGTATCCGTGCCTTTGAGAATGTTGGTTCAGAGTGAGCTGATCTGTCACAAGCCATTATATACCAATTACACAAGCAAATGACGTTCCCTTCCAGGCGATCATCGCCCTCTCCTCTCTCTCTCTCCCCCTCAGGAGTGGGGAATAATTTCATATGTAAATTTTATTTATACTCACACGTTGGCCTGCATTGACATTGGATGCGATTCGTGGACCTGACCACCTGGCCAAGTTGATTCCACCCATCTACCAACGCAATGCAGCGCACAACACACAACCACATAATGATAACACATAACATATATCAGCTAGCCCATAACGAAGCTGGATACGGCTCGTGGTCGTGACCGCCCGGCCACAATGGCTCCACCTACCTACCAACCCGTTATGGCGCGTAGTTAAGACACAAACATATACATCCCAAACCTATGGCGAAACTAGCTGCGGCTCGTGGTCCTAACCACCGGGCTATGATAAATCCACCCACCTACTAGCCCACCATAGCGCGTTGGTACGATCACAACAACACAATGTTTTTTTTTTTCCTTTTCTTTTCTTTTTTTTTCGTTTTTTTTTTTTCATAGTTAATTAATTCGCCCCAATCCTGAGAATTAAGGAGAGGAAGAAAGGGATTTTCCCCACTTTTCCCACACAGACATGTAACATACACACTCCAGCCTTTGACAGATCAACCACCTCTTCACTCCATTCTCTCAATTACAGACACTACATATGTATTCATCGATTTGACTTTTCACTAGGTAACTACAACCGGCTATGCCTTGGTCCCTTATATACCTATCTTTTAGATGATCTAGAATGTGGGTCTTTGGGATGTCTCATATAGCCTCACCTCGTACTCGTATCCCGACAACTTCCCTAGGGCGAGTCAGGCTCAACTTCCGGAGCTCCGTCATCGCTACCTATCGTTAACAGATCTTCCCAAGCCCAATAGATATCATTTACCTCGTTAGGCAATTCCATCGTGCTGTCGTAGTAGAAGTACCGATCCTTGGCATATCCAGCCCAACTAAGTAGATATATCATAGTCTGTCTGCAAGCTCTCAACCAATATCTCCATGCTTTCTAACGCTTGATCTGAAAAATATACGACAAGGTCGAACAGAGCGCTCTGGTATACTTGATCAGCCATCGGTCGCATAGTCCTCAGTGATCCTGCATAGTAACACACTTGGTTTACCAGTTTCTGCAATTCCAGCAAACAAAAGGTAAATTGAATGAACAAGTAGAGAAAGTTCTTCTTGATTCGTTCTCGTATCCAACCACACATCTCTCGTAAGAACACCCAAATCACACAAACAAGTGCCATCATCCAACGGCTCACTCGAAGTCCTTTCCATGCATATTCGCTTATCGATCCTTGTATGTTCTTCTCGCTATCTTGACATCCAATCCAATCAAACTTCCTTCGAATAACTCTGGCATGCTCTGCATGAGCCAATCCTGACTTCTTTAGGCCGTCGTCATTCCTACACGTATTCTTTGCATGGAGCACTTTACTCATTGTACTCTTTTCTGGTGCGTTTCCTAATGCATGTTCTTTCTCCAATCCTTCATGTCTGAAAATCCTCTCTTCACCACCATCTTGGTTCTCCTTATCTCTTCCTTTCAAGAGGTTCTCCTTTCGGTCAAGTAATTCCTTACTAGAACTGTCGTGGTCCACACACCACTTTTCTCTCCCAGATCTATCTTTGCCCTTGTGCTCTCCCTTGCATGTACCCTTGCTCATGGCATCATGTACTCTCCTGGTGCTAGACGACAACTTACTGTCTTGGTTCCTTGTCAACGTTTGATGATATCCTCGATCACGTGTTCCGAAAGAGCATTTTCTATTTTTCGAAGAGTTTTCCCTCCTTGCATGGGGATCCACCACCTGACTCATTTTCTTCTCTTTCTCCACTGGGTCGATGTGCATTATATAGCACTCAGCATCGCCCGTACTTGCCAACCATCTTAGTAGTTCCTGATCAGAATCGTCTTTATAAAGCAATGGATTTTGATATTCTCCCATCTTCATGTCTTGATTCTTGGAGAGCTGCAAGTTGAACCCATCTTGAAGCAGATTATTGTAGGTGTCCGTTTTCAAGGAAAACCTAGCTCGTGCCATCTCTTGCCTTACTTTCTCCTTTTCTTTCTTTTCCATCTCATCGACTATTATTGTCTTCTTCTTGTCGATCGAGTTTGGGGATACTTGGATTTGAATCCGATCAGACTTTGACCCTATTGAAATGAAACCTGTGTGCCAGTCATGCACACAATTGGCTTGCATAAGCCATGGCCGTCCGAGTAAGATCGAGAAAGTGGCCTCTGAGGTCCTTGGTCTTACTATCAGATAATCAACTTTAAATTCTAGACCGCCCACAACTGTGCTTACATTCTTCAAAAGCCCTGCAGGCTTTACTTGCGTTTGATCTGCCATCCTCAAGGACATCGGAGTTTCTTCCATGTGGTTGAGGCCCAAAGCTTTCATCATGTACTCAGTCATTAAGTTGACTGAAGCTCCACTATCTAACTGAGCACCGGGGACTGCATACCCTTTAATCTCGACTGTCACAGCTCGAGCATTCGAATCAATTTGTGTAGTAATACTTTGAATCATACCTTTGACCTCTTTATCTTGTCTCTTTTTATCTCGAGCTTTCCTCGGCTTCTTAATATATTCGTTGTAGAATTGTTTCTTATATGCAGGTGAACATTTCATCAATGTGCCAATGTCCAGTGTGACTTCCGTGTCAGCGAGCAGCTTTACGATGTCCACTTCCTCCAAACTTTGTCTTTCCTTCCTACACTTTGGAGCCCTTAATCTTTCAGGGAATGGTGCTATGCCTGGAACAAAATCCTTGGTCACTGGTGGAAGAATCTCTATCTCTTCCCCATCCTCAAGCTCTTGCTGCTCAGCAAATCCTCCAACTTGGTTTTCTACCTCTCCATGCTCAGCTATCTTCTCTTGACTCGCTTCGTCGCTTTCGCCTTCTCGATGTTTCTTCGAATACTCTTGAGTCCTTGTGACTACTGGCACAATTGGCTCTTTATGCGGTTTCTTGGCCTGGTAAGCATCCACAAAGTGCATTGACTAGCTAGAGCCTTCTTGAGGGTTCGGTGTCTTCAACACTACTCCGATCGTAGGAACGTGCTCTTGAGCTCTCGTTGTGGAATGCATCTGAGTTTCAACATAATTCGAGGACCCTACTTGCCCTTTATCCTTGCCAGTGGAAGCTCTTCTTTTTGGACAATCTTCATCAAAGTGGCCCTCTCCACTGCAGTACCTACACAGCGGGGTATAATCAACTCGTTTCTTTTCGTTTGGACACCTAGATTGAGTATGGCCAAAGCCATGGAACCTCCAACACTGGATTGGACCATCTCTTCCTTGATCACGTGTAACTCCTCTTTGGGTAGTCTCCTCCTTGACCCTGAGCACCATACCCATAAGTTTGTCTATTTTCCCAACGAGATGTAGGCGGGACACTTTGAGCAGGCAATCCTGTATAAGACCGTTCTCTTGTATCTCCCGATTTCATGGTCCTCTCTTCATAGGCTCTCTTGTTGTAACATCGGTCCTCCGTGTGATTGGTCCTTCCGCAAAAAGTGCAATGCGTTCTAGGTGGCGATCTATCTGAGAATACTCTTGAGACTGTAGGGCATTCTGAAGCCAAATGGCCGTAACCATGGCACTTTCCACACCATGTATTCGATCTAAACACTTGGTTGGGGTTTGTAGTTACCTCTGGTTTTACTGTGTATGTTTCCTTGGTCATTGTGGAAGCTTTTATAGCTTGTGTGATCAACTCCAATATTCGTTCTTCAGTTAGCGCAGGCTTTACCTCGCCTGGCGTGCTAGTGGAAGCTACAAAAGCTTGGGTCGTCAATGCGGGACTTCCTTGGCCAGGATCTTTCATTGGAATGTTCCGTGGGTCTCCCATTGGCTCGTATAAGAGCTCCATCTTCCTTTGTTGACATAATTGTACTTCCTCCCAAAGCCTTGCTTGTTCCTTAGCACCCATTAAAGTTGCAGGTCTTGTCAGGCTGATATGCTGCGGCGCCGTAGGATCTCTCAATCCCGCAATGAATCTTCTTTTCAATGTCTCATCGTTCGGGGCATTCGCGCCCATCTTTCTTACCAAAGTTTCCATTCTCTGAATGTACTTATCAATGCTCTCATTGACTCCCTGTCGCAGGTAATCCATCTGTTGGGCCAATCTATCTTGGAAGCATTGTCGTCGAAACTTTGCCAAGAAGGCTTCCTTGAGCATCCGATAAGTTCCACGCTCTTGTGGTGTCAAATTACCATACCAGTTGGTTGCCTCATCACGAAGAGTAGCCGGAAAGATCCTTAACCTTTGACCTTGGTCAACTACCTCATTGGCCTCACAAGTAACCTCAAACAGTTGGATAAAACTATCTGGATCCTCGTCCCAAGCACCTGAGAACTTGGTGAAGTCCCCCAAATGAACCGAAATCCGTTGAGCCATTTCGAATAGAGGTGTGATGTCAATATCACTTCGATCCCAGAAATTTAGCTCACGCGGCCTCACGATCCCTCCTTCAAACTTTCGTACTTGATTCGCGACTCTCCTACGGGAGTACACGTTTTTGGCATATTTCTTCGAGTTAGTCGAGGTAGACTCACCTTGCAACTCCCACCTCTTCCTTTCTATTTCAAGGGCTCTTCTCTGAGCGCGTTCCTCTCTTTGCGTTTGTGTTCCTCCTGAGGATGAGCTCCCCTCGCTCATGTACTAGATCTGGAATCCGCAAGCTCGGCCAACATGTGACGCTAGGCGAACCTATGGCACTCTCTTATAGAGACGTACCAAACAAATTCTCGGCAAACGCACCAAAATGATAACTCTTTTAGTCAAAGGGTAAGTGTCCTACACACACCTATGTTTTGTTCAATTAACTTGTACTATGCCACTTTCTTTTGCTCTGAGTCTCCAATTGCTCTCGAATATATCCTCTTTGGGATCCCCAATGGAATCACCAAAATGATTAGTCCTAATGCCCAAGGAAATGAGGTAGAAATATGCTTGTGGTTTTCCTAGAATCACTTGGGATAGGTCTATTTGCACTCCTCTGAGTCTACAACCGTACTCGAATATAGATGTAGCAAAGGAAGGATGGAAGACCTGAATACCTATGTAAACCGATATCCACTCCAGGTTAACCCTTGCATGCACTCTCTCACTTGCTTTCTTTCACCCCCATCTACTCTCGCTCACTTTCACCTCTCCCTCTCTTTTACTCTCACATACACATACACACATAGACAATTTTTTCTGATGTTTCCTAATTCCGAAGACTCTTTCTTATGCTGATCAAGTTAGCCTTTTGGTTTCACTAAGTTTTTCTCAAGCACAAGCAGATTATGACCACCATATGCATATTTCAAAGCCTCAAAATTTGCGGTCCAATAAATTCATTATGGTCAACATTTAGCATGAGTTAGCTCAAGTGCAAATAGCGGACTCCGAATCACTATAATGGAGAAAGCATTTGTAGACATCGTCTTAGGAAGCTACCACCAGTGTATCTATTGTACTGTGAAGCTTAAAGTAATCAAACGAATCACTCAGGAGCTCATCGATTCCTGTTTTCTATATGATGATCCGCTCAAAGATAATTTTGCTGAAGATGAATTAACAGCCGTATGCAGCAGTCACTAGCTATGTGTGCAAAAGGACATACTCATGACTTCAAAACATCCACATCACCAGGAAAGCCTTCTTCACCATCAAAGCTTCGGTAGCAGAACTCAACAGACGGATCTCGCTCCCAGCCCTAACCTATTCACTTCCCAAAAAAGAAACCTTATCAAAATCCTTATTTTTCCCTGCATTCTCCCCCATAAGCTGCAGCTTTACTCCTGCTATTGGTACCCAGCTCTCGTTGTCCTTATTGACACTCAGAGGGATATTGGCCACATACCGGTTTCTAAGAGATTTGCTGATTAACATAGACCATTCACCCGAGCTAATGTTCCATAATGGTTCAGGAAAGAACATTCTTGATATTATCGGCAGAAAACAAGGTCATTGCACACACCATGCAAGGAAATACAACACAGCTCTCTCCTTGCAAAAGACCGGAAAAGATTGTCAACAAAAAAAATACATGACATCCTGAACATTATTTGCACTTCCTGGAAGAACTCTGACAGCCGGTACAACAACTCTGGTTTTGAGGAATGAGCCACTCTTTTCCACACATTGTGCAGAGATCACCATATGGACATGTTTCACCTCGTGTGCATCTACCTGCAGCTGCTAAGGCACAAATGGGCTCTTCACTAGGATCATTGTACTAATCCCCCTTCCATGAGCAGTTTCCAAAAGAAGAGAATGAGGGTAGCCCTTTTCATCCCTCAAAAGCAATTCATACGGATCGATCACAAAATCTTAAAGCAAAAAATTCTCCGCCAGCTGTAATACCAAGCTTTGCATCCCTGAAATCTTGCTTCAGATGTGCATTGGTTTAGAGGTTTCATCCCTGTGATGGTGAAATCTTTCTGCATTTATGAGAGCTATTTTTTTTTTAGGTTGTCTCAATAGAAAACAAAATCGCCATTGAGTCCTCTGTATCCCCCAAAGCTCGTTCCCCACCTTGATCCTATCTCCTAATGTCTGTATATGTCTCCGTGTGCATGTTAGAACCAACAATGGGTGAGCAGGATGATCGTGGAAACGGTGCAAAACTTTGGAATCTCCAAAAGAATCTGTAAGACTTGCACACACACCCCACCATGAGGTGAAATCAAATCAATGGAGATGTACCATATCTACCGGCTTGCTCGTTACATTCTAGCTCCAGGAGAATAAAAAAGACCCATACATAATGACTCTCCCCTCCATTTTCCCCCGTCTCCTGTACCGTAACCCCTGTCAAGAACCCCCCAGCCCTTACGACTGGTGCTCTCCCTCTCCGGGACTGTATGTAGCCTCGAATCTCCCCTCCTTCTCTATGACCTGCTGTTGCTGTTCCCCGTAGAGTCAGAGAACGAGAATGACTCCCTTCGAGAATGCCCCCCCCCCCCCCCCCCCCCCCCCCAAGTGTGTGTGTTAATGGGGCATTCCCCCTGCCATTGCCTTGTAGATGTGAATTATCAAAAATGCCCACTATCAGCACTGTGCATAAATCATATACCTCCCAGGTGTACTGCTCATTCCACCGTGGTGCAAGCTATCCACCACACCACCACCACCCCCCCCCCCCCCCCCCCCCCCCCCCCCCCCCCCCCGACAAAAACTGAAGTAAAGATGCCTCTAAGAAAAAACTGAAGTGAAGATGTCATGGATTGCAGCCATTGTATTGGCGAGGTCGATACTTATCACAACAGAAAAGGATTTTCATCCAAGGTACCTCAGACAAATGATCTTACAGCTCCTCTCTTTCCATATATAAAGCTTAGATGTCTATGGCAAATATTACAACAATGCAAAATGAAGGCTCAACACAAGTAAAGAACCACAATACCTCCATCGCAAGTCGAGCTATCCAATCTAGTAGCTATGGTGTTCCACACTGCAACAGAAAGAAAATCCACAACAACTCCCATTTTGCTGCTCTTCTCTAGCATGAACATCTGAAAGTGAGAGATGGAAGCAATCTTCCGCCCTTGAGCGCAAGAAAGTCCTCCCCAAAGCTTCCCCTTTGCCCTGACGTCCGTTCTCTAGGAAACCCTTTTCCTCTGTCGTTGATCATGTATCTCTGCCCCCCCCTCCTCTCTTTTTTGCCAAAGAAAAGCAGCAGCCGTCGAAGAAGAGAAAAAATTGATGAAGGAGGTTCCGCCCCCTTCTGACAAAACAACAGAACACTCTTCAAGCGCTCGCTGCTGGAAGAGAACAATCGAAGAAGAAGAAGAGCTACCCTCCCGTTTGCTGGCGAAGAAGAATGGAGAGAGAGAGACCCTTTTTGCTGCCGCTCCAGATAAAGGCTCCACTCCCTCAAGAGAAAGTAGACCACACAACCTTTGTAACAAAAAACAAAAGTAACTTCCTCCCTTCTGCACACAAAACGGATGCGGCCCCTTTGTCTGACAATTAAAATGGACAACCCTTTCCACCTTGTTTTTCATAAAACTCCAATGCCTACCCCAAAGTAGTTATTTCCCATGCATATCCCTGACTTATTCGATCAGCCGTTACAATGGCACCCTTTAAATGATTTACAGCCTCCCCCTTGTCCAAAGCATGTGCCCTTGCCCATGTGGGGAATGCCCATTCAAGTGCTCCATACCAGTCTCCAGGTATGCCAAGTTTACTAAAAGTGGTAGCTGGTTCTACCCTCTGGTGTGCTAGATTATGAATTGCTAATATACACCTTGCATCTTTGTATACTCCAAACCTTCGGTATTTTGCTGCCAATAAAACGGGAACAAGTCCAGCATGCCAATCATTGGCTACAAATATACATTTCTCTCCATAAGTGTAGCCTCCAAGGGGTAATACTAGAGGTGCTTCACATGCAGCATGGCACAGTAATGTGAATCGGAATTGGTTATCACCAAAAGCTCCTCTTGTGTCACCATAGGGGTTCCCAGGCCTATGATAAGATGGACGATCAACAAAAAACCAAGTCAACCCCTGCTCTGAACTCATGAAAATATGCCACCTCATGTTCTGCTTCAAAGCATCCAATTTTAATGCGACATTGCATGTCGAAAGCTCCTGCAAACTTGGCATCAGTAACTCCATTCAAATACACCGTAGGAGGGGCTCTGCACACTGAAGATGGCGCATCCAAAAAGTTAGCATCAAGGAGCATCATCTCCAATCTTCTATGACAGCCCCCCTTTTTGACCAAGAAGTTGTCGTGTTACCTCCAAATACTTCTCATCAATCATCAAATCCACTCTTCAAGTACCTGAAATCAAACGTATTTTCCTGCCCAATAGAACCACATTAGTGCATCAAAACCAACCATTTTCTGAGCTAACACATACATAAGTGAACCACAAGCTGATGCATATGGAACACTCTTCATGTAATTGGCTGCATCATCATCTTTGGGGCAGTCATCCTTGGAAAGCTTAACATGTGGCTGCAATGGCACTCCAAGAGGCTTAGCATCAGCCACATTAAATCTGTCCAGCACTTTTTCAATGTACTTTTCTTGGGATACCTGCAAAGTATGCTTCTGCCTATCCCTTTTTATACGCATACCAAGAATATGCTCAGCTTCCCGAAGGTCTTTCATTGAGAATGCAGAGTTCAGCTGCTGTTTTAGAGCATTCAGAGTGCTCTTTTTCTTCCCAGCCAGCAGCATATCATCTACCTACAGTACAAGAATAATTGGGCTGCGATCTTCATCCTTTTTGGTGTACAAACAATGATCTGCATGGCTTCTTTTAAACCCATGTTTGAGCATAAATGCATCAAACTTCTTATACCATTGTCTGGGGGCTTGTTTCAGCCCATAAAAGCTCTTTTTCAGTTTGCATACCAGATGCTCTTTTCCAGGAATGGCATATCCTTCTGGCTGTTTCATGACAGCTCTTCATCTAAATCACCATGCAAAAAGGCTGTTTTAACATCCATTTGGAATAATTCCAAATCCAAGGCAGATGTGAGAGCAAACAACACACGTAAAGTGGTCATTTTCACCACTGGAGAGAACACTTCTTGGAAATCAATGCGCTCTTTTTGGGCATATTCCTTAGCAACCAGCCTTGCCTTATACTTAGGTTTGCCATCAACAGTTTTGATTTTGTACACCCACTTGTTGGGAATGGCATTCCTTCCTTTGGGTAACTCGACCAAATCCCAAGTATCATTCGCATGCAAGGCCTTTATCTCTTCCTGCATGGCTAACTCCCACTTCTTCTTGTGCTCACATAGCTTTGCCTCTTTATAAGTAAGAGGCTCACCCTCATCTGATAACATAATATAATGTATAGAGGGATCATATCTATTCACTGGCCTCTTAGGATGTATAGATCTTCTTACCCAATGATCGAGATTCCACATTACCAGGCAATGGATCTACATCAGGAGGTACATTAACTTCTTCATTGTTAACAAGCTGCTGTACATCATTTCCAGCCCTGTTTTCAGCATGAATAGGTGGCTCCATATGCCCTTCAGGAGCATCATTTTGCTGTCCAGCATCATCTGGCTCAATAACCACGGGCTCATTGTCATTTCCAGCCATATGTGGTGCATCCCGAGGGTTCATATCAGATTTAACTGGTGGCTGTACATGCTGAAATTTGACTCTTTTATGGTCATCTTTAGAGGCACAATTGTTTTTGAGCAGCCTTGCCTCATTAAATACTTCATGGACTTTGCATCTAACTTGTTTCTCAACTCAGGTCTTATATGCACAAAAGCATCACAACCAAAGATGCGTAGGTGGTCATATGAAGCTGGTTTGCCAGACCAAACCTCTTCTGGAATGCCACCTTTTAAGGATATAATAGGGGATCGATTGCAAACATGACTTCAGTTTTCAAAGCCTCTCCCCAAGACTGTATGGGACTGTTAGCTCCCTCTTAATACCAAGATTTTCACAAAATCTATTGAATTCAGCACTTGTAAACTCACCCCCATTATCTGTACGTAAGCATTTCAGCTTTCTACTTGTTTGAGTGGTCACAAATGCATGAAATTTCTTAAATGCAGCAAAGGCCTCATTTTTAGATTTTAACAAATATACCCAAAGCTTCCTAGAAACAAAGTAAAGAGCACCCCCCATAGATTTTGTGGGCATGCTACAAACATCAGAATGAACAAGATCAACCACATTAGACTTATGAGAGACACCAGAGTAGTAGGAATTCTTTACTTGTTTACCATATTGGCATTCATTACAAAAATCAAGTTTTGAGCCTTTAGCATCAAACTTGTCCAAATTACATAGTTTATCAAGGCCTTTTTGGCTCAGGTGGCCAAGCCTTTTATGCCATAATTCCATATGTGAATGGATTTCAACCAAAGCAATAAACTTGCCCAGCAAGGCTTTACCATGCAAGCAATAAAGAGTCCCTTTCTTTGTACCTTTAACAATCAGCCTAGAGCCTTTGATAAGCTTCCATGACCCCTTCTCAAAGAGGGTACTATATCCATGCATATCCATTTGCCCAACGGACAATAAGCTTTTCTTAATGCTTGGTACGTACCTTACATCATGCAAAACCAGCTCATTAGTACCATCCACTGTGAGATGCACTGTGCCAATACCTTCAATAGAACAAGCATGGTTATTTCCAAGATATACATGTCCATGGCTTCCTTCATGAAAGGTAGTAAAACACTCCTTAATAGGAGTTACATGAAACGATGCACCTGAATCTACAATCCATCTTTGTGACAAAGCATCATTCACAGTAAGCCAAGCATCAATCAAATCCCTCTTTGTGATCTGCAGCATGAATATTAAGAGAAGCATCAATAACTTCGGCATGCTCTGCTTCCATAGTAGCACAAAGTATATCTTCTGCATCTGATAGCTCCTCAATGATGACACTAGAGGCCACATTGGCCTTCTCTTTGTCTTTGTCCTTTGAGGTATCATGTGCTTCATTCTTGGTGTCCTTTTTCTTCTTGTCACTTGTGTTCTTCTTTCTTTCTAGTTCATCTTTATAGAATCTGCAATCAGGCTTCTTGTGACCTTTCCTACCACATCGATAACAAGTCACTTCAGCCTTGCCTTTGCTTTTGCTCCTGTTCCTCTGTACATTTCCACTTTTCTTTTCTGTTCTTCCTCTAGCCACATTGGCTGAACCACTGCCCTCTCCACTGCTTTCCTCTTGATTTCCCCATTCAAAATAGAACCCCTTACACCATCAAAGGTAAGATTGGGGCTATTCGAAAGTGAAACAACCAATGTTTCCCATGAATCAGGTAAGGTCATCAACAAGAAGATGGCCTTAAGCTTATCATCAAATGGAGGTAATCTAGAGTCTTGCAATTGTGAAAGAGTACCTGTAAAAGAAGATAAGTGCTCAGCCACACTTTTTGACTCATCAAGCTGCATACACACCAGCTTATGCATAAGATGCACTTGATTTACAGGCGTGGTATTTTCATAAGTGGCTTTCAGCTTCTCCCATGCCTCAAAAGCATTTGTAAGGCCTTTCAATCCACTAAGATTTAATTTGATACAGCCATCTTGATATAAGTGATGGCCTTCTTGTTTAGGTTCATCCATGCTGCATCTGTCATATCTTCAGGCTTGACTTCCTCAAGAGCCCCTTCACAATCTTTAAGAAAGAGGATGCCCAACATTCTCTCTTTCCACAAGTCGAAACCATTACCTTCAAATCTCTTGATTTCAAACAAGCTTTTGAGATCAGAGGAGGTAGAGGCCATGTTTGCACACTAAGGGCTTCGAACTTTGACCAAAAAAGGTAAAATTCACATGTTGTCCTGTGCGCAATTACCTTACGAGACTATGGCTGAGAAATTAAGCCCAAAAACTATTTAAAACTTGCAAAAATCAATTTTTGAAATTTTTTGCAGAAAATTTCAAAAAATTCCAGCAAGCTGTAATTGCATCAAAAACAACAAATTTGTTGTTTTTCAACCACAAAAGGCATACATAGATGCAAAACCAAGTCAATGGGTGCTTGTTTTCACAAAAGCCTCAATTTTTGCAGCAATATGGACTGTAAAATCAGAGAAATGACCTGCTGTAATAAGTTTCCAGCAAGTATGCACTTCCTCAATCTTTGTACATGTCCTCCCACTTGAAATGGGAGAGAATTTATGCCACAAAAGACCTGTAGATGAAAAAATCAGCAATGTGGATGCTGAAAATGACCTGTGGGGATACAAAAGGAAGAATAGAAGGGATTTTTCGTGATGAAACTCTCTAAAAAGCACAAAATTTACTTCAGCTTTGCTCCGGGCTCAAGCAATCTCCAAAAAAAGCACTTTTATTGCGAAAAAAGAAGGTTTTTCGCTATGAAATTGTCCCAAATTCAAGAAAACACCTTCAACTTAACATACGCTGAAGTAGAAAAGCACTTCGAGCAACTTTGTCTCGATGGAACAGCTCAAAGCTCTGATACCAGTTGAAAGAGGCCGCGGAGAGCTACGTCATGGTGTGCTCGGTTGCTCCAAATGCCAAGGGAGTGGGTTGCTGCCTGAGGAGAGAGAAAGTAGAGAGAGAAACCTGCGCAGAAATTTGGAGAAGAAGATGGA
Organism: Ceratopteris richardii; assembly: GCA_020310875.1. Classification (NCBI taxonomy): domain Eukaryota; kingdom Viridiplantae; phylum Streptophyta; class Polypodiopsida; order Polypodiales; family Pteridaceae; genus Ceratopteris; species Ceratopteris richardii. The sequence continues at coordinate 193,875,063 of CM035418.1, read as the reverse complement.
GAAGTTGAAGTTGAAGAAGTCCCAATCAAGTTATGAGAGATTTGGGACCAAGTCTTATTGATAAGTGACTTTTATGTCATTTGGGCATGTTCACACATGGCCAATGACCAAAAGTCATAAAAATAATGTAAATGCCTATAACTCCCCAATTTGGGGTCCAAAAAATATAACAAAAATATGTCTCGAAAGCTCTCGAAGAGAGATTTCACATGGAAGGGTCAAAATATACAAAAGGAGAGTCCTTGGGGCCTTTATCCCCAACACGATGTGGACCAACATGCTCAAAATACTGAGTAATAGTCTGCTGGGTACTCACCCGTGTGTGTAGGCTCTAGCATCTGATCTCGTCTCTCATATGTAGCCATGAGGAAACGCCCCATCCTCCACTGGTCTGCAATGGTCATGCACAACTGGAGTGACTCCTCTATCTGGAACTCTGCTCGTAGGTCTGAGTATGCCGGGCATCTGATAACGAGATGCTCCTCACTCTCTATCTCTGTATGGCATACTGGGCACCACCTCTCCTCTCGAGGGACTCCTCTAGCCCGACCCCTCTCGATCTCGAGCTAATGTGATGAAACTCGAAGCTTCCAAATGATGACTCGAAGGTAGTGTGGTAGGTATGTCTGCATGTAGGGTGGAGTCTCAATGAAGCCTTGGTCTGAAATCCGTAGAAAATGCTCACGGTAGTAAAGCATTTTCAATGTCAATGTCCTCCCCGGGCTCATCCATGTCCTCTGTATGTATGTATGCCATATCTCCTGACGGATAATCCTATTTCTCTCTTGGTGGGAGAGCGAATAGGTGGGAGCCTGGGAGTCTTACTGTACTGGTGGTAGTCTGTCTATGTCAAAACCATGGAGGGGAAGCCAATCCCGTGTCTGTGCATACCATGATGAGGTGTCTCTGGCTACTGCCATGTCGCGAGATGCCTGGAAAGCTTTGTAAGTGATGCGCTCTATGTCCATGCTCTGGATCCTGTGTAATAGGCATATTGTTTGGAAGAGTGCCTCTACTAGCATCGGTGGTAAAGCAAGCTCTCCCCTAATGATATCATGGGGTACCGAAGATTTGCTGCGGATGAGTCTAGCAATCATGAGAATCTGCGGTCTCTCCAGTGCTGTCCATGATGATGTGACTAATCCCGATCCCCATATAGCTGCACCATACATGAGTGCTGGGGTAACTAAAGTGTCGAAGAGCCACCCCTTTGTGCGGGGCACTTGAAAATATGCCTGGTGACACTGTCTCTCCATCAATGCTACTGCTGCGTATCCACGTGTGATGCGATCACGGGCTTCCTCAGACATGGAGAAAGCCCCAGAGGCTGCTGTGAAAGTCACTCCCAAGTAGATATATGAACCAACTACCTAAATGGGTTCTCCTTCCGCTATGAAAGAACTGTGTCTCCTCACCTGTGCTGATGTGTGGAAGATCAAAACCTTGGTTTTACCACTGGAGCTCTACTAGGAAACGACCTAGAGGGTGCTGGTCCTCTGTCCCCAATAAAGCCCTGATCTCTCTAGGCCCCCTGAAGAGCTGTGGGTAGGGGTCTCTGATCTCCTCATATGCCTGGCATCTACATGTGTAGTGCTCCTCGTCCTCCACCTCCTCTCTACATATCCTGCATAATCGCTCATCCCTGGGGGTATGTGTGGCTCGCCCAATCTCAATCTCGAGCTGGTGTGATGATACTCTGAGCTGCCCAATGGCCACTCTCTCAGCTGGTGCCATATATGTATCCATGTATCGTGGTCTCTGAATGAAACCATCCGCTGTCACAGTCAGGAAGTGCTCTCTGTAGTGTTGTCTCTTTGTGGGAAGAGGCTCCCGTGGTGCTATCCATGTCTCCCTGACGTGTATCTGTAGTAGGTCCTGACGGATGATCCTATTCCTCTCCGAACAAGAGAGGGTAATGTGGGGGGAAGAGAGGTCATACTGAAAAGGGGGGAGATCCGTAATGCTCATGCCATGGTCTGCTAACCATCGGTAAGTCTGTGCATACCAAACTCTCTCATGCCCTGTCTCTGCCAAATGTCTAGAGCTCTCAAATGCAAGCCTGGTGAGTCGACTAGTGGGGAGCTCTCTGACTCTCAGAATAAAGGTCACCAACTGGAAGAGGTCCTCCACTAGCATCGGTGGTGTGCCAAGCTCAGCTCGTATAATGTCATGTGGAACGGAGGGCTTGCTACGCAGCAAGCGTGATATCATGGTGATCTGGGGCCTCTCAATCTGTGTCCACATCGCCTCTGTGATCCCTGGTGCCCATACTGCTGCTGCGTACATCAATGCGGGTGTCACTAGAGTGTCAAAGAGCCACCCCTTAGTCCGGGGCTCCTGAAAATGTGTCTGAAAGCAGCGTCTCTCCAATCCTGCAAGTGCCGCATAACCTCGCGTCAATCTATCTCTCGCAGCCTGTGCCATGGAGAATACCCCTGTGCTGCCCGAGAAGGTGACACCTAGGTAGACGTAGGAGTCCACTACCTCTATCTGTCCTCCAGCGGCTGTGAAAGAGGCGCGATGGCGTACTGTCCTGGAGGTATGGAAGATCATGACCTTGGTCTTGCCAAGGTTCACTGTGAGTCCTCTCTCCATGCAAAAGGTATCGAGCGCCTGTAAATGTGACTGCAACCCCTCCTGTGACTCTGAGAGAAGGACAATGTCATCAGCATATAATAGGATATGTACTGGCGTACCTCCGATGTCTCCTCCTCTCCCTCCTGCTCGCTGTATATACTCCGTGATCTCGTCGATGTAGAGACCGAAGAGAGTGGGTGAGAGGGGGAAACCTTGTTTCACACCAATGGTGCTAACAAGGCTGTCTGATACACCACTGGGGGAGCGTACCCTGCCTGTGACTCGTGCATACAAAGCGTGGATGGCCCATAGCATGTCTGATGGAAGCTGTAACTCCTTGAGCCTCCGTAGTAGTCTCTCTCGAGGGACCATGTCGAAGGCTTTGCGGAAATCCACAAAGCAACAGTATAGTCTCTGCTTCCTCGCCTTCGCGCTCTCAATCAAGCAACGAAGCACGAAGATGTGGTCGATGGTGGAGAAAGTGCGGCGGAAGCCTGCCTGGCCGGGTGCTCTGATCCCCGCTGCCTCAGCGTGTGTACTGAGCTCTGCCTCTAGTACTGCCCCATAGATCTTGGCCAGGATATGGCCTATCATAATAGTCCTGTAGTTCCCTGGGTCCATCATATCGCCGGACTTATGGATAGGCGTAATGGTATGCATAGTCCATGAGTCGGGTAATCCCTCAACCAAAGCACGGTTGAAGAGATGGGCGATCAAGTGGGAAACTACATCTGCTGCGTATATAAAGTGCTCTCCCTGTAGCCCCGTGTGGTCTGCTGAATGGCCATGCTGTAGCCTATGGATGGCCTGTCGTACCATGCCTCCTGTGAAGAGGGTGGATATCACCAGATGCGGTGTGGAAGGAATCGGTAATGGTGGCTGTCCTGGGACGTCATATAACCTCTGGGCGTAGGTCTTCCAGGTCGAAGGATCTGCTATGGGTGTAGGTGGAGAGAGAGAGAGAGAGAGAGAGAGAGAGAGAGAGAGAGAGAGAGAGAGAGAGAGAGAGAGAGAGAGAGAGAGAGAGAGAGAGAGAGAGAGAGAGAGAGAGAGAGAGAGAGAGAGAGAGAGAGAGAGAGAGAGAGAGAGAGAGAGAGAGAGAGAGAGAGAGAGAGAGAGAGAGAGAGAGAGAAAGAAAGAAAGAAAGAAAGAAAGAAAGAAAGATATATTAACGTCCACAAGAGGCCGAAATCGACCTATGGGACCGATCAGGTACATCAAAACATTACATTCCACTTGGGGGGAAGCCCTCAAGGGGCTATAATAAAAGGGAAAAATCAAAATAAAAATAAAAGGGGGGGATGTGGCTTCCAAAGCACTCTTATGACTCATAAGAGTTTCAAAATTACATCAATATATATTACAAATGAGGGAGATAGCTGTTTCTTCCTATGTGGTATGGGTATGGAAATCTCTGATAATAGCTTGACCGCCTCTGTATACTGCCCACTTTCCATTCTTCCTGGCTTCTCTGACTTTAGTTAACTCTGCTGGTCGATTTTTAAGTTGGAGTGGGATGAGTTCATCTGCTATCCATACTTTAGTACCTTGTAGTGACTTTGCTTGCTTCATGACAGCTATCTTATCTGACATGTCAAAATAGCTTACCCTTGCCTGAGTTCCTTTGGGTGTGATGAAGACCGAAGACCCTAGATTGATGAAGGGGACCACCTTGGTTAGTTGTGCTTCTAGTACTTCTGTTTCAAGGATGCAGTCATCTTTTAACTCGGGTGCGATGTCCTCCCTGCCCAATCCTAGGGGGAGGCCTCCAATCCTGATAACTTTCTTGTTGCTGTCCACCAATTCCTGCTCCTTTACCACAGACATTACTTCTTTTGAAAAATGTGTAGAGCTGGATAGTTTTACCTTTGATAATTGTGTTGCCAAGTCGACTTTATTTGTCGATTCCACTCCTGTTTGCTTGCTGTTTCCTTGTGTTTCATCAAGCTTTTGTTGCAATCTGGCTATTTGTTCATCTTTCTTACTAATTTCCTGCTTCATTGCTTCCATTTCTCCTTGGAGTTTCTTCACTTCTTGGAGTAAGTAAGACTCCCATGCTGTTGGTTTGTTGAATGGGGCTGGTATAGAAAGCGGTTGGTGCAAGAGGGAAGAGGCAAAGCTTTTCCTGCCTTCCATGTTGCTGCTGTAGACAGGGAGCGAGGAGAAGGGTGCTCGAAAGCTCAAGGAGAGGGTCCCCTCCCTCACCCTCCCCTCGAGATGAAGAAAGAGGGGTGTTGCTCCCCTCCCGCCTTACCTGCTGTTGTCTCTGGGAGACTGAGAGAGAGAGAGAGAGAGAGAGAGAGAGAGAGAGAGAGAGAGAGAGAGAGAGAGAGAGAGAGAGAGAGAGAGAGAGAGAGAGAGAGAGAGAGAGAGAGAGAGAGAGAGAGAGAGAGAGAGAGAGAGAGAGAGAGAGAGAGAGAGAGAGAGAGAGAGAGAGAGAGAGAGAGAGAGAGACTTTTTAACGTCTATTAGAGGCCAAAATCGGCCTATGAGACAAAACATATACATCAATATGATCCAATCCACTGAGAGAGAGAGAGAGAGAGAGAGAGAGAGAGAGAGAGAGAGAGAGAGAGAGAGAGAGAGAGAGAGAGAGAGAGAGAGAGAGAGAGAGAGAGAGAGAGAGAGAGAGAGAGAGAGAGAGAGAGAGAGAGAGAGAGAGAGAGAGAGAGAGAGAGAGAGAGAGAGAGAGAGAGAGAGAGAGAGAGAGAGAGAGAGGGGGAGGGGGGGAGAGAGGGAGGGGGGGGAGAGGGGGGGGGAGAGAGCGAGAGGGGGGTGGGAGAGAGCGAGAGGGGGGTGGGAAAGAAAGAAAGAAAGAAAGTGTTTTTACGTCTATTAGGAGGCCGAACTCGGCCTATGAGACAAATCGATGTACATGGGTGTATCTTCTGTCAATCAGAAAAGATAAAAGTGCTGAAAAGAAACTGGTTAAGCTGATATAGATCTCCGTAGTATGCATGTGGGGATACCCATGAAAGTGGTGGGGGGTGTATGGAGTGCGATATCTATGATAGTCTATATGCAAAAGGGTAGTACAACAACCATGAGAATGCATCTAAAACGACTAACTAGCTCCATCCTGTGCTAGTGGGTGGGATGTAATATGTGATACATAGGTGGAGGTGGAGTCAGGGCCACCCTGATGGCTGCAACGGGATCGGCCATCATCTGGGATCGTCTCTCCTCCATGGCGCGATGGTCACAAGCCTGGATCTCCGCAATCTGGTGTCGGTGAAGTCTCTGGGCCCGATATCCTATAGCACGGGGTCGTCTCCTAGCTCGAGATACCTGAGCCTGCTGAAGAGTCACCCCGCTCGGTATGTGGGCTGAGGGGGGGAGGGCTGCAGCACGTCGTGGAATAAAGAAGTCAGTGAGCTGACTCTGTCTCCCTCCTGTATGGAGTGCTACAGTAGGCTGGAGTAGGGAATCTCTGTGACTCTGTATCTCTAGTAAGAATCGCCCGAACTGTCGCTGGTCTCTAGAGTCCATGATCTCTCGGAGGGTGGGCTGCCCTGCAAACAGAGTCTCGTATCTGCCTCTGATGCCATCATATGCGCTACATCTGCATACAAAGTGCTCCTCATCCTCCATCTCTACTCTGCATACTCTGCATATCCGCTCCTCTCTGGGAATGTCTGCGGCTCTGCCCGTCTCAATCTCGAGTCGGTGTGATGAGACTCTCAGCTGGCCAATCGCTACCCTCAAGCTATGAGGCATGTGAGTATCCATGTAGCGTGGTCGCTGGATGAAACCGTCAGCTAGTATGTCTATGAACTGGTCTCGATAGTGCGATAGTCTCGATCCCATGTGTGCTGTGTGCCATGTCTGACTAATGTAGAGCTGCCAGAGATCCTGTCTGAGCACAACATTCCTCTCACGACGAGAGAGGTGGATGTGAGGTGAGTCTGGGTCATACTGAAAAGGCGGCAATCTGTCCATATCAAGTCCATGACTATCAAACCAGACTCTAACCTGAGTGTACCAAGCTCTCTCATATCCTAACTCTGATATCTGTATAGATGCCTCAAGAGCTCTGTGTGTGAGTCTATCTGTAGGGAGGTCCCTAATCCTCTGAATAAAGCAGATAGTCTGGAATAGTGCCTCTACTGCCATGGGTGGTGCAGCTAGCTCTGCCCTGATGATGTCATGTGGCACCGACTGTTTCCCACGAAATAATCGCGAGATCATACGTACCTGTGGCCTCTCGATCGCACTCCACTGGGTGACTGTGAGACCTGGGGCCCAAACCGTCGCAGCATACATCATAGCTGGTCTGACCAGTGTGTCAAATAGCCAGCCCTTCGTGCGGGGCTCCTGGAAGTGTGCTTGGTGACATCTCCGTTCTAACATGGCTAAAGCTGCATATCCACGTGTGAGTCTATCGGTGGCTGCCTGTCTCATGCTGAAGGGGCCAGGCAAGCTCGTGAATGTGACTCCGAGATAGACATAGGAAGTGACCACCTCAATCTGTCCACCACCAGCTCTGAATCCTGCTCCATTCCTCACCATGGGGGAGGTGTGGAAGATCATGACCTTGGTCTTGCCAAGGTTTACTGTCAAGCCCCTCTGTGTACAAAACTCATCCAGGGCCTCAAGGTGGCGCTGTAATCCCTCGGGTGACTCTGAAATCAAGACAATGTCATCGGCATATAATAAAATGTGGACATGTGTACCTACGAGGTCTGCACCCTCTCCTCCAGCTCGGAGAATGTAGTCCTCAATCTCGTCAATGTAGAGACCAAATAGAGTGGGAGAGAGTGGGCAGCCTTGCTTAACACCGATGGTGCTAGCAATGGCCTCAGACATACCTCCTGGACACCGTACCCTCCCAGTCACCTGCTCATAGAGTGCATAGATGGCCCAAATCATCCCTGATGGTACTCCCAAGCTCTGGAGGCGTTGGAAGAGCCTCTCGCGCGGCACTGTATCAAAAGCTTTGCGGAAGTCCACAAAGCAGCAATATAGCCTCTTCTTCCGCACCCTTGCCCCATCAATGAGGCAGCGCAGAATGAAGATGTGATCAATAGTAGAGAAAGCTCGTCGAAAACCTGCCTGGCCTCGTGCTCGTAGCCCCTCAGTCTCTGCATATGAACTGAGCTCTGCCTCAAGTATGGCACCGTATAGTTTGGCCATGGTGTGGCCAATCATGATGGTCCTGTAGTTCCCTGGATCCAGGGTGTCGCCAGATTTGTGGATAGGCACAATGGTGTGCCTAGTCCACTCCTCTGGGAAGCCCTCTCCTATAGCCCGGTTGAAGACATGTGCAATCAACGGGGCTATAGTGGAGGCTGCATATATGAGATGCTCGCTCTTCAGTCCTGCGTGGTCTGTCGAACGTCCATGTCGAAGTCGTCGTATGGCCCTCTCAACCATCTTTGCTGTGAAGAGAGAAGAACTAGTAGGGCGAGGCTCAAGTGGCTGGGGAATGGGAGGCTGCCTAGGTACCTCATATAACCTCTGAGCATAATCATGCCATGTGTGTGGGTCTCCAATAGGTGTGGTCGGGCGTGGCTCTCGTCGCCATGCTGCAGCACTGTCCATACTCATAAAGAGATGGTATAGCTCAAGCTCCTGTGCCTCCTCAAAGGCTCGCCTCTTTCGACGTGTGAGAGTCTTCATCTGTCCCTTGGCCTCTCTCTCTGTGATCTCTCCCAATGCTCGTTGAGCTCGTAGTCGGCGGTAAAGATCTCTGCAATCCTCATCATACCAACGATGTTGTGGCATAGTCCCGGGAGGAGGTGTGTGACGAGAATGGATGGTGTGTGGGAAGGAGCTGATGGCTGATGTCTGAAGAACTGATGCTATCTGAGAGGTGAGTAGGGATAGTGGAGTGTCAGGATGAAGTAAGAGAAGACCCTGCTCGACTCGAGCCGCATATATGTGAGCTAGCTCGTGTGTGAAGTGGATGGTGGTGTGTGGGATGCGTGCTGCGGGTATGCGTGTAGGGGTGTCTCCCTTCAGGGAGAGTGCGAGGTATGTGTGATCGGCCCCAATGGGTATGGGTGGGAAGGTGAATGAGGTAAGTAGGTGGATGGCCTCTCTGGACCCCATGACGTAATCTACTGTACTTCCCCCGCCATCTGTGACTGAGTGTGGTATGCATCTCAATCCTCCTGAGGTAGGCCACTGAGTCATCCCGTTATAGATAACGAGATTATGTCGAGAGCCTAGTCTGAGTAGGTGAGTGCCATAGTGAGTGTGTGTAGGGTCAGCTGAAGCTCGAGCTGTAGACTCATCCTCTATGGTATGTAGTATCTCCGGGTCTTCTGGGTCAAATATCTCACACTGATCATTGCCTGTCCTGGCATTGAAGTCTCCCATAAGGAAGACTTCCCCTAATGCAGAGTACTCTGTAATCTCTTCTGACAAGCAAGTGTATGGTGAGTCCTCCTCTCGATCTATGATAGCGAAACGCGAGCTAGAAGGAGCAAAGTAGCATAATGCTATGAAGATGATCCGCTCCTGCGAGAGCTGGAGTCGAATCCAAAGATATCTGGCCTGTGGATCACGTGCGACTATCTGTATCCTGCTCTGAAGTCCATCTCTAAAGAGTATGGCTACTCCTCCTGATCCTCGGGTGGTGTGCTGACGTGTACACTCTCTGTATGTGGACTCCCACTGAAAACCGTGGACACGAGGTAGGCCCCGGTTCGGGCTCTCATGTGTCTCTGTGAGCATAATGATGTCTTTGTCTTTGCGCACCTCTTCCAATCTCTCTGGGTGTGTCCATAGATCTCCATTGCAGTTCCAAACTGCAAGGTGTATCTCCTCGAGTGTCTCACAGGCCGTGAATCCCTATGGGATGGCCTTGCCATCAATGATGACACGACCATCTCTGTATGAAGCCTTCTTTCCTTCTTTGCGAGCTTGATGTACTCTCGGCATGCATGCACGACGGTGTGCTACCTGCATGGGTGTGAGATCATCGTCAAGGTAGATGGGGGGGCCATCAAGTGCTCTCAAAATCACCCTCCTGCGTAGGAAAGTAGATCTTATATCTTCGGAAGGGAAGTGTAGAATGAGAGCTCTCTTCTTCGTGGGGTCTCGTCCCGTTCTCCAAGACTTGATGAATGGGGGGGACTCCTCTTTGTAGCCGAGTATCTTGCATAGTGTTTTCCCATCGGACTCGGGGGTAGAGCCTTCTTTTTCTTCAATGCCCGTGATGCGTACATTGAGACGGCGGGCATGTCTCATCTTTTCTTCCTCAATAGTGGTGTGCACGATGAGGGCTTCTTCCTTTTGTGCTTTCTCTTTGGCTTCTTTTTTGATGTTCTTCTTCACTATGTCGATCCACCCTTCTTTGGTAGCTTCTAATTTGTTTTCCATGCTCTCGGTCAAGGATTTGGTGAGTTCTTCTTTGAGAGCTTCTGTCTTGTTCATATTAATCTCTCCCTCTTCGGGTGTAAGAGAGACCATTGAAGCTTTGAGGAGCTCCAATTCCTCTTTCATGTTTGCCCTCTCCTTAGTCCATTCTTCTTTCTCTTTTTGCCATGCTTCCCTCTCCTTATGATATGTTTCTACTTCCTTCTCGAGCTTTGAGAGGCGGCTGATGATGGCCGTGATAGTGGAGTCCACCATCTTCTTGTTTTCTTTGATAGCTATGGTCAGTTTGTCCTCCATTTTTGTCAAATCGTCCTTCTTAGCCGTAGCGCTCATTGCATTCGAAGATGAAAGAATGCTCAGAGTACTGACCCTAAAGACTTGCGATGAAGACGGGAGCGCGCCCGATGCGCGATGGAGCAAGGGTGGGAGTGGCTAATAACTGTAGGAAACAGTTATTAGTCCGGGGCAAGGACACTTCAGAGAGCAAGGTCGGGTTAGGTTTTTTGGGGCAAGGTCGGGTTTGGGGTTAGGGTTAGGGTTAGGTTTTTTGGAGCAAGGACACTTCAGAGAGCAAGGTCGGGTTAGGTTTTTTGGGGCAAGGTCGGGTTTGGGGTTAGGGTTAGGGTTAGGTTTTTTGGAGCAAGGACACTTCAGAGAGCAAGGTCGGGTTAGGTTTTTTGGGGCAAGGTCGGGTTTGGGGTTAGGGTTAGGGTTAGGTTTTTTGGAGCAAGGACACTTCAGAGAGCAAGGTCGGGTTAGGTTTTTTGGGGCAAGGTCGGGTTTGGGGTTAGGGTTAGGGTTAGGTTTTTTGGAGCAAGGTCGGGTTAGGGTTTCGAGGGATTAGGGTTAGGGTTAGGTTTTTTTGGCATTTTAAGGTTAGTGCTTGAGTCGTATGGATACATGATGTGGATTAGGGTTTCGATAAGGGTTGGAGGGTAAGTTGGTGACGGCTGTGGCTGGATCGCGGGTGCCGACGACTGTGGCGGGAACGGTTGACGCGTTGGGCAGGGATCGGTTGTGGAGGGCGGCGGGCTGGGTCGGGCAGGTGCAATGGTGGTGGGCGGGAGACGTCGGGTAGAGACCAGGGCGGAGTGAGGCAATCCCGGTGTAGGGCCAGGCGGGGCAGAGAAGGGCCGGGCAGCGCCGAGCAGAGGGAGGCAGGGCAGCGCCGAGCGGGTGCAGGGAGAGGGTCAGCGCCGAGCGGGTGCCCCGAGCAGAGGGCGGCAGGGCAGCGCCGAGCGGGTGCAGGGAGAGGGTCAGCGTCGAGCGGGTGCAGGGAGAGGGTCAGCGCGAGAGAGAGAGAGAGAGAGAGAGAGAGAGAGAGAGAGAGAGAGAGAGAGAGAGAGAGAGAGAGAGAGAGAGAGAGAGAGAGAGAGAGAGAGAGAGAGAGAGAGAGAGAGAGAGAGAGAGAGAGAGAGAGAGAGAGAGAGAGAGAGAGAGAGAGAGAGAGAGAGAGAGAGAGAGAGAGAGAGAGAGAGAGAGAGAGAGAGAGAGAGGGGGAGGGGGAGGGGGAGGGGGAGGGGGAGGGGGAGGGGGAGGGGGAGGGGGAGGGGGAGGGGGAGGGGGAGGGGGAGGGGGAGGGGGAGGGGGAGGGGGAGGGGGAGGGGGAGGGGGAGAGGGAGGGAGGGGGAGGGAGGGAGGGAGGGAGGGAGGGAGGGAGGGAGGGAGGGAGGGAGGGAGGGAGGGAGGGAGAGAGAGAGAGAGGGAGAGAGAGAGAGAGAGAGAGAGAGAGAGAGAGAGAGAGAGAGAGAGAGAGAGAGAGAGAGAGAGAGAGAGAGAGAGAGAGAGAGAGAGAGAGAGAGAGAGAGAGAGAGAGAGAGAGAGAGAGAGAGAGAGAGAGAGAGAGAGAGAGAGAGAGAGAGAGAGAGAGAGAGAGAGAGAGAGAGAGAGAGAGAGAGAGAGAGAGAGAGAGAGAGGGAGGGGGAGCGAGAGAGGGGGAGGGGGAGCGAGAGAGGGGGCGTGGGAGCGGAGAGGGGGCGTGGGAGGGGGGGGGAGAGAGAGAGAGAGAGAGAGAGAGAGAGAGAGAGAGAGAGAGAGAGAGAGAGAGAGAGAGAGAGAGAGAGAGAGAGAGAGAGAGAGAGAGAGAGAGAGAGAGAGAGAGAGAGAGAGAGAGAGAGAGAGAGAGAGAGAGAGAGAGAGAGAGAGAGAGAGAGAGAGAGAGAGAGAGAGAGAGAGAGAGAGAGAGAGAGAGAGAGAGAGAGAGAAAGAAAGAAAGAAAGAAAGAAAGAAAGATATATTAACGTCCACGGGAGGCCGAAATCGACCTATGGGACCGATCAGGTACATCAAAACATTACATTCCACTTGGGGGGGAAGCCCTCAAGGGGCTATAATAAAAGGGAAAAATCAAAATAAAAATAAAAGGGGAGGATGTGGCTTCCAAAGCACTCTTATGACTCATAAGAGTTTCAAAATTACATCAATATATATTACAAATGAGGGAGATAGCTGTTTCTTCCTATGTGGTATGGGTATGGAAATCTCTGATAATAGCTTGACCGCCTCTGTATACTGCCCACTTTCCATTCTTCCTGGCTTCTCTGACTTTAGTTAACTCTGCTGGTCGATTTTTAAGTTGGAGTGGGGTGAGTTCATCTGCTATCCATACTTTAGTACCTTGTAGTGACTTTGCTTGCTTCATGACAGCTATCTTATCTGACATGTCAAAATAGCTTACCCTTGCCTGAGTTCCTTTGGGTGTGATGAAGACCGGAGACCCTAGATTGATGAAGGGGACCACCTTGGTTAGTTGTGCTTCTAGTACTTCTGTTTTAAGGATGCAGTCATCTTTTAACTCGGATGCGATATCCTCCCTGTCCCATCCTAGGGAGAGGCCTCCAATCCTGATAATTTTCTTGTTGCTGTCCACCAATTCCTGCTCCTTTACCACAGACATTACTTCTTTTGACAAATGTGTAGAGCTGGATAGTTTTACCTCGGATAATTGTGTTACCAAGTCGACTTTATTTGTAGATTCAGCTCCTGTTTGCTGGCTGTTTCCTTGTGTTTCATCAAGCTTTTGTTGCAATCTGGCTATTTGTTCATCTTTCCGACTAATTTCCTGCTTCATTGCTGCCATTTCTCCTTGGAGTTTCTTCACTTCTTGGAGTAAGTAAGACTCCCATGCTGTTGGTTTGTTGACTGGGGCTGGTATAGAAAGCGGCTGGTGCAAGAGGGCAGAGGCAAAGCTTTTCCTGCCTTCCATGTTGTTGCTGTAGAGAGAGAGAGAGAGAGAGAGAGAGAGAGAGAGAGAGAGAGAGAGAGAGAGAGAGAGAGAGAGAGAGAGAGAGAGAGAGAGAGAGAGAGAGAGAGAGAGAGAGAGAGAGAGAGAGAGAGAGAGAGAGAGAGAGAGAGAGAGAGAGAGAGAGAGAGAGAGAGAGAGAGAGATGTTTACTTGAAGCAGAAGCTTGCTGTTCCAGTGGAACAGTGTTTGGTGGTTGAAGACAGTGTAATTGGCCTCCAGGTAAGACATTGGCTGAAGCATATGCTTCTTGTTTACATACCTTCCAATACAAATTGCTTTAATTCATCATTTCAAATGATTGTTGCAGGGCAAAGTCTTCTATAGCTAGGCAATGTTACTGGAAGTAAATAGGGTCTTGAAAATGCCTTTAACAAGTTCTTAGGTTCCCAAAGAAGAACTTTTTTTTTGATTTCAGGATCCAATTTCTAAGCGAATAAAATAAATAATTCGATCATAGCTGTTTTATATTGAGCATGTCTATTACTCGTTGTAGGTTTTCTCAGTACTTTCACTTTTGGGGAGATCATTGATCTATCATTGGATACTGTCAACTGATAATAGAGGTTATAATTACATGCATAGGCAAACATAGAGGCATATCCCCATATATCCCCATATATATGGTTTTTTCTGTTCTTCAGTCAAAACGTCATATAATTCATCCCCTTCTTTTCCCGCAAAAATATTGAAGTTCATGAAAATGATTGAGGCAGGTGATTCAGAGGTTCAGCTGAGGATAAGATAGATTGAATGCCCTTGTGGGAGGACTAAATGTGTGACTGATAGTGGAAGTAAGTGTAAGGTGAGCCATCCTTGTCCATCTAAGCTGTCAGAGCATAGCTTCATCACAACGCGTTGCGAACGGTCTACAACTTCGCCATGTTGCTACGTTCGCAACGCGTTGCTTTGCATCATTTTTTTTTTTAATCCAAAAAATACCAAAAAAATTATTTCTCTTAAGAGGGATAAAAAATTATCTATAACCTTATCCAAAATCTTCAATACTTGCAATACAAAAAATGTGGAGAATATGAAAGACATAGAAAGCTTTAGATGAGTAGAGACTCGTTTACATATGATTTTGGGCCTTATCATCTTGAAATAGATTTATATTTTGGAAATGATAGGCAACATTGCTTTCCACTATGGTATCTACTATTGTGATGGCACTTGTGACTTCATATTTATCATTTACCACTTATGATTTATTCCATGACTCATATGATTTGTCATAGTGATTCTCTATGTTTTTATTATGATGTATCAATGATCATGTATGTTGTATCATCATTCATATATGATGTTACATTGTTAAATGTTATGTTATGAATCATGATTCATGATGTTATATTGCTATGTTAAATGTTATGTTATGAATCATGATCATCTCTCTCTCTCTGATTGTTTGTATGTATGTATGTATGTATGTATGTATGTATGTATGTATGCATGCATGTATGTATGTATGTATGTATGTATGCACACATATATATATATATATATATATATATATATATATATATATATATATATATATATATATATATATATATATATATATATATATATATATATATATATATATATATATATATATATATATATATATATATATATATATATATATATATATATATTCCATAGCGGCTTATTGTGCTGATCATTTTCGTAAATTATTTGCTGCAACGTATAAATCAGATGACGCTTGGTTTACCTCTTTATAGGAACTGCTTGCCTTTACTCCGCAAATGCTTGATTTGCATATGGCTGCTGCTTGTGAGAAAAGTATATCTGAGGAAGAAGTTTTTATGGCTCTTAATCTTCTTAAAAATGGAAAGGCACCAGGAATGGATGGCATTTCAAAAGAATTTGTGCTAGCCTTTTGGCCTTACCTTAAGGATTTGCTCTTGAATGTTTGTAATGAAATATGGATGCATGAGAAGATGCCATACTCATTCAAGTTAGGCAAGGTGAAGCTTATCCCTAAATTGGATATTCCCAAACGGATAGGGGATTGGAGACCCATCACGATGATGAGCATAATCTACAAAATTTTTGCCAAGATTTTTGCCTCGCGACTCAAACCCTTTATTCACAAGGTAGTTCATCCTTCTCAAATTGGCTTTGTGCATCAAAGATCAATCTTTGATAATATTTTCCTTACTCAGTTGTTGATGGAACGTGCCGCTACTTCCAATCAACAAGTTTTTGGTTTGCAAATGGATTTTGAAAAAGCCTTTGATCGTATTCGCTGGGATTTTAGTGCCATAGTACTTAAAAAGCTTGGATTTGGAGTTAAATTCTCTCGATTGATCTATATTCTGGCCCAAGACAGTGCCTCCCATCTAGAAATAAATGCAAGACTTACAGAGGCATTTCCTATTGAGCGATCCGTGCGCCAGGGTTGCCCTTTGAGTCCTCTTCTTTATGCATTAGCCTCTTCGCCTTTGTTCTTTTTGTTAGAGGCTAAAATGAATTCCCGTTGCATTCATGGTATCCTTGTTCACGGACTCCCCCAAATCGCAGTTGGGTTTGCTGATGACACCTTTATCTTTGTCAAAGCTGATAAGGAAAATGTGGACAATATTATTGATACTTTATTGCCTTTTTCTGAAGCTTCGGGTTTGTTCATAAATAGGAAAAAATCAGCACTTGTTAATATCTCTGCACAGGATTTTCAGAACATCCAGTGGGAGGGTACTAAAATTGAAAAGGGAACTGTTTTCAGGCATTTAGGATATCCATTGGGTATCAATGTGTCTAACAAGGATAAGATTGAATGGGTAATGCGCAAAGTTCAGTACAAAGTAAATATGTGGCATGCTTCGCAGTGGCCATTACATGCAAGGATAAGAATCGTTCAAGCTTTTTTGAAGCCTTACATTATGTATTACTTACTGCTTCTGGATTGGAAAGCGTGTCACATTAAGGACTTTGAATGTTTGCTGAAGAGCTTCTTGTGGAATAAAAAACATAATCGGGCGATGGTGCTTTCGGCTTGGGATTATGTGTGTCAACCTAAGATTAATGGGGGCCTTGGAATACTAAATCTACAGTCACATACAATTGCAAGAAGAGCAGCTTTTATAATGCGGGTTACCTCTGCTCATAGGCCTCTCTGGCTTCAGATTTTTTGGAAGACAATAGAGAATGGAGAGGTTCGCTTTAAGGGGGCTTGGAAACTGGATGCTTGGAATAAGTTCTTTTCTCATGCTCTGTTACATACTTCTTCGCCCACATTGAATTTCCTTTTGAGAAGTTTCAAATTAGCTGCATCTTAC
Source organism: Ceratopteris richardii (assembly GCA_020310875.1). Taxonomy (NCBI): domain Eukaryota; kingdom Viridiplantae; phylum Streptophyta; class Polypodiopsida; order Polypodiales; family Pteridaceae; genus Ceratopteris; species Ceratopteris richardii. The sequence continues at coordinate 193,858,638 of CM035418.1, read as the reverse complement.
TTGAAATGGAATGGAAAGCAGCGTTATATAGGAAATTCTTTTGCTTTGTTATCTCCTTACTGGTCTTTCTTGTCGAATCCTCCTATTGCTCACTCACTTGGGGCGATAGCCAGATATTTGAATAACAAGGGAATTGACTCTATTGCAAAATGTTATGACTCTAAGTGGGAGTTGCTGTCTTTTCCGATTGTCAGAAGAGTCTATTTGGTAGGTCCGCTGTACAGGTCTGCATGGGTGCAGTTAACGTTTTTTTTGCACAAATTTCAAATTCCTTTGTCTTTCGACGCTTCAGATCCATGGAGGGATTGGCTACTTGCAAAACATTCAAGGTGGTGGACTCGTGCAGTTAGCACTTTTTATCGTTCGTTCTCTTCCCCTGCCAACATAGCCATTCAATCTAATTCTCGGTGGAAGCTTAGAAAAAACTCTTCATGGTGGTGTTCAAGATTTCATACTATTTGGGATTCATCTTTGCCCTTCAGGATGAGGATTTTCATGTGGAGGGTCTTTGTGGGTCATTTTACTATAGGAGCATTTCTTTTCAAGCATGGCTTATAGGGTACACGGTGTCCTCACTGTTCTTCTTATGCAGAAAATATGAGGCATGCTTTTTGGGCATGCCAAAGTATTCAGAGATACTAGAATACCTTGTTTCTTTTTCCCATTTGGGACAGAAAGCCCACTAAGGCAGACTGTACTTTTATGCTCTTTGATAGTGGTCACGTAATTTTGGATTGGATAAGAAAGAGATGTATATTTCTGCTTCTGTGGAACATATGGACGCTTAGAAATGCCAAAACGTTCAGAAACAAGATTTCAGTTCAAAATTTCTCTTGGAAATTATGCACAGCGTATATGCGTCTGGATATAGCCGCTATGCCTTCTGTAGAGAAGATTGCCTACGCTTCTTTTCTTGATGCCATCTGATTCTGCTCTTGCGCATGTAATCTGAGGAGTAGTTTGACATTTATAGGAGATTCTGAGGTTGACTCTTGTACAGGGTAGTAGGATAGTTTGACGAGGGAATAGGGGAATCCCTATCCCTACTTGTATACTTGTACATCATTCTTTGATTATGAAATAAAGTGACTTTTCCCTCAAAAAAAAAAAAAAAGTATATATATATATATATATATATATATATATATATATATATATATATATATATATATATATATATATATATATATATATATATATATATATATATATATATATATCACATATATGTATATGTATATGTATATGTATATGCATATATATATGTGTGTGTGTATGTATGTATGTATGTACACATATATATATATATATATATATATATATATATATATATATATATATATATATATATATATATATATATATATATATATATATATATATATATATATATATATATATCACATATATGTATATGTATATGTATATGTATATGTATATGTATATATATATATATATATATATATATATATATATATATATATATATATATATATATATATATATATATATATATATATATATATATATATATGTGTGTGTGTGTGTGTGTGTGTGTATATATATGTGTGTGTGTGTGTATATATATGTGTGTGTGTGTGTGTGTGTATATATATATATATATATATATATATATATATATATTATATTGTATAGTCATCTCCCACCTTAATATATATCATAGGACCCAAAATCCCTAAAATATATATATATATATATATATATATATATATATATATATATATATTATATTGTATAGTCATCTCCCACCTTAATATATATCATAGGACCCAAAATCCCTAAAATATATATATATATATATATATATATATATATATATATATATATATATATATATGTATATATATATATATATATATATATATATATATATATATATATGTATATATATATATATATATATATATACATATATATATATATATATATATATACATATATATATATATATATATATATACATATATATATATATATATATATATATATATATATATATATATATATATATATATATATATATATATATATATATATATATATATATATATATATATATATATATATATATATATATATATATATATATATATACAAGTTTTGAAAAATAAATAACTTTATTGCAATGCCTAGCTCCAAATGTTGCCCTCGTTGCTAACCCTTTGCTAATGCGTTGCCGTTGCCGTTGCTAAAACGTTGCTTTCCACTATGTGTTAGAGGCTGCCCTTTTAGAGTAGGATTCTTGCTGACAAGTTGATGGGATCTGAACTTAGGACGTTAGTCCCATATTGGCAAAGTAACATGGGAATGTATGATGGGTCCCCAAGACATAACAACCTTAGGATGGGGACTGAGGTAGCACATAGCTATTGTGGATTATTTTGTATTTTGCAACTATCCTTTGGAGTCTAGATCACCATGAAATAACACCCTCAAAAGTGTATATACATAACTACTAATGGATTTTCATGTATCAACATCATCTTCCATGTTAGAGTGATAGAATCTCTTCGATTCCGATGGGTCCTTTCCATAATGTATGTGTTTGCCTTTGGTCCTTTTCAGCCATATATGGGCTTGCAATTCCAACTCCATGGAGAATGTTAGGCTTATTAGCAACCATTGGGTACATAAGTGAACCACAAGCTGATGCGTATGAAACACCTTTCACATAATTGGCTGTTTTATCAATCGTTGGACAATCTCTCTTGGAAAGCTTAGTATATGGCTGCAATGGCACTCCATGAGGCATTGCTTCAGTGATATTAAAACCATTGAGCATTTTTTGAATGTACTTCTCCGGAGATGTGCTGCTGTCTGTCTTTTAATCCTCATTTGGAGGATATGTTGAGCTTCACCAAAGTCTTTCATTCAGAATTCAGTATGGAGCTGCTGTTTTAGAGCATCTAGAGTACTCTTTCGCATGGCTTCCTTTGAACCCATGTTTGAGCATGAACACATCAAACTTTTTGTACCATTGCCTAGGAGCTTGCTTCAATCTATGCTAACTTCTCTTGAACTTACAGGTTCTTCCTTTCCAGGAATTACATCTCTTCCTCTACATAATCTAGAAAAACTCTCTTGATGGGTTTTGCATTACGCTTGTCATAAGCTCCTATCATATATGCATGAATGCTTTACTTTCAAAGATCTGAAGATGGTGCTATGAGGCAAATCTCCTCAAATATGCCACCTTTCAAAGCATTGTGAGGGATGAATTGAGAGTATTTACTATAGTTTCAAGGGCGTCTCCCAAAAACATATGTGGTAAATTAGTCATGGTGCATGCATCATTAACTCTCGCATTATTGTTTAATTATGTTGTTGCGCTAGTCCATTCGAGGCTGGATTTTGACAGGACATTGAATTCTCCTTTTATACCATTTTATACACAATAACCTGGAAACTGAGTACGGGTGTACTCTTCACCATTATCTGAAGACTGACCTTAAACATTTCATACTGGTAGATGTTGCCTGAGTTAATGTAGGTACAGAATTGTGTGAAGGCAACTAATACCTTTGCCTTTCCTTAAATAGAACAGACTAGCACTTCTGAGAATAATCATCAATAGAAGTAACAAAATAAAAGGACCCTTCTAATAACTTAATAGACATGGAACAAACATTTGAATGTCAGAGTTCCAAAGGTGCTGATTCGCACAATGAGCTAGAGTAATAAAATGGCTCTGCATATTTTCTAGAAATGCATTCGCTACAAAAAATCAAACTTATACCTTTGGCAACCAGCTTTAAGAAGAGAACAATGAACTTCCAAAAGTTAGATCCCGTTACATGGAACCTATTCAACTTGGCTGTAAAAAGCTCACACTTGTTGAGAAAGGTGGGAACAGGGTATAAAGCATGGTAAAGAGAGCAAACACAGCTTTGTTAGACTCCTTAAGCTTGATAATGCTAGTGCAAGTTGCATAGCTTTGAGATCAGTTGGTAAATAAAATAAAATAAAATAAATGCTAGAGCAAGCATGAGGTAAGCATTAGATGACCATGGGCAACTCTGAATCCACGCTGATGAAATGCAAGAGAAGCAAAAGGTAAAAGTTGGAGCAACCCCTAGCAGAAGGAAGAGAGAAAAAGAGGTGATCGACACAGAGAAGCTGAGTTGCGAAGGGAAGTGATATTTGGCCCGTAATTGGGAAGGGCCTTCTTTATTTATAGAAAATATGAGAGGATCAGTGCCCATTTTTCATCCTCATCTTTACATGAAAAATAACTAAAAATTGTGCGTTCTTTAGAAGAGTCTTTAACTAAGGTAGAATACCAAGTTCATAATACAAAGGGGGTAAACTACAGAAAGGAAGTTATGGTGGGAACAGGGTATGAAGCATGGTGAAGAGAGCTAACACAGCTTTGTTAGACTCCTTAAGCTTTGAGATCAGTTGGTAAATAAAATAAAATAATGCTAGTGCAAGTTGCATAGCTTTGAGATCAGTTGGTAAATAAAATAAAATAAATGCTAGAGCAAGCATGAGGTAAGCATTAGATGAACATGGGCAACTCTGAATCCACACTGATGAAATGCAAGAGAAGCAAAAGGTAAAAGTTGGAGCAACCCCTAGCAGGAGGAAGAGAGAAAAGACAGGTGATCGACACAGAAAAGCTGAGTTGCAAAGGGAAGCGATATTTGGCCCATGCCTTACTTGCTACAACCCACCAATGATCCCTTAATTGGGAAGGGCCTTCTTTATTTATAGAAAATATGAGAGGAGCAGTGCCCATTTTTCATCCTCATCTTTACATGAAAAATAACTAAAAATTGTGCGTTCTTTAAAAGAGTCTTTAACTAAGGTAGAATACCAAGTTCATAATACAAAGGGGGTAAAATACATGGAAAGGAAGTTATGGTGGGAACAGGGTATGAAGCATGGTAAAGAGAGCTAACACAGTTTTGTTAGACTCCTTAAGCTTGATAATGCTAGTGCAAGTTGCATAGCTTTGAGATCAGTTGGTAAATAAAATAAAATAAAATAAATGCTAGAGCAAGCATGAGGTTAGCATTAGATGAACATGGGCAACTCTGAATCCACACTGATGAAATGCAAGAGAAGCAAAAGGTAGAAGTTGGAGCAACCCCTAGCAGGAGGAAGAGAGAAAAGAGAGGTGATCGACACAGAGAAGCTGAGTTGCAAAGGGAAGCGATATTTGGCCCATGCCTTACTTGCTATAGCCCACCAATGATCCCTTAATTGGGAAGGGCCTTCTTTATTTATAGAAAAATATGAGAGGATCAGTGCCCATTTTTCATCCTCATCTTTACATGAAAATAAGTAAATGTGCGTTCGTTAGAAGAGTCTTTAACTAAGGTAGAATACCAAGTTCATAATACAAAGGGGGTAAAATACATGGTTAGGAAGTTAAGGTCTTTAAAACAACACTTTGGAGGAGCAATTGGTTGCTCTACACACCTTGGGAAGGTGATCAGATGTGAAGCCTCATGGAAGATCTGGTTATGTAGGAATGCAGTGAACGTTGGGAAAAACCCAAGTAATGCCCTCTCTAGGAAGCACCCTTCTGCTGTTCTACAAAAGAATTAAGAGATTCAAGAGCAAGCGGTCCTCTTTTATGTGAAATAGCAAGATAATTAGAATGGATCCCCACGTCAGGGATGAGAGCTGTGTTGGTCCCCGTTTTCTGTTTTCTCTCCTTGTTTCTTGTAGTTATTTCTCCAATTAATACAATCTGAAACTATACTTTTATAAATATAAAAAAAAGGTGATTTCTGCTCGATACACTTTCAGGGATGCATGCATTGCTGCATGTCTCTTTGTTGGTTCAACTTTCTCTGCTTCTGTTAACAATAATTTGTAACAATGTTGTAGCTTTATTGCAGGCAGCCTGTGGTGCTGGCATGAAGTGTATAATTTCATATACGTCCTCCACTGCTGAACAGGTATGTGATTGCCCTTCTTATTGCTTGGGCATTTACAGAGTTTGGTGCAATTCAAAAGATTCTTGCCTATGGTGAGAAGATATAACGAAGTATCAGTGGAGGACTAGAGGAGTCATGCATGGTGCTATTTATTGATGATATTAGAATTTTGAAGGATGCATGCATTATGGTATTAAAGTTTCTGAGCATGGACTTGATGCATCGAACAAGTGTAAATTATAAATGAAAACTTCATCATCATCTGTTCTAATTTCTTTGCTTTATAATCAGGATTTCAGTAGTGCCTGTGGGGTATATGCAGATCTAGGGAGCATGAGGTAATTCCTGAGAGTGTAATGCTTTCCACAACAAATAGGGATATATTGCAAGATGCTTGTTGGTTCTTAAATAATGTACACTTTTGCATTTTTGACATATTACGGAGAGTGATTATTGTTTGATATTGAATACAGGGTACAGCATTTGATAGAACTTATGGAAAAGAACGTTACTGTGAAGTAGAAATGTGATTGCATTGAATATGTGAAGGTAGAGTCGACAGTGACAAAGGGACCAATGGGGTTTCAGCAGATCAACATTTCTGTTGCTTTCATCTGTATCAGAGGGAATACTTTTTCTTCAGTAATCACATTCTTTTCTTCAATGAATCCCTGAATCAGCACAGTCACTATCTAGTAAGTTGTATCAATGCCCCTACAGAAATTGATGAGCAAAATACTGTGAGCGTTTCCACAGCATCTAAGGGAATGTAACATAAGAGTGGGGATTACACGCACGTATTTGGTCATTTCCCCACCATAGGTATTTTGCGGCACCTTGGCTACATTTGCAAAGGAGGCCAAATTTATTATGAGAAATGTATTACTATGTACATCTCTTCCGAAGCGGAGTGATTAATACAGAAGTTTTCTTTATAAACGATTCTCTGAGTATAATTGGGTTCCTGAATGTTTCTTGTTGCCTACAACATTAGTGGATATTACTGAACAGCGCAATCATACTTAAAGGTAAACCTCAAAGATGGAAGCGCTCTATAAAGGGATTTAATTGTTTTGTTTTGTTTTGTTTTTTTGTTTTTGGGTTTATTTTTTAATAAGTGAGCCATAAGTGGGAGCCTAGCAATGGAAAATGAGTGGTTTAAAAGCTAATCAGAGGCTAGGCTAAGACAGTTGTTTGGTGAATAGAGTTGTTCACGTCTCCCAAACAGTGCAAGATACTCTTCCCATCTCCGCTCCCTTTGTCATATATTGACACCTTTGCCTCAAAAAAGTCCCATAATCTGGAGGTGAATTTAATCTAAAATGACGTGAGCACTTTGGAAAAATTCATTACTACTATACATGGGACTATCTATTTGATCATTTCTTGCAATATAGAGCTCAAGTCATGTGCAAAAAGCATGGAAAAACAATACTTGTCACCATGGGAAACAACTTGAGGACATATTTCATGCATAGAACTGTTTATTAAAAAAAAATTGATAGTTGATGATAAAGCAAGCTTCTAGGGGATGATGCCTTGAACTAAGGAGGAATTATCATGAAGTGAAAAGTGTCATGCGAAGATGGAGAGTCACGAAGCATACCACCTAGTAGTCATATGAAATGAAAGCATATGCATATTGAATGACTAGGTAACCAAAGAGTCAAAGAAGGAAACTCAAGAGTTACATGGATTCAAGAGACACTTGAAATGCATATATATATATATATATATATATATATATATATATATATATATATATATATATATATATATATATATATATGCTTCTTTAGTCCCATGTATACAATGAGAAGTGATATTAGATATTTGGAAGTGTGGATCATCATTTACAGGGTTCAATTATGCTAGCTTTATATCTCTTAATATCTTCACTATACTCAATTTTATGATAATCTTTTATTAGGTTCTCTATCTTGTAGGATTTGTTACTTTGTAGTGCTCATTCTAATCAAGTAATAGCTCATATGAAGAATCTCTTAGTGTACTTTTGCAAAATCATGTAAATTTCATCTCTAATCTGTAAGAAAATTGAGTGCACAGGAGAGGTGTGTGTGTGAGTTACATAGTTATATACGAGGGACCATCATCTTCTAGCTACATGTAGGTCTTGTTACAAAATCTAATAAATTGATATAAGAGATTGATGAGCCAGCATTGAAGGTTTTCAACATACTTGTGGAGGAGTTCCCAAGGCCTTAAATCTTGCCTCAACAAATGCAAAGCAAAGAGGTTTTTAATAAACCTCAACTTCAATGTCTAACAATTAGATATATGGCACAAAAGGATATTTCATATAATTAGGATGAAATGTATGGATAGAGGGGATATTGTTGAAGGTTTAACCAAGCTTTCTTAGCGATATATGAAGAATCTATATGAATCATGTTATAAGGGAAAGCTAAGTGGGATTCCACTCAATATAAAAGTCTATGTAAGTAGTGGACTCTAGATCTTATGCAAATATATGTATGGGGACCTACAAAAGAATCTTCACTTGGAGGATGCTTAATGAAATCAAAGCGTGAAGTGTTTGGTCAATTTGGAATATTCAAATCTATTGTTAAGAAGAAAACAAGCACATATATGAAAAGTTTAAGGCTGATGGAAAGAAAGAATACTTCTTCGAATAATTTGACGAATACCTATTGCAATAGAGAATAAAAAAATGGCTACTTATAGGTACACTTCACAACAAAATGGAATGATAGAGAGGAAAAACATGTTTATAAGAGGGATAGAAATGAATCTACTTAATAAATCTACATATCTTCTTTTGGGCCAATGCACACCAATCTGCTATGTCAATATAGCACCCACTACAAGTATTCATTCATACTCACAAAGTTGGGAATGGCAAGAAACCTAATCTATCTCATATGAAAGTGGTTGGGTTTGTATGATATGTTCATATTCTTTTTGTAGGTTTAACCAAGTTACAAGCCAAGCCAGAGAAGTCTATATTCATTGGACATGAAGATAATCAAAGAGAACATAAATGTTTCAACTATGTAACCAAATAGGTAAAGCTATCTAGGGATGTAAGGATGAATTGCTCTCATGGTATGGGAGAAAAGTTGACATGGAGGATTAGGCACACTATGAATGAAATGAAAAAAGAATGGAGAAACAATAGGCACCATAATAAGTGGCCCACAAGAAGGAAGCTAGATAGGTGATGGAAGCTACCAAAAATTGGATGAAAGAATAAAAACAACATATCAATGATTCAAGAAATTTACAACCAAGCAAAAAATTATAGGGATTGATGATGATGATTATGGAAATGAAGTATGTAATGAGCATATAGAAGATACATGAACATAAGTTATACACAAGCTAGAGAATAGAATGTTCATCCCTCCAAAGGGAGGACAAAGCAAATCAACAAAGAAAATGCATTTTGTAGATATACTCACATATGCTTCATTGATGGTAACTCATTATGCACACATGTAAGGTAGTCAACAGATAAGTGATCACATCATTCAAGGAAAAAAACTGAATGAAGAATGAAGGCTACGAAAGAAAAAACGAAGTTTGATGCTAAGAGAAGCCAACACAAACTCATAGATAAGAAATGGGTGTATAAGCTAAAGAGGAATTTTGATAGTTCAATAGCAAGATATAAAGATAGACTTGTAGCCAAAGGATTTGGTCGAGTTTTTAACATAGACCATGAACAAGATTTTAGTTGTGTAAAACAAGGAAATAGTTAGAACTCTCATAGAAGTGGCAACAAGTAAAGTGTTGGATTTATTTTCAATTAGATATTCAAAATACTTTATGGAATGGAGATCAAGAAGAAGAGGTATGCTCAACCAACAGGATTTAGAGATTCAAATATCCATATTATATATGTCGGTTGAAAAGGTAAGTACCTAGGGCTTGGAATACCATATTGCTAGAGTATTTGATTAAGAAAGGTTACAAGCTAAGCAATGCATATCCCTCCCTAGTCATCAAGCATGATCATAAGCAATCTCATCTTTAATTTTATATGTTGCATTTTGTTTCACATAGCGGAGAAAGTCCACGTGGTGGAACTTCCTCTACCATGTGAACTCTCCTCGGGTTAGGGGAGGACCATATACATACATAGTTAGCTTATCATGCACACACACACACACACACACACACACACATGCACACACACACACATCCAAATTCACCAATATACATACAAGTATAAAAAATCTTTGCATTTACCAACCCTCTCTCCAATTTTATATATAGCATACAAATAAAAAATTACCTACATTCATCAATGGTAATAAACAACATAATTTACTTTAAATTTATGCACACACACACACACACACACACACAATCTACTTCATTTTTTAATCCTGTTGTATAAATATTCTCTCATTTGATTTTTTGTTCAAAACCTTTTTAGACAATAAATTGACTATACTATCTGTTGATATATTTAGGTAGTGATGTGTTTGAACACTCTAGGACCCCCGGGGCACTTTTTTCCCTCTTTAAGAGGTTTTTTTCCCCCGGCTTGTATATACGCCTATTGCCCTAATGGGCTACTTATCTTTGTACATTCTCTAGTAATACATTCAGTCTTGTGTGTTGTGCTCCAAGCTTCTTCTTCTTCCTTGTGCTGTTCGCGTGCTTCCGCAGACGTCTATCTCCAACAATTGGTATCAGAGCAGGTCGTCGCTTCTTCTAGGGCGCCGTCGACACTCCTCCGTTTGTAGTCTCAGATTCGCACAAAATTTGGTGAGCATACTCAGGCTGTTTCCCTGATCAAAACTGCTTCGCTCTGTGGTGCCGAAATCGCGATCTGAGCTCGTTTCGGCCTCCGAACGCACTATCGCAGCGCTTGTGCAGGCTATTTCGTCCTTTTGTGCCAAAGGTATATACCAGTTTCTGTTCGCTAGTTTAAGCGTCTCGAAGTCTGCTATAGGTCTAGCAAAACTCGTTTTTGGGCAGTTCTGTTCAACTTTTTGAGATACAGTCAATTTTCTGCATCAAGGTATTTTAGTCACCGGCCATGGCTGAAAGCAGTGATGTATTCCGTATATTGGCTGTTGAGGATAAGTTGGATGGTACCAACTACCCATTATGGGCTTATATGATGCGACATGTACTGGTTGCAAAAGGATTGTGGAACATTGTGCAGGGTGTTGAAAGACGTCCTGTTACACCTGTAACGACAGGTACTGCAAATACATGTGTTGGAGCTGATGAAGATGGTGTCGAAGATGATATTCCGCAGATTCCTGTTCGTGCTGTTGTTTCTGTTGCACCTACTGCAGAGCAGATTTGTTGGGATGGCAGAGATGCCCAGGCACATGCATTGATAGCCTTGTCTGTCAAACGTGCCATTATTCCTCACATTCGCTCTTGCAGAACAGCAAAGGATGCTTGGGATACACTTACCACTTTGTACCAGGCTAGGAATGAGGCTCGTGTTGCTTACCTCCGAAAACAGTTGGAGAGTGAGCACATGAATGAAGGTGATTCTATGGACAGTTTTCTTACAAAGATCAAAGACCTGAAGGAACAATTGATTTCTGCTGATGAGGTTATACCAGATAGCTCACTTGTGCAGACCGTTCTGAATGGTCTTCCTGATTCATATCAGAGTTTTGCCTCTACTCTTCGGTTGATGATGAAAGGCAATCCGAATGCCTTGTCGTTTGAGGAATTAGTCTCTGTTCTGTTGCAGGAAGATCAGTCCAGGCAGAACAGGTCCATTATGCGTATTGCAGATCAAGCTTTCCTGGCTAGTCAGAAGGGCAAAGGAAAATGGAGCTCTTCTACTAGTAAGCAGAAATCTGCAAATGCTGCACAATCGAAGAACCAGGATAAAGATGAAAAGAAATCAGAAAAGCAGAAATTGTTCTGCAAGTACTGTAAAGGAAATGATCATATTATAAAGAACTGTCCAAAACTGGCTGCTAAAGAGGCAAAGAAGAAAGAGGCTGGAATGGTTGTTGCAGAGGCCTCTACACCAAAAACAGAGTCTGCAAATCTTGTGCAGGAAGAAGAATGGGCGTTTACTACTGTCTGCAGTTTTGACCCATCTTCTCATGATCAGTGCATGTCTGCAGTAGACTCAGATGTTTGGTACTTTGACAGTGGGGCGACCAAACATATTACCTCGCAGCGCAGTTTCTTCTCTTCACTTGAGCCTGCCCCTACAGGGAATACTGTCACATGCGCCAATAACTCCTCTTATCCTGTTATGGGAGTTGGTAAGATCATTCTGACTACTGCTGATGGTAGTTCTTTCAATTTGTCAGATGCTTTATTTGTGCCAGGGATAAAAAAGAACCTGTTATCAGTTTCTGCATTAGCCAAGATTGGCTTGGTTGTGAAATTCGTTGATGATAGGTGTACAATCTATGATCTCTCAAATGGCGATGTGATTATTGCTTCTGGCATTTTATGTCGTGGGCTGTATAAGCTCATAGACTATGAAAGATCTGTGAATGATTCGGCATGTGCAGTTCATGATTCTCAGGCTATGTCAGATGCAAAGCTTTGGCATGCACGATTTGGTCATCTGAATTTTGCTAGTTTGTTACGCCTGCAGAAATCTGAAAGGCACTTGGAAAACATGTTTGTGAAGGCTGTATTTTGGGCAAAATGAAGCGTTCTTCCTTTCCAAAAGATGGTTCAGTTCGGGCTACTACGCAGAAATTGCAGCTTGTACATAGTGATGTCTGTGGTCCTATGCAGACACCCTCTTTTGGAAATTACCTTTACTTCGTGACTTTCATTGATGATTTTTCTAGGCATGCATGGGTATATCCACTCAAAGCTAAGTCCGAAGTGTTCATGTGCTTCAAACAGTTTTTGGTTTTGGCTGAAAATCTGTCAGCATGTAAAATGGGCACCCTTCGTTCTGATCGAGGGGGGGAATATATGTCTTCAGATTTTAATGCATTTCTGGCTGAATGTGGGATAAAACACCAGTGTACAGTGCCGTATACACCTCAACAGAATGGAGTTGCTGAACGAAAGAACATGTCACTCATGGAGATGGCGAGGTGCATGGTCAAAAGTCAGGCTTTACCACATAGTTTCTGGCTTGAGGCTGTCATGTGTGCAACATATGTACTGAACAGGTGTCCCACTAAAGCGTTGCAGTCTATCACTCCATATGAGGCTTGGCATGACCGCAAGCCATCTGTTGCTCATCTGCGTGTTTTTGGTTGTTTGGCATATGCATTAGTGCCTGAACAACATCGCAGAAAATTGGATGATAAGGCAGTAAAATGTATTTTTGTTGGGTATAGTTCTGAAAGTAAAGGCTATCGTCTGTATCATCCACAGACTAAACGCATTCTGGTTAGCCGTGATGTTGTCTTTGTGGAAGATGCTATTCAGCCATTGCTTTCATGTACTAAGGAGACATCTGTTAGCTCCAAAGACATGTATGATACTTTGATGCCTCTTTTTACAGGTGGACAGGGTAATGCTGGTCCTAATGAGGCAACTTCTCAACCTTTGCAGGTTTCATATGATGATGCAGAACATTCCATTTCTGATGCAGATTTACATGATGCACTTGTTGATGAGAGAGCTGATATTGAGCAGGCAAAAACTATGCCAAAATGGCTGGTGCAGACTTTGCGTGACAGCAAATTAGATGCACCTTTGTCATATCGTACTCGTTCAGGCTCTCATAGTGCCTCCTTTGCATCAGATTGCTATGCTATGGCTGCATCTAGTCTCTGTGATGAGAATGAGCCTGTTTCTTTTGATGAAGCACAAAATTCAAAAAATTGGATGGCTGCTATGCAATCTGAATATGATGCTATAATGAAGAATGGCATGGTCTTTATGTGACTTGCCTCCTGGCAAGAAGGCCATTGGCACTAAGTGGGTATACAAGCTGAAGCATAAACCTGATGGTACAGTTGACAGGTATAAGGCTAGGCTTGTTGCAAAGGGTTATGCACAGGAAAGAGGCATTGATTTTGATGAGACCTTTGCACCTACATGCCGTATGACTACTGTTCCCAGCATTTGTGCACTTGCAGCCCATCATGGTTGGAATGTACATCAGTTGGACATTAAAACAGCATTTCTGAATGGTGACTTGCATGAAGAAGTGTATGTTTTTCAGCCCCGTGGCTTTGTGCAGAAAGGGCATGAAAACCAGGTTTGCAGGTTAAAGAAGGCATTATATGGTTTAAAGCAAGCACCATGTGCTTGGTATGAGAAGATACATGCCTATCTGATTGCGCATGGTTTTGAGAATAGTCCAACTGAAAGCACCTTATATGTTAAGCGTGCTAATGATGTGCTTCTGATCATTGTTGTCTATGTTGATGACATGTTGCTCACTGGTCCTATTGAGACACATATTGCTGATTTTAAGGCTGATTTGCATGCCTCATTTGAGATGTCTGATTTGGGGCATTTGCATCACTATTTGGGCATTCAGTTTATGCATGTTGATGGTGGAATGGCTTTGTGTCAAACGAAATATATTGACACATTATTGCAGCGTTTTGGCCTTGAAGACTGTAAGCCTAATTGCCACTCCTATGGAGACGGGTTTACGATTGAGTCTTCATGATGCTGGAGATGCATTTGATGCTGTCCTCTATCAGCAGGCTGTTGGATGCTTGATTTACTTATGCATTACTCGGCCAGATATTCAGTTTGCTGTCTCACAGATGAGCAGGTTTATGCATTGCCCAGGAGTCACGCATTGGAAAGCGGTTAAGCGCATCTTTCGCTACTTGAGTGGTAGTCGGCTACTTGGGTTGTTTTATCCCAAGGGGGGATCACTACCGCCAGATTTGCATGCTTTTTCTGACTCAGATTGGGCTGGTTGTTATGACACTCGTGTGTCCACCAGTGGTTTTTGCTTCATGCTTGGTAGCTCATGTATATCTTGGTTGAGCAAGAAGCAGCCTACTGTGGCCACTTCCAGTTGTGAGGCTAAGTATAGGGCAGCTTTCACAGCGACTGTTGAGTGTGTGTGGCTCAGACGCCTTATGGCTGATTTGGGTGTTGGCTAGTCTTCTGCCACCACCATCTTCACTGACAGTCAGAGCGCATTGGCAGTTGCGAGGAACCCTGTGTTCCATGCTCGCACTAAGCACATTGAGGTGCATTATCACTATGTCAGGGAGAGGTTCTCTGCTGGGGAGATCAGCTTGGCATATGTGCCCACGCAAGAGAACATTGCAGACCTTTTCACGAAGGCTCTGCCTAGGGAGAAGTTTGAAGCTTTCCGCAAAGCTTTGGGCTTACTTCCTTTTGTGGAGTGATTTCCACATAGCTTGGCACTTCCTTATACATGAGTGCCAGCTCCTTGTTCACCGCATCACTCCCAGGGGGGATTTGTTGATATATCTAGGTAGTGATGTGTGTGAACACTCTAGGACCGCCGGGGCACTTTTTTCCCTCTTTAAGAGGTTTTTTTCCCCCCGGCTTGTATATACGCCTATTGCCCTAATGGGCTACTTATCTTTGTACATTCTCTAGTAATACATTCAGTCTTGTGTATTGTGCTCCAAGCTTCTTTTTCTTCCTTGTGCTGTTCGCGTGCTTCCGCAGACGTCTATCTCCAACACTATCCACTCGTCTTGATGATATCTTTTTTGGTGTGAGCTTCATACCCTTTAAAAATTCTACAAGTCACAAGTGATAAACCTTGAGTTAATTGTTCTTTCATTTATTATTGTTTTTGTGTTATTAATGGAGTGCACAAAGAACAGGATAGGGCATAGTGTATGCTCATTGCCTTAAGACTCAAATACAATAAATTCATGAAAATTTGATGGATAAGAGTTTTCTATAAGGAAATCCAATCTCGCACTTTGTCTCACTATTTCGAGAACTTGCTCTTTGAGAATGATCTGTAAGTATGTTTGCTTCATCTTCTACTTTCAAATTTCAAATCTGTTCAATACCTCTATACATAAAGATGTCTTTCATCCGCCATCCACTTCTCTGTTTCTCTCTCTCTCTCTCTCACACACACACATACACACACACACTTTCTAACTCTTCATCTCCATCTTTGATTGACTCTTATCTATCTACTACAAAGTATATTACTCTCATCATAATCCAATACATATTTCTATTGGTACATAAGGCAATCATAAGTGCTTGACCTTATCCATGGAATACATTGAACTTTAAGATGAAAATTTGTGTATACACACATATCCATAGTTCATTCATAAATATAAATCTCAACATATTTTTTACCTATTATAAACTTTTATTACAATGTAAAGTGGAGGCTTAAGGTAGATATAAGGGAGCCAAAAGCCACAAGTCATGTTTGAATTCAAAATTCAAATAAGTAGCTAAAAAGTGATTGGAATCTTATAGTTCACTCTTCTTGCTTGATTTGTCACCAAACTGCCTTCTCCATGAGATTATGAGAGAATATATCTCCTTATCACTCTTCGTCTACCCTTATCTGACCTTTTGATCTTCACATGGCCTTTGATTGACTCTTGGATCTTTGTATTTCCATAATTGGATGAGGATGTGCATCTAACCTGACTCTAAAGTGTCCTTTGACTTTGGAAATACCCTTTCCTTTCTCTAATCTCCATGAGCTTTCCCAATTTACATTTTCAAGACTCCCCTTGAAGCTCATAGTGGAAGTGTCTATCTCCAAGAGGGAGATTTCCCTCTTGAACTTGCTGAGCTTAGTTGCATCCAAACCTAGCTTGGTTAAGATATCTACAACCTCGTCTTTATTACCTACAAAATGAACATAAAAATATTTATTTACCACCTTTTCCCTCACATAGTGATAGTGTACCTCTATATTCTTACTTCTAGCATGGTATATGGTATTATTAGCTAGGTGTATACAATACATGTCTACATATATTGGAATAGTGCCTGCTTACAAGTCCAAGTTTTTCGTCAAATTCTTTAACTATAGCCTCACATGTAGTGATAGAGCTATATATTTAGCTTTAGTTGATGACAATGCTATTATAGGCTACTTCTTGCTTTTCCATGAGATGGTTTTGGTTCCTAGCATGAACATATACCTTGAGGTTGACCTCCTATCATCCATTGTTCTTGCCCAACTACATCACTCCAAGTGTTGAGTTGTAGCTCTTCTCTAGCCCACAATCAGTGGTACCTTTTGACATGTCTTAGCACCCTCTTTGCTGCATTTAGATGCACATTTGTGGTTGCATGCATGTATCAAGAGAGGAATCCAATATCATAACTCAAATTAGGCATTGTGAAAGTTGTATAGATGATATAGCCTACCATGCTCTTGTAGAAGGTCAAGTCATCTAGCTTGTCACCATCCTCCTTACTAATTTTGACATTAGTATCCATGGGTTGAGCAATGGGTTTGCATTCTACCATACCATATTTGAAAAGCATGTCTAGAAGGTACTTTCTCTGTAATATATATCTATACCTTCATTTGTATATACAACCTCAACACCCAATAAATATTTAAGATCACCCGTCTGATACTTCAAAATCACTCCCAAGTCTTCTTTCGATGTCTTTTCTACTTGCAAGATCACTACCTGTAATGATGAGGTCAACAACATATATACATATGCATACTATTTTGTTTTCTATCTTCTTTAGGTATAGTGATGGATCTCGTTCACTTGGAGACTATCCACACCTGCATAAAATAATCCACCAACCTTTATCTCCAAGACCTTGGAGCCCCATTTAGACCACACAAGATCTTTCTTACTTGGATAAAAAATCAAGATGTTGTGGTTCTTCAAACCCTTGAGATCAAGAAATGGACACCTCTTCTTTCAACACACCATTAAGGAAAGCATTCTTGATATCAAGTTGGTAAATGGACTAGCCTTTAGCTGCACATATGACTATGTCTTCATTGTGGGTTTATAGAAATAGGGCTAAACGTCTCATCATAATCATTGATATCTTTTATTTGTGTAAAGCCCTTTGCCACCAGTCTTGCCTTGTGTCTAGCTAGGATTTACTACAAGGAATAGATGGGCATAGCGATGGTTGATGTGACACAATTTCTTTGCTTCATGATTGTGCTTTTCATTGCATTGAGTGTCGAGCATGCACTGTTGTTTAAAGGATGCTTAGATTGATACTCTTTTCAAGTCCATGAGCGACATTAATTGAATTCATTGCGTTCATCATGTCTGTAGCACCTTGAGGTAATGTGCATATGCAAACCAATCCAAGAGGTGTTTTCATTGTAGTAATGTCTCTACTTTCAATTGCCACTTGGAATTGATCGTAGATAAAATAGAGATCTCCCATTGATTATATAGCATGTCTTGCAAACTTCAACAAAATCATCAATAATCAGTCCAGTGCTCACATTTCTAATTGTCATCTTATTCACTGGTTGAAGATCCTAGATAAAACAAAGTTTACCATTCTTCTTTGGCACAATGAACCAACAATTTGAGTAAGGAGCAGATGGGGATTCTAAAATTTGTATATTTATCTTTTCCTTAAGCAACTTCATCAACTCAAGAAGGTGTGCTTTAGGAACTTGTATAAGGTGTAGATTCCAAGGAATATGTGGAAGCATAGTCCTATCTCAAGGGGATAAAGTGAAAAGAACTTACCATGCCTTCTTATATATTTTTCAAAAATGGCTTTTTCTCTAGGTAAAAGAAAGCGATTAGCATCAATCTGAACTTTCTTTATAGTTCATCTGTGAATTTATGTCCAGTCTTGGATTTATCATGAAGAATTGGATCATGATTCACTTTCTCTATCATTTCATCACTCATTATAGGTAAATGTTGTGCTATTGGCTTAACCTTTTTATTAACCTTTTTATAATTGGTCTCGATTTTGGATCAAAAACATCAATCTTTTGTAACTCAATCTCTAATTTTTTTTTACTTGCACACATCACGGGCTGTAGGACTTCACAAGAGACATGGAATGCTCTTCAAGCATTCTTTTCATCAAGTACCAAAGCTGGGAAGAACCAAATTTTGATGGAGTTTATCACACTCAAGAAGATGCCTAAGCAAAGTGTGACTAATTTTGTCACCAAGATGGATTTAGCAGATCACACACTAGGATACAAAATTTAGAGAATCAGTTAGCAAATGAAAATCATTCTGATTCTGAAAAGGCTGAAGATTTTATCAAACGGATAAAACATCTTCAAGACCAATTGGCTGCAGTTGGTGTTGTTATAACACCACAAGAGCTGGCTCAAAGATGTGTATGTGTTCTTCCAGCAAAGTATGATGGATTAGTAACAACCCTTAACACTTAGGTAAGACCAACTCCCCTCACATTTGAAGAGTTTTGTGCTATGCTTTTAGAAGAAGAGATGCGGTTGAAGAATCGACAAACTACAAGTGATGCTTCATTCTCAACAAATGCAAAAGGTAAAGGCTCTTCTGATGGATCAAAGAAGAAGCCAAAGAAGAAAAAGTTCACAGGAAGTTGCTTCTATTGTGAAAAGAAAGGCCATGCCATCAAGGATTGCAAAAAGAAGCAAGCTGATGAACGGAATGGGACTGTAAAATCATCATGGAAGAGCAAAGAGTCTGCAAACAATACAAAGCTGGAACTATGGGTAGCTATTGAAGAGGTATGCTCATCTGCTCAAGCTCATGTTGATGAACCATGGATTTTAAATAGTGGAGCTTCTCGCCATATGACCAGTAAAAAGGATTGGTATAGTTCCCAGTGCCTCTACGGGAATCCATCAATGTAGTGGTGGGAAATGACTCCAAGTGTCCAGCGGAAGGAACTGGAACCATCTCTTTTATCACTTCTCTAGGTGTTGAGAGAAACTTATCCGATGTTCTCTATGTACCTACACTTAAAAGAAATTTGTTGTCAGTTTCTCCAATAACAGATCGTGGACTCGAAGTGCACTTCAATAAGAGTGGTGCAGAAATCATGGACTCATTAGGTAATGTAGTAGGTAAAGGCATAAGATGTGATAACTTGTATGAGTTAAGTGCCTTAACTGCTACAAAAGATAAAGATGTAAGCAGGTTATGGCACCAACAATTTGGGCATCTTGGATTTGCAGTTTTGAAGGAGATGCAAAGAACAGGGATGGTTGCTCATTTGCCTGCATTTTCAGAGTTGCAAGAACCTTGTGAAGCTTGTATGATGGGCAAGCAACAACGAAAGGCATTTCCAAGAGAGACCAACAATTGATCTCAAGCTCCTCTAGAGTTGGTACGTGCTGATCTCTGCGGTAAAATGTCTACACCTACTTTAAGAGGATCTTTCTACTTTTTGCTGTTAGTCGATGATTATAGTAGAAAGATGTGGGCTTATTTCATTCGAGAGAAGGTTGATGCTTTTGAAAAATTTAAAATGTGGCATAAGTGTGTGGAAAATGAATCAGGAAGGAAACTAAAGAAATTCAGAACAGATAGAGGAGGTGAATTCTTGTCAACAGAATTCAATAATTACTGTAAGGAGCATGGTGTGAAAAGGCAACTTACCACAACTCATACACCTCAACAAAATGGCATTGTTGAGCATAGGAACAGGATAGGAGTTGAAATGGCTCGTTGTATGTTAAAGGCTCAAGACATGCCTGATTCATTCTGGGTAGAAGCAGTCAATACAACAATCTACATCCTCAATCGAAGCTATACAAAAGCACTAAAGGGGATGACTCCTCAAGAAGCATATTCTGGTAAAAGGCCTTCAGTTTTGCATTTCAAAATTTTTGGTTGTTCTTGTTATGCACATATTCCTGATTCAACAAGATCAAAGTTGGATTCAAAAAGCAAAAGGTGTGCCTTCCTAGGATATAGTGAAGAGTCTAAAGCATACAAGTTGTGGGATCCTGAGGCAAGGAAGTTTTTTGTCAGCCGAGATGCGGTGTTTGATGAACGACCACACTTATTAGAAGATAAAGGTAAATCTACTATCTCATCAAACGGAGAAATATCTCACCTTGTGCCTATCAAAAGACAGGTTAAAGTTGAGGAAACATCTGATGAAGAAATTTCCTCAATAAAAAGCCAACCAGTTGTAGCTGCACAGCATAAGCCACTACCGAAGTGGGCACACAAAAACTCTTTGATGATCACAATCCACATGTAGATATACCAGAATCATCCTCGGATGGATTAGGAAGATCAAAGAGAATAGAGGAGCAAAGAAGAGCCTCAGAACACATTGTTAACATGGCTCTAATGGCAGATATCATGGGCTCTATAAAGGAACCTACCACCATTGAAGAAGCCCTTGATGATGCAGGTTGGAGAGCGGCAATGCAGTCTGAGTATGATAGTATACTAAAAAATGATACATGGGATCTAGTCGACTTGCCACCAAAGAAGAAGGTAATAGGTACTAAATGGATTTGTAAAGCTAAGTATAAAGCAGATGGAACATTAGAAAAGTATAAGGCAAGATTATTTGCACAGGGTTTTTCAGAGATCAAAGGCTTTGCTGTTCAAGAAACGTTTGCACCAACAGCACGCATGACAACTATTCAGACGGTACTTGTAGTAGCTGCACAAAAGGCCTGCCCTATTTTCCAGATGGATGTCAAATCTGCATTTTTGAATGGTCACCTCAAGGAGGAGGTATATGTATCTCAACCACCAGGTTTTGAGGTGCCCAATTCAGAAAATAAAGTCTACAAGTTGAAGAAAGCTTTGTATGGACTTACGCAAGCTCCACGGGCTTGGTACCAACAGAATAGATAATTTTTTCAAAAATATGGGTTTTGAAAGAAGTACTTCTGATGCTAACTTGTATGTACATAAAAGGGATAGCAAGCTATTTTTTGTCATTGTATATGTAGATGATTTGATCATTACAGGAGATCATCAGCAACTCATCAATCAAACTCGGATCAGCTTGGGAACTAAGTTTGAAATGACAGACTTAGGTCTACTCCATTTTTGTCTAGGAATTGAAGTATGGCAAAGGAAGGATGGCATTTTCATCTCACAACAGAAATATGCCAATGAAATTCTCAAGGCATTTGGAATGATGGACTGCAAACCAACTAGCACACCTATGGAGGTAAATCATAAGCTATCTATGGATGATAACATGCGTAATGTAGATGCTAAGAAGTATAGGAAGCTCGTTGGAAGTCTTATTTTTTTGTGAAACACTAGACCAGACATTTGCTATGCTATTGGAGTGTTAAGCAGGTTTTCCAACAAACCTAAGGAGAGTCATTGGAATGCTGGAATGCGAATTCTAAGGTACATTGCAAGAACCTTGGATTTTTGTATTTATTATACCATAGGTGATACACTTCAAGGATATTGTGATTCAGATTGGGCTGGAGATTATGATTCTAGAAAATCAGTTTCTGGATATTGTTTCTCACTTAGTTCAGGAATATTTTGTTGGGTAAGTAGGAAGCGACCAAATCTCGCACTCTCCTCCACTGAAGCAGAGTACAAAGCAACTTGTTTTGCTTCTTGCGAGGCAGTCTAGTTAAGGAGAATTCTTGTAGATCTAGGTTTTCCATCAAATATGGCGACTGTACTCAAGTGTGATAATCAAAGTTGTATGGCTATTGCAAAGAACCCAGTATTTCATGCTCGCACCAAGCACATAGAAGTACAGTACCATTACATTCGTGAGCTAATTGAAGATGAAATTGTGGAGCTAAAATATTGCCCAACAGAGGCAAATTGTGCTGACATATTCACTAAAGCACTTGGACAAGAGCAGCTCAACAGGCATCTTCAATAGATGGGCATAGGACCGAGACCTACTTGATTTATCATCGGTAAACATTGAGGGGGGGTGTTAGTATATGATCAATGTCTACCGCTCATGATTGTATGCACATTTTGTAAGGCCCCCATTATGAGGAGAAGCCAAGCGTGCATTACCCAATTGATGGAAATCCCAACTTGCGTATTGGATGAAGGTCATATTTTACCATGTAAGGTATTGTAAGGAAAGGGAGTTACCAGGGTCCCCAATTGTGGGGTCCGGGGCAGCGGTGAGCAGCCTCGGCTGGGGGGTCCAAGGGGGCCAGCGAGCCCCCTGGTGGGGGTCCGGGGGCAGCGCCCCCGACGCGACGATAAAGAGAATATTCCATGTAATATTCCCTGTCAGAGTCAGAAATCATTTATATTTGTTAGGTCGGTTCAACCGGCCTAAGCTGTGTATGGCAATTACGCGAGCGATGGCGGCCCATGCTCTACCACCCATGTATAGCTGTCCACGGAAGGCCACCCATGATCCTATATATACATGACTTCTGCACTACCTGAGACATCGAATTGAGCCAGCATACCTCTACCTTGTATCTCCCTATCTAGAGTTGTCTAGATCACCATTTAAGCTCTACCTTGAGAGCACATGGGTGGACAAGGCCATTGTGCTTGACCTTGAGTTCCAACTCCCTTACACAATAATGCTCTCCCTTACACCTCCTAACTCCTTCTCACACAATAATGCATGAAAAATGGTATGAAAATGGTGAAAATGCACTAAAAAACAAGAAATTTCTACGAAGGAGAAGATGGAAGAAGATGGAGATGGTGATGATGATGAAGATGAAGAGGAAAAAATCAGAAAATGAACAAAAATGCCAGTTTTTTTACCTTTCAACGTCGCAAATCTACGATCTTACCATCACAAAGCTCATCCTCGAAGCTCTCTCCCCCACAATGGAACCAAATTTGGTGTAGCTCAAGCGTAAGCGCCAACTCCTTTACTTGTCAATCCGCGGAGACGTGAGGACTGGTATGAAGACCACGAGCAAGTGAAGGCACAAGTGAGTGAGTGAAAGCACACAAAGATGCACAGACATACACACATACGTGCACAAGGTAAGATCGAAGAGAGGAACAACGGAAAGCTTTGATTGCCAAAAGAGTTCTCTTACAAAGATCTCTCTTACAAGATAACCTAAAAAATGAGCTCTCTAGCTCTTTTTATAGTTTTTGGACTAGTTTTGGCCTTGTCCAAACCTAGTGTCTGGCCTAGTTAACAATTAGGTTCTAGGGCTTATTTGAAGGCTCAAACGGAGTCTAAAAATTATGAAATTTGGTAGGATGATACTTCTAATGCTCCTCAAGCTCAAGGACTCCTCGGCTTGCATAAAATGGAGCTACAAAAAGGTGAAATGATATTTACAATGGTTTCTAGTGATGAAAATCACTATTTTATAGGGATTTCTTCTTAAATTTGACATACACTTCTTGGAGCTCCCTACTTGCTCCTTCTTCTTATGTGTCGACTTTTTTGATGTGCTTCCATGCTTGTGCTTGACCTTGAGTTCCAACAGCCATCATCTTGTACTTGCCGCTAGTAGAAAATTGTTGAGATTCTCCTATATCTGTTATCTTCTCTGCTACTGCTCCTGTGTTATATTGCGTAACTATTGTCTTACAGGGCATTACTTGTGATAGGAGTAAAAGATGCATATACTTGTGTCAAAGTGAGTACATATCCAAAGTACCTAACATGTTCAATATGCAGGGTGGAAAGGCATTGAGTATACCTTTACCCACATATGTGAAATTGAGCAAGGATGATTGCCCCAAATTAGATGAGGAAAACAAATTCATGACCAAAATTCCCTATCAGTCTGCTGTTGGTAGTCTCATGTATGCTATGGTAGCTACGCGACCAGACATTGCATTTGTAGTGGGAGTTGTGAGCAGATATATGTATAATCCTGGCAAGAAACATTGGGAAGCGGTCAAGATGATTTTAAGATATCTGAGTGGCACTAAGGACAAGTGACTATGCTTAGGTAGAGGAAAGGCATCCATTATTGGTTACACAGATTCTGACTATGCTGGTTGTGTAGACAATCGAAAGTCTACTTTAGGGTACATTTTTCATTTTGCTAGAGGTGCTATCTCTTGGAGTTCTCGTCTCCAAGAATGTACAACTATTTCCACCATAGAAGCAGAGTATGTTGCAGCAAGTGAGGCATGTAAGGAAGCATTGTGGCTTTCTCTTATTGCTTGTGATATGGGTTTACCTCAGCATGTACCTTGTTTGCTCAGTGATAGTCAGAGTGCCATCGCTCTGGCTAAGAATCCGGTCTATCATGCAAAGACCAAGCACATTGAGGTGAAGATTGCTTAGCTACTGAGTGCATTATTCTTGAGAAGATTCACACTCGAGATAATGCTGCAGATGCTTTGACTAAAGCTCTACCACAGGATAGCTTTCGACATTGTTGTCACTTGATGGGGGTTACTTGATTCACGATCTTACACAATCGCTTGTATACTGTGTAACATGCCCATCAGGTGGGAGGTATAGTTTGTATACTTACACTCCGGTATTCTTTATCATTCTTTATTTTTCTCCCATAATTACTTTGGCCATATTGGCCTTTAGTGGGAGACTGTTACCGTCAGTGTCCATGTGAAAGGCCAAAAGGCCAATGGACACTTCTTTGTATATGTTCTTTAATAAAACATATAGTGACCTAGTCAGTCATAGACTGTAAGTTCGACCACATTTGTAAGACCTAAGAAGTCTGTCTTCGTGTTCCCTGTGTACTATGTTTTCTGCATATTCAGTAGCCTCTATGCGAAGTACTATGTGCGGCCTTAGGAGCTCGGTTTTCTACCCCAAGGATATCATCATGGAGCTCTCAAGAAGGAGAGCGCACTGTGGTGCATCGCCATCAAAATATTTTAGCAGGCAATGTAGCTCTTCTCTCTAACCTTGAGGAACCCGAGGGTAAGCACCAAGTACAAACAGGTGATGACACCAAGCATTCAGTGGTCAAGGTAGGAAGTGTTAAAACCTCTGATGGAAATAGAAATCTGGTGAGCAGGGTTCTATATGTACCTACAATCACCAAGAACTTGATGAGTGTTGAACAAATTGTGGAAATGGTTTTGCAAGTTTAGGTTCAACAAATATGGAGCATTTGTGGAAGATCCTCAACATGGATTCAAGAGAATTTCCAAGGGAGAAAAGACACGTAGATTATTTACATTTGAACTTGAAGATACAAGGAATATTGCACTTTATAATTACAAAGATCAAACATTGTCAGAGCTTGAGATTTGGCATAAAAGATTAGGGCATATTGATGAGAGAACTTTAAAGCAAATATGTAGAGATCAATGTGTGCTTGGGATACCTAATGTATCCAAGCAACACATGATATACAAATGTGGTGCATGTCAGTTTGGTAAATATCACAGGTTACCCTTCTCAAAGAAAGGTTATATGCATGAGGATTACTTGGAGCTTGTCCACACAAATGTGTGGGGGACCAAGCAAGGACCCTTCAATTTTTAGCTCAAGGTACTATGTGTCTTTCATTGATGATTTCAGTAGGTGGATTATCTTGTATTTTATGAAGCACAAAGATGAAGTGTTCAGTTGCTTTAAGAAGTATCTTGCACTTGTGAAAACCAAATAGGAAGAAGCCTAAAGAGACTAAGGTCAGATGGAGGAGGCGAGTACTTCTTGAATGAATTTGATGCATTCTTGCAGGATAGAGGAATTAAAAGGGAAATTACAACAAGGTATAACCCTGAGCAAAATGGGGTGGCAAAGAGGAGAAATAGGTTGATTTTTCAAACAGCTAGGTCAATGCTAAATGAAAAAAGATTACCTAATTATTTGTGGGCAGAGAGTGTATCTACTGCCACTTATCTTGTTAAAAGGTTGCCATCCAAGTCACTTGATGGGATGACCCCATTTAAAGCATGGCATGCCTTTGGACCTAATAAATGTCTCTTTTGTACATGAAAGTAAAGGTTGAATAACATCTTCCACAAAAACAACATCATGACTAACCAAAATGCATTTAGTCTATGGATGATACAGAAGGTAACCTTTGCTTTCAGAACTGTACCCTACAAAAATACATTTTACTACTTTATCATCCAATTTCTTGCGATATTGCTCAGGCACTAATGATATGCTTGATAGCCAAAAACATGCAAATGAGCAATAGATGGCTTGCGGCCATGCCAAGCCTCATATGGAGTGCTAGACTGCAATGCTTTAGTGGTACAGTTGTTAAGTACATATGTTGCACACATGACAACCTCAAGCCAGAAACTATGTGGTAAAGATTGACTCTTGACTATACACCTTGCCATCTCCATGAGTGACCTGTTCTTCAGTTCAGCAACTCCATTTTGTTGAGGTGTATACGGAGCTGTACATTGATGTTTTATCCCACATTCAGACAGAAATGTAGTACAGTCAGAAGATATCCCTTGCCCCCCCGATTAGAATGAAGGGTGACCATTTTACATGCTAATAGATTTTCTGCCAAAACCAAAATTTTTTTGAAGCACATGAACACTTTCGACTTTTCTTCTAATGGATATACCCATGCATGCCTAGAAAAATGATCAATGAAAGTCACGAAGTAAAGATAGTTTCCAAAAGAGGGTGTCTACATAGGATCACAGACATCATTGTGAACAAGCTGCAATTTCTAAGTAGCTCAAACTGAACCATCTTTTGGAAATCACGAACGCTGCGTTTTGCCCAAAATATAGCCTTCACATACATGTTTTCTAGGTGCCTCAAGTTTGGGCAAAGAGGACACCATTTCAATTTCTATAGGCATATCAAACTAGCATAATTCAGATGAACAAAGCATGCATGCCAAAGCTTTGCATCTGACATAGCCTTAGAATCATGTACTACACATGCTGAATCATTCATAGATTTTTCATAGTCTATGAGCTTATACATCCCACGAAATTAAATGCCAGAAGCAATAATCATGTCGCCATTTGATAGATCATAAACTGCACATCTGTCATCAACAAATTTTACAACCAAGCCAATCTTGGCTAATGCAAAAAATGATAACATATTTTCCTTGATCCCTGGCACAAATAAAGCATCCGACAAAGTGAAGGAACTACAATCAGCAGTAGTCAGAATGATCTTGCCAACTCCCATGACAGGATAAGAGGAGTTGTTGGTGCATCTGATAGTATTCCCTATAGGGTGAGGCTCGAGTGAATTGAGGAAAATGTGCTACGAGGTAATATGTTTGGTTGCCCCACTATCAAAGTACCAAACATCTGAGTGTACTACATACATACACTATTTAGGAGAAGATGGGTCAAAACTGCAAATAGTAGTAAACACCCATTCTTCATTCTGCACAAGATTAGCAAACTCTATTTTTGGTGTAGAGGCCTTTGCAACAACCATTCCAACCTCTTTTTTCCTTCCCTCTTTTGCAGCCAGTTTTGAATAGTTCTTTATGACATGATTGTTTCCTTTACAGTACTTATAAAAGAATTTCTGCTTTTTTGATTTCTTCTCATCTTTGTGTTCCTTCTTCGAATGTGCAGCATTTGCAAATTTCTGCTTACTAGTACATGAGCTCCATTTACCTTTGCCCTTCTGACTAGCCAGTAAAGCTTGATCTGCAACATGCATAATGGACATGTTCGGCCTAGACTGGTCTTTGTGCAATAGAACAGAGGCTAAGTCCTCAAATGACAAGGCATTTGGATTTCCTTTCATCATCAAACAAAGAGTAGAAGCAAAACTCTGATATGAATTAGGAAGACCATTCAGAACGACCTGCACAAATGAGCTATCTGGTATAACTTCATCAACAAAAATCAATTGTTACTTCAAGACTTTGATCTTTGTTAGAAAACTATCCATAGAATCACCTTCATTCATATGCTCACTCTCCAACTGTTCTCAAAGGTAAGTAACACGAGACTTATTCCTAGCCTGGTACAATCTAGTAAGTGTATCCCAAGCATCCTTAGCTGTTCTGCAAGAGCGAATGTGAGGAATAATGGCATGTTTGATAGACAAGGCTATCAATGCATGTGTCTATGCATCTCTGCCATCCCAATGAATTTTCTCTATAGTAGGTGCAACAAAAATCATAGCACAACCACGAATATGAAGAATATCAGGATCTTCAATGCCATCTGCATCATCTTCAATACTTGTATTTGCACGTGTAATAGGATGTTTTTCAACACCCTACACAATGTTCCATAGTACTTTTGCAACCAATACATGTTGCATCATATAAGACCACAATGGGGTT
Source organism: Ceratopteris richardii (assembly GCA_020310875.1). Taxonomy (NCBI): domain Eukaryota; kingdom Viridiplantae; phylum Streptophyta; class Polypodiopsida; order Polypodiales; family Pteridaceae; genus Ceratopteris; species Ceratopteris richardii. The sequence goes on along the minus strand of CM035418.1, from coordinate 193,829,766 downwards.
AATTGGTACCATCCAACTTATCCTCAACAACCAACATACGGAATACAACACTGCTTTTAGGCATTGCCATTGACTAAAATACCTTGATGCAAAAAAATTACTATCTCTGGAAAAGATGAACAGAACTGCCCTAACAACTTCTGCTAAACCTATAGCAGACTTAGAGATGCTTATACTAGCGAACCAAAACCTGTATTTATCTTTGGCATAAAAAGACAAAATAGCCTAGACAAGCACTGAGATAGTGCATTCCAAGGCCGAAACAAGCTCAGATCATGATTTCAGCACCATAGAGTGAAGATGATTTAATCTCCTAATCACCCTGAGTATGCTCACAAAATTTTGTGCAATTATAAGACTATGACCAGAGGCACCTCAACGATGCCCTAGATGAAGTAGTGACCTATTATGATACCAATTGTTGGAGGTAGATGTCTGCGGAAGCATGCAAACAACACAAGGAACAAGAAGAAGCTTGGAGCACAACACACAATATTGAATGTATTACCAGTAGAATGTATTAAGATAAGTAACCCATTAGGGCATTAGGTGTATATGCAAGCCCAGAGACAAAACCTTCTAAAGAGGGAAAAAATTACCCTCGTGGTCCTAGTGTGTTCACACACATCGCCACCTAAATATATCAACAATAGAGAAGGTAGGGGGAGATTTCAAAGCTCCTCTCCATGTGCCATATGTGGCCTAACTAATCATGCAACTGAAAATTCTTTCAAGAACCTTAGAAATCATAGAGGAAGAGGCTTCAATAGAGGAGGCTATGGAAGTGCAAGAGGAAGATCAAATAACTTCAATGGCTACAACAACAACAACTTCAACAATACAAATCACAAACACAAGAGGATTCATTTCCTTTGATGAACATGAACATGAACATGAACATGAACATGAAGCAAGGTAAATGTTGGAGTTTGAGGTATGTGAAAACATGCAAATAGCACAAGGAAGAAGAAGAAGCTTGAAGCACAACACACAATACTGAATGTATTACCACTAGAATGTGCAAAGATAAGTGGCCCGTTAGGGCAATAGGCATATATACAATCTAGGGAAAAAAACCTCCTAAAGAGGGAAAAAAGGGCTCCCAATGTTCCTAATGTGTTCACACATCACTACCTAAATATATCAACAAATACCCCTTGGGAGTGATGCAGTGAACAAGGAGCTGGCACTCATGTATAAGGAAGTGCCAAGCTATGTGGAATCAATCCACACAATGAAGTAAGCTTAAAGCTTCAAACTTCTCCCTAGGCAAAGCCTTCATGAAAAGATCTGCAATGTTCTCCTGCATGGGCACATATGCCAAGTTGATCTCTCCAGCAAAAAACCTCTCCTTGACATAATGATAATGCACCTCAATGTGCTTAGTGCGAGCATGGAGCATAGGGTTCCTTGCAACTGCCAATGTTCTCTGACTGACAGTGAAGATGGTGGTGGTAGAAGACTCACCAACACCCAAATCAGCCATAAGGCATCTGAGCCACACACACTCAATAGTCGCTATGAAAGCTTCCCTATACTTAGTGTCACAAATGGAAGTGGCCACAGTAGGCTGTTTCTTGCTCAACCAAGATATACATGAGCTACCAAGCATGAAGCAAAAACCATTAGTGGACACATGAGTGTCATAGCAACCAATCCAATCAGAGTAAAAAAAAGCATGTAAATCTAGCGGTAGCAATCCCCCCTTGGGATAAAACAATCCAAGTAGCCAGGTACCACCCAAGTAGTGAAAGATGTGCTTAACCTCCTGCAAATGCTTGACACCTGGGCAATGCATAAACCTGCTCATCTATGAGACAACAAATTGAATATTTGGCCGAGTAATGCATAAGTAAATCAAGAATCCAATAGCCTATTAATAGAGAACACCGTGAAATGCATCTCTATCATCATGAGGACTGAATCGTAATCCTATCTCCATAGAAGTGCCAATACGTTTGTATTCTTCAAGGCCAAAATGCTGCAATAATGATGTTTTGTTTGACAAAAAGCTATTATGCCATCAACTTGCATAAACTGAATACCCAAATAATGATGCAAGTGCCCCAAATATGACATCTCAAATAATGCATGCAAATCAGCCTTAAAATCAGCAATATGCCTCTCATGAGGACCAGTGAGCAACATGTCATCATCATACATAACAATGATAAGAAGCACATCATTAGCAAGCTTAACATTATTGGACTGTTCTCAAAGCCATGTGCAATCAGATAGGCATGTATCTTTTCATACTAAGCACATGGTGCTTGCTTTAAACCATATAATGACTTCCTCAACCTGCACACTTTGTTTTCATGCACTACAAGAAAAAGGGGGGCGTAGCGACGCCCCCGAATCGGGAAAAAAACGAAAACCGTCGCTTATGCGACGAAACCGTCGCATAAGCGACGGTAAAAATTTCGGATTTTTTTTTTTGGCCGAGCATCGTCGCATAAGCGACGATAGCGTCGCATAAGCGACGATAGCGTCGCATAAGCGACGCTAAACCAGAAGCGTCGCTAGTAGCGTCGCAGGTTAGCGACGCACTTACCGACGATGGCAAACTGCAGAGCGTCGCATATGCGACGCTCTGGAATGTAAAAAAAAAAATTCAATTCTCCCGGCACATTTGTGCCGGGCCTTGAACGCGAGGAAGAATACAGACCGAGAGAGAGAGAGAGACATACAGCGCGCGAGAGGGAGAGAGAGAAGCGAGACATACACAAGGTATGCGCACACACATACTCACACACACACATATACACGCATAGACACACACACACATACGCAGACACACACACACATACACACAAATACACACATAGACACACATACACAAGACGCGCACACACATACACACACATAGACGCTCACACACATACACACACATATACACTCACAGACACATACACACATAATGATGCATCCACACACATACACATGCATACACACATAGACACACATATACACACACACACACATATGCATACACACACACATAGAGAGACATACACACACATACACATACATGCATACACATACACACATAAACACATACACACACATAGACACATACACACATAAACACATACACACTCATAGGTACACACACATACACATAGACACACACACATATAGTATATACACACACATGCACACATAGACACATACACACATACACATGCATACACACACATACACATGCATACACACACATACACATGCATACACACATACAGACACATATACACACACATACACACACATATATGCATACACACGTGACACACATAGAGAGACATACACACATAAACACATACATGCATACATTTGCATACATAATGCATATGCATATGCATATAATGTACATACATACTTACATGCATACATAATGCACATGCATAGATACATACACACACAGATACATACACACATAGACACATACACACACATGAACACATACATACTCATAGATACACACACATACACACACAGACACACATACACATAGACGCGCACACACATACACACACATAGACGCTCACACACATACACACACATATACACTCACAGACACATACACACATAATGATGCATCCACACACATACACATGCATACACACATAGACACACATATACACACACACATATGCATACACACACACATAGAGAGACATACACACACATACACATACATGCATACACATACACACATAAACACATACACACACATAGACACATACAAACATAAACACATACACACTCATAGGTACACACACATACACATAGACACACACACATATAGTATATACACACACATGCACACATAGACACATACACACATACACATGCATACACACATACACATAGACACACACACATACACACATACACATAGACACACACACATACACACACATACACACATAATGATGCATACAAACACATACACATGCATACACACATACAGACATGTACACACACATACACACATAATGATGCATACACACACATACACATGCATACACACATACAGACACATGTACACACACATTCACACACACATTCACACACATTCACACACATATACATACATGCATACATATTGCATATGCATATGCATACATATATACTTACATGCATATGCATACACACACATATGCATACATACATACTTACATGCATATGCATACACATGCATATGCATACACATGCATATGCATACACATGCATATGCATACACATGCATATGCATACACATGCATATGCATATGCATACATAATGCATATGCATATGCATACATAATGCATATGCATATGCATACATAATGCATATGCATATGCATACATAATGCATATGCATATGCATACATAATGCATATGCATACATAATGCATATGCATATGCATACATAATGCATATGCATATGCATACATAATGCATATGCATATGCATACATAATGCATATGCATATGCATACATACATACTTATATGCATACATAATGCACATGCTTACATACACTGTCATAATGTATACACACACACATACACACATAGACACATACACACATAATTATGCATACACACACATACATATGCATACACACACATATGCATACATACATGCATACACATACACACACATAGATACATACACACACACTCATAGACACACACACATACACATAGACACACACACATATACACACACATACACACATAGACACATGCACACGTAATGATGCATACACACATACACATGCATACATAGACACACATAATAATGCATACACACACATACATATGCATACACACACATGCATACAAACATATACACACATATACACACACACATGCATACACACATATACACACACATATACACATATACACATATACACATACACATGCATACACACACACATGCATACACACATACAAACACATATACACACACACATACACACATAGATACATACACACGTAATGATGCATACACACATACACATGCATACATAGACACACATAATAATGCATACACACACATACATATGCATACACATACATATGCATACATACATGCATACACATACACACTTAGACACATAGACACACATAGATACATACATACATATAAACACATACACACTCATAAACACACACACATACACATAGACACACACACATATACACACACATACACACATAGACACATGCACATGCAATGATGCATACACACGTACAAATGCATACATAGACACACATAATGATGCATACACACACATACATATGCATACACACACATGCATACATACATGCATACACATACACACATAGATACATACACACACGTAGATACATACATATACATAAACACATACACACTCATAGACACACACACATACACATAGACAACACACACATATACCTACACACATACATACAGATGCATACACACACATACACATGCATGCACACACATACACATGCATACACACACATACACGTATATATATATTGATTTCTAACCATTTTGTTTTATATGTTAGGTATTATGGATCCCAGTAAAGAGAGAAAGGCGAAACTCACTCTCATAAAAAGTCTTATGAGAGCAAGAGTTCCGTCAGATACTCTAGGGGCCATAATGCGGGACTACGCAGACATGTCCGATGAGGAGCTGGATTATACGATCCAGATGCTTACGCGATCAGACGAGGGCTCTTCTGCGGATCCACATGCAGGAAGAGAGCTATCTGCTCACAGGTATGTTTTTTTTCATAATTTTTTTTAATGATATTATAGCACATATTTTTATTTATTTCTATCTATCTATTTTTAGGACACCTATACCACCTCCAGCACGTGATAGCAGAGCAGAGTTGCCTATGAGGACATGCATAGGCACCTTAGGACTAGAGTGCGACATAGAGCCGGAGGGGAACATTGTGTACATAGGGAATGGATTGGAGTTCAAGAGAAGAATGCGGGCACTATGCGACTCTTACCTGCGCTTTATCCACTTACCATGGAAGTAAGTAAAAGTTTTACATATAAATTGAAATGTATATCTTATGTTTTATTTACATTATGTTTTTTATTTTTGTAGTGAGCATGATGAGAGGGATAAAAAGTACGTGCTTAGTTCACTTGAGACAGAGTTTGGGACAGGATGGTCCCTTAAGTGGTGTTTAAAAGAGATGCGGACACTTATGGCTCATCGTCGCGACAATGCACGGTATGTATGTATATGAGAGAGAGAGAGAGAGAGAGAGAGAGAGAGAGAGAGAGAGAGAGAGAGAGAGAGAGAGAGAGAGAGAGAGAGAGAGAGAGAGAGAGAGAGAGAGAGAGAGAGAGAGAGAGAGAGAGAGAGAGAGAGAGAGAGAGAGAGAGAGAGAGAGAGAGAGAGAGAGAGAGAGAGAGAGAGAGAGAGAGAGAGAGAGAGAGAGAGAGAGAGAGAGAGAGAGAGAGAGAGAGAGAGCTATGTATGTATGTACGTATGTATGTATCTATATATGCATCTATGTATGTATGATGTCATTCCTAAAATCTATTACTCTATGTTTACTGAAAGGCATGTATATTAACTTATATATGTATCTAATATACATGTTTCTATTTTTGTAGTATGTATGTATGCATGTGTATCATGTATGTATACATCTATGTATCTCGACAAAATTGAAGCTGCATATTTACAAATCATGATTATCTAGAGATTAGAATCTGAATTCTGAAGTGTGTGATAACTGAAATCTGAAATCTGAATGTTCAGCTGCATATTTATATATTTTATGAATCTGAATTTTGAAGTGTGTGAACTGAAATCTGAAATCTGAATGTTCAGCTGCATATTTATATATTTTATGAATCTGAATTCTGAAGTGTGTGAACTGAAATCTGAAATCTGAATGTTCAGCTGCATATTTATATATTTTATGGCTGTTTTCTGTTATATTATATTATATATTATTATTATTATATATATATATATATTATTTTCAGATTTTTTTAATACTTTTTTTCTCACACGTATGATATCACGTATGGTATTTTTTTTGAAATTCCATACTTTTTTCATACTTCCATACCCGTATGCGTTGGAAGTATGTTTCACGTATGGAAAAACTATGTATGTATGTATGTATGTATCTATATATATATATATATATATATATATATATATATATATATATATATATATATATATATATATATATATATATATATATATATATATATATATATATATATATATATATATATATATATATATATACATATAAAAAAATCTAAAATAAAAATGTATATACATATACATATAAAACCTTTTAGCCATATGTTTGAAGTATATATACACCTCCGACGTCCTACTAGAGAGATGTCTCTCCTCCCAACCTTATGCCTCTATATATAGCTACTCGAATCAACGAGGATCATGATTCATAATATATGTAAAGATATATACACATCATGTAGATAGGATACATAAATATAAAATGGAGTAGATATATTATGCTTCACACATACATGCCTAAATGCACACATAAATATATATATACATACTAACATATTTACATGTACATATTTACACATACATGTACATGCCTACATGCACACATAAACATATATATACATGCATACATATTTACATGTACATATTTACACATAGACACATATACATATATACATGTACACAATTATAAACACTTGCATATATTACGTACATGAATACATGTATACATATATCACACACATGCAAACACATACATATACATGAAATACATATATATGCATACTAATATATGTATACATATAATACACATGAATACACACACATATGCATACATACATGATAAAAATTTACTCCTCGAAGATAAAGCTATATATAAAATAATTAGGCATACCCCCGAGCTTCATGTTCTAACTTAGAAGAACATGATTTCATCTCTCTAGTAGGATTCATCGTTATTCAAGTTAATAAAAAAAACCTATTATATATATCCATTCAGAAGCTTCAAGTTACTATCTAATCTGCTCATATGTTTTCATTATTGCCATCATTTTGGTAAGACATCAATATAGTCTCATCTTCATTATCCTTATTGATTTCATTTATTTCTTCTATTGTTAAATCTATGTTCTCATGAATCACATCATCTATTGGTGGATTAATATCTATTTCTGGTAATTCCTCTTCCTCATCAGTAGAATCAGCATGTAGAGAATTATCCTCTTCATCAAAAAGATTAGTATCATTATCACGTATAATGAGTCTAATTTCTATTCCAGATGTTGATGTATCAGTATCTGATGCTGAATCATCAAGAGGACTTTCTTCAATCTCTCTAACATTAAACTGTTCAAACAATGACCTACCTCTAGGTTGCACATGAATGACTTGCCACCAAGGATGAGCATCTGGGTTTTTATAAAAAAATGCTTGTTCAATATGCCTAGGAAGAATATATGGTTCTTTAGTAGATCGCATTACCTTGGAAGAATCAATTGCCCAAAACCCAGATAATTCCTTTCTTATTGTAGAATTACTACCTTTATACTCCGCTCGATACCAGTCAACCTTCAAAATGACCTATCACAATATATAACAACAAGAACGTCCCATTATTAGGTGCTTAAAAAAAAACTAACTCTAAAAAAAATATATAAACTTTTTTCTACCTGTTTGAATGTACGAAATGAAATTTCGTAGATACCAACAATAGTTCCTGCGTAACCAAGTTCGCCATCTATAAGGTTCGTGTCTTTTGAGCTAGCACGTGATAGTTGCTTGAAACAAGCAACAATACTAGAATCCTCTGTTTTACGTAAAGAATCAATGGATTTGATTCTAATATGCTGTCCAAAAGCCCACATATTAGTGAACATTCGAGCCTGCAAAATAAATTGAATTAGTAAATAGAAACTAACATACATATATGAAAAAAATAAAATATATATTTTAATAAAATTACCTTTTGTTCACAACCCATCATTAACTCTCTTTGCTCATCTGAGATTTCTTCATTATTTGCGTTGGCGCGTTGCAAACGACTATATAGCCAATCCGTGAAAGAAGGTATATCTGTAATCTCATTATTATCGAGATTACGTCTAGATCTTTTGTTTTTTTGCCTTTTACTTTGGAGACTTTGAAGTTCCTTGTACTCGCTAACGAATGCTTGCATGCATTCGCTATTATATGCTACAAAAGTGGAAACATCATTTTTTTCTTGAAATGTAAATAAGAATGGAACCCCCTTACCTGATAATACCTCATCGGTTATTTTTGAAGAAGACTCGTTGGTCCATGCACGTGGAGCTTCTTCATGAACTCTTTCAAGGTACTCACTAACGTAATACATGCACTCTTCAAGCATCCAACCCTTTGCCATGGATCCTTCTGGTTTTGCTCTTTGTCGCACATAACCTTTTAGTATTCCCATAAATCGCTCGACCCAAAACATCCATCGAGTGTTGACAACACCGGCAATCTCTATCTCATCTACAAGATGGACTAGTAAATGAACTTGAATATCAAAAAATGAAGTAGGAAGTTCTTTTTCCATCAAACATAGTAGCTCTTTGCATTCACGTTTTTTTTGTGGGATCAAATTTTTATCGATCTCTTTGGATGTAATCCACCTATACAAATCATAAAAACAATTGTAAAGAAGTTAATTAAAAAATAAAAGATATCCAATATTCAAACATATTAAATATAAAAGTATCATAATTACCTTATAAGTGATCCAAGACGATAGATGACATCTCGTACTCCTTTCGTTGTACATCCATCGATAACCAAAGGTAAAATATGTTTCAAAAAGTTATGCCAGTCATGGGTCTTTAATCCAGATAAGCTCTTATCATCCATAGTAAACATGTTTTGAAACGATGCTCCATATCCTGTAGGAGTCTTGATCAATTGAATTCTATTGTTGATAGTTTGTATCTCTTTTGTCGTAAGTACCCAAGGAGCAGATGCATAAGTCGTTTCTTGTCGATGTCTATCAAAAACTGGCCATAACTTTGGTTTGGATTTTTGATCTTTCAAATCATTTCTTGATGTTGTGGTATCTTTTAGTCCAAGAAGATGCTGCCATAGTGAATAACCAATATTTTTGAATATATGCATAGGATCAAGAAGATGACATACTTTTAACTCTTTCCAATACTCCAAAGAATACCATATTGATATGTTCTCTGCGAGTGCCAATTTCCCTTTACCTTTGTTCACATACTCATTATCTGAATCATCACTAAAGATTTCTGCTTCTGGATCTATCAGAGGTCCATCTGTCCATTTTTTATACCAATCCATAGGCGTCATAGGTTTTGGACACTGACCTGTTTCAAGCTTTCCATTAAAATGTATCGCTTCTCTTTTAGATCTTAATGGATGATCATCAGGCAAGAATCGTCGATGTCGAAGATAAATATTTTTGTTGAGATTCTTACTATAGATTGATCTCAACCAATCACCACAATATGGACAAGCTTGATAACCCTTAGTAGATATTCCTGCATCATGGAAAATGATAAAAATATAATTAGATTAAATCATATTTATTTACATGCATATTGAATAAAAAAATTACATCAATACCTGAACAAACGCCATATCCAGGAAAATCGTGAATAGTCCAAGCCACAATACCACGAATCGTAATATGTCTTTCATTGATGCTTTTTGATATATCAATGACATTAATACCTCTCCATAACTCTTGAAGATCGTCAATGAGAGGAGCAAGATATACATTCATATCTTTAACTTGTCTTTTGCCTGGGATTAAAAGTGAAAGCATTAAATGTTCCTTTTTAATGCTAAGATATGGCGGAAGATTATAGTTTATGACTACCACTGGCCATGTTGACCATTTACTGGATTTCATGGAGAATGGATTAACCCCATCTAATGCAACTCCTAACTTTAGATTCTGTGGATTTTGTGCAAATTCAGGCCATGTAGAATCAATATGCTGAAAAGCAACACTATCATGAGGAATTCTGATTATTCCATCAGTACTTTTGTGATCATGTCCCCAAGTCAAAAGCTTTGATAATTCGGGGCTTTGAAACATATGTCTAATCCGTGGAGCCAATGGAAAATGTCTCAATACCTTATTCGGGATTTTACCTTCTTCACCCTTATATCGAGGAGATTGACATTTGGGACATGTCAAAGAGTCTGCATATTCACCTCTATATAAAATACAATCGTTAGGACATGCATGTATACATTGATAATCCATACCAAGATTGTTGATTATCTTCTTCATTTCATCATGTGAGGTAGGAAGAATATTTTGACTTGGTAAAAACTTTTCAGATAATAACCTGTAAGTTTATCAAAAAAATGATATATTAAAGAAAGTAAATAAATAAATATACATATATATATATGCATATAATTTTATATATGTGTATGCTTATGTGCATCTTTCAAAATATTCGTAAAAAATTTGATTGTTTGGATGGCAGGATACGATTGTTTGTTTTGGAGGATATGAAGTATGTATCTTCATTGAATGATTTGTCGATTCACGCATATGTTCAGTTTGAAAGTGTGAGAAGCGGATTTATAATTTGTATTCAAAGAATTTGGCACTTTTTATAGGCCATACGATGGTGACCTGGATGAATCGCATGCACAGAGGTTACTCAAGATAGAGCAACCTGATTATAAGGGACTAGTACTAGCAGGATTCCTGAGGTATGCAGTAAACCTCTTGCATGTATATGTGTGATCCTCTCAAGCCACCATGATTTCCACTTTGTATCCTAAACTTCAAATGCGCCTCATCATTGACATGCAAGAGGTTTACTGCATACCCTAGGAATCTTGCTGGCACTAGTCCATTATAATCAGATTGCTCTATCTTGAGTAACCTCTGTGCATGCGATGCATCCAGGTCACCATTGTATGGCCTATAAACAGTGCCAAATTCTTTGAATACAAATTATAAATCCGCTTCTCACACTTTCAAATTGAACATATGCGTGAATCGACAAATCATTCAATGAAGATACATACTTCATATCCTCCAAAACAAACAATCGTATCCTGCCATCCAAACAATCAAATTTTTTATGAATATTTTGAAAGATGCATTAATAGTTTTAAAAGATGCGCATATATATAAGTAGATAGAAAATTGAAAATTATACCTTAATAGTGTCGAAACAGATATATTACTCCATCCAAAACGATTTTGAAGGTTGAGAATAAGTAAGCTTGCACTTAGTCGTGTCAAACGACTTCCTTCATATACATGCTTTAGACATTCCTCTCGAAGATATTTCTCATTTTTAGAAATATCCATGCTCTCACTGTCATTTTGATACCAATCCTCAATAAAATCTACCATGCCATCATCTTCATCATTGTCACACAAATCTTGTACTTTATCATCTTTTGAATATAGATCTTTCAACTTTGCATATTGCACAGGATTAGTTTTGCGTAGCCTCCTCATGGAAGCTTCTGATAAATGAGGTCTTATTGGTAATTGTGAATGTTGTGGACGAATATCATCAACATCATACGTTGGAATCTACACATATAAACAAAACTCATTAGTATTCCATAAATGAATTAAAATTAAACTTCAAATATAAAATTAAGTATATAACTTTTTAAATATGGATAGAAAATTTTTATTCTCTCTAGCTAAAAGGTGCTCTTGGAGGTCTACGCCATCCATAATTCACTAATAGTTCATCACCAGCATGTAATGTAGTAATAGCATTGACAACTATGTATCTTGATACATCTCTACTCATGTATGGTGATTCATGACTATTTTCACGCTCCTCAAATGTGCAATTAGTCCTTGAACTATTATGTAACCCTCGACTACTATTTACTGCTATATTTCCATGTGTGTAAGGTCTTCCATCAATATATAATCTTTCATTTTCTGCATGTAAAATCCTTCTACTAGTAAGAGATGCTGCGTTCAAGCATATTCAATAAGTACTCATGCTTTGAACATAACGTGAAAGTCGATGCCAATCTCCCCATCCATATATAGGACCACAAAATGACATAAGAGTGACTTCAGAGTTCGGAGGCACATACAAATCCTCTACAATAAAGAGACCACGACCAGCATTAGTAATAGTGGATGGAGCAATCATATAGCGATTACCCCAAAAGTTGAAAACCTCTCCATCTAAAGGAAGTGGTCCTCTATTCCATCCTCCATATCTTCTTCTATCATATGTTTGTACTAAAGAACGATCACGAGCTGGCAATGGATAATCTCCAGCCGTTTCATTCTCTAAACCCGGAGGTAGAGGATTTCTAGAAACCTCTGCTTGTAATTGATGAACAGCAAGTCCATGACGTGTACGAGGTATATTAACATTATGAGAAAAATCATTATCATCATCATCATCGAGCAAGTATTCCTGTATATCAATAATAATTTGATTTTATACATGGTTTTTAAATAAAAAAATGACATTAATATATATAGAAAATACATACCCAAGCATTATCACGTTGACTAGGTGATGGTGCATGCTCAAAAGTACCATACTCTGCCTCATGTTCAATACATTCCAATCGTGGTCTTCGATACGTGCCATAACAAGAGTTACACCAACATATAATATGCTCTTGATAGTAAAATTCATCATAATTCCTATCGGAGGACACATGTGAAGTCGTTGCATGGGTAGGAGGTGGTGGAGTACCCTCTGATTGATCAGAATCTGCACATCATAAGAAACATAAAAAAAATATATAAGTTATGTATCCATCAAATATAGTTAAAATTAAATATTTCATATACTTACAGTATAAAGTCGTTGCACGATGAGGAGACGGTGGTGGAGTTCCATCTGATTGATCAGAATCTACAAATAATGGTATTTGATATTAATAATTTGATTATCTACATAAATAAAAAATTCACATATACATATTTACACATACACACATATTCACATATACACATTTATACATACACACATATTCACATATACACAACACATATTATTGTGGGATAAATGCATGTATTTTGTATGAATGTGTATATGCATGCATGTGTGTGTACGTATATATGTGGATATGTATATGTGTGTTTATGTTATATGTATGTATATGTGTATATATATACATATATGCATGCGTATATGTTTGCATGTATATGTGTATGTGGGTATGTGTATGTGTATGTGTATGTGTATATGTGTGTATAAATGTGTATGTATTCTGACTTTTTTTTCTGTTTGAGATTAAATTAACAGGAGATATTGTATTGTGGGATAAATGCATGTATTTTGTATGAATGTGTATATGCATGCATGTGTGTGTACGTATATATGTGGATATGTATATGTGTGTTTATGTTATATGTATGTATATGTGTATATATATACATATATGCATGCGTATATTTTTGCATGTATATGTGTATGTGGGTATGTGTATGTGTATGTGTATATGTGTGTATAAATGTGTATGTATTCTGACTTTTTTTTCTGTTTGAGATTAAATTAACAGGAGATATTGTATGGTCGAAAAAAATAAGAGGCGAGCTAACATACCACCTGAGTCGTGGCAGTTTTTTCGTAGACAGCTATGTCTTCAGGAGTCATTTCCTCAGCAGAAGGTACACAAATTAATAGTTTATATTTATAATTTTTAGATATTTTAGTAATTTTTTAATTTAATTTATGTATTTTTTTCCTTGAATAAACAGGCTGCTGCAAGGAAGAGAGTGGAGTCGGGCCACACATCGCACTTAGGCCAAATGGGCCATAATGGTTTTGTAGCTACGTTTGTAAGTATATGTGTTATTGTGAGTATATTTTTTATTTTAGTTAAAATGCAAGCAACTAATGTTTTTTATTTGTTTCATTGCAGCGAAAGGATTATGGCCGATATCCTACGAAACACGAGATCGAGTATGCTACACATTTTGGATATCGGCGTTTGAGCGAGTATATACAAGATCATCCTGATGCCTTTGTGAGTATTTTTAAATTTTATATAATTATTTTGTTGTTATGAATGTTTTAATTATTTTATTGATTTATGTTTGTTATATGTAATACAGGAGTATTATGGGGAGACAAATATGGATGAGGTGGAGAGACAGACACAGGAGGGACGATCTCGATCGTCACAGGGTGATCATGAGGATGAGGATGAGGAAGATCCATCTGATCATGATATTGCTGATGATGATGATGATCATGATGACGATGATTAGGATTTTAGACGTTGATTATGACATTGGATTATGTATTTACATTGATATATACATATATTTATCTATATATTTTTCATTTCAGTCATGTTTTGAATTGTGTGTATGGTATTAAGTAATGAAGAGTTTTGTTCTATTGATTTTTATTATTGTTTATATTAAGCATGTGTTTTAATACTTTAATTATATAATTCATTCATATGTGTGTACCTAAGTGTATATATGTGTGTGTATATGTATGTATGTGCATGTGTATGTGTGTGTATATGTATGTATGTGCATGTGTATGTGTGTGTATATGTATGTATGTGCATGTGCATGTATAAGTGCATATGTGTGTATGAGTATGTGCATGTGCATGTGTATGTGTGTATATGTATATGCATGTATATGTATAACTCTATGTGTATGTGTGTGTATGTGCATGTATATGTGTATATGTGCATGTGTATGTGTGCATATATGTATGTATATGCATGTGCATGTATAAGTGTATATGTATGTATCAATATGTGCATGTTCTTGTGTATGTGTGTGTATATGTATAACTCTATGTGTATGTGTGTGTATGTGCATGTATATGTGTATATGTAGGTATATGCATGTGTGTGTGCTTCTTCGTCATGTATAAGTGTATGAGTGCATATCAATAAGTGTGAGTATGGTATGTAATGAAAATAACACAATTCAAATGATCTACAAATAATAGAAATTGTACTTACAATTGTGATCCATAGTTTTTGCTTGGTTAGCTTCTTGAATAACCTGCAATAAAAAGAGAGAAGAGAAAGAGAGAAGAGAGAGAGAGAGAGAGAGAGAGAGAGAGAGAGAGAGAGAGAGAGAGAGAGAGAGAGAGAGAGAGAGAGAGAGAGAGAGAGAGAGAGAGAGAGAGAGAGAGAGAGAGAGAGAGAGAGAGAGAGAGAGAGAGAGAGAGAGAGAGAGAGAGAGGGAGATCTAGAGAGAGAGAGAGAGAGATCTAGAGAGAGAGAGATATCTAGAGAGAGAGAGTGAGATCTAGAGAGAGATCTAGAGAGAGAGAGAGAAAATTCAAAGAGACAAAGATGTAGAAAGAGAGAAACAAAGACAGAGGGAGACAATAACAGAGAGCTTAAGCAAAACAACAATTCTGCATATACTTGCTTCAGTTCGTAAGCGCAGCGCAATTGCGAACGTTGGAGAGCTCTTCGATCGGATGCGTGAAAATGCCGATTGCAGAGCCTCCAACGTTTTAATTTTTGTCCGTCAACAGATCGTCGCATAAGCGATGCAACGCGTCGTCGTATAAGCGATGCAATAGACCGTCGCTTATAAACCGTCACATAAGCGACGCTTTTTAGCGTCGCATAAGCGACGCTAAAAAGCGTCGCTTAAGCGACGCCATTAACAAGCGTCGTTTATGCGACGTTAGACATATACCGTCGCAAATACCGTCGTTTTTTGCGTCGTATAATCGACGGTCCGCGCTCGACGGTATTTCCGACGCAAGTTACAATTTTACAGCGACAAAATTCTGTCGCGTTAACCGTCGCTACACGCCCGTATTCCTTGTAGTGATGCCCTTTCTACACAAAGCCACGGGGCTGAAAAACATACACTTCATCATGCAAGTCACCATTCAGAAATGCACTTTTAATGTCCAATTGATGTACATTCCAACCATGATGAGCTACAAGTGCACATATGCTATGAATAGTAGTCATTCAACATGTTGGAGCAAAGGTCTCATAAAAATCAATGCCTCTTTCCTCTGCATAATCCTTTGCAAAAAGCTTAGCCTTATACCTGTCAAGTGTTCCATCAGGCTTACACTTCAACTTGTATACCCACTGAGTGACAATGGCCTTCTTGCCAAGAGGCAAGTCACATAAAGGCCAGGTACCACTTTTCATGATAGCACCATATTCTGATTCATAGCAGCCATCCAATTTTCAGAATTTTGTGCTTCATGAAACGAAATAGGCTCATTCTCATCAAAGAGACTAGAGGTAGCCATAGCATAGCAATCTGATGCAAAATAGCACTATGACAGCCCAAACAAGTATGATGTGACAACGGGGCATATAATTTACTGCAATACAAAGTCTGCAGCAGCCATTTTGGCATAGTTTTTGCCTCGTGAATATCAGCTCTCTCATCAACAAGTGCATCATGTAAATCTGCATCAGAAATAGAATGATCTGCATCATTACATGAAACCTTTAAGGGCTGAGAAGTTGCCTCATTAGGACCAACACTAGATTATCCACTTATAAAAAGAGACAAAAAAGTGTCATACATGTCTTTGGAGCTAATTGATGTCTCCTTAGAACATGAAAGTAATGGCTGAATAACATCTTCCACCAAAACAACATGACGACTAACCAAAATGCATCTAGTCTGTGGATGATACAGATGATAGCCTTTGCTTTCACAACTATACCCAAAAAAATACATTTGATTGCTTTATCGTCCAATTTTCTATGTTGTTGTTCAGGCACTAATGCATATGCCAAACAACCGAAAACAAGCAGATGAGCAATAAATGGCTTGCGACCATGTTAAGCTTCATATGGAGTGATAGATTGCAATGCTTTAGTGGGATACTTGTTAAGTACATATGCTACACACATAACAGCCTAAGCCAAAAATTATGGTAAATCCTAACTCTTGACCATACACCTCACCATCTCCATGAGTGACCTATTCTTCCATTCAACAACTCCATTTTGTTAAGGTGTATATGGCACTGTACATTGATTTTTTATCCCACATTCACCCAGAAATGCAATAAAGTCAGAGGACATATATTTGTTGGAGTTCGAGGTCTACGAAAGCACGCGAACATCACAAGGAAGAAGAAGAAGCTTGGAGCGCAACACACAATACTGAATGTATTACCACTAGAATGTACAAAAATAAGTGACCCATTAGGGCAATAGGTGTATATACAAGCTAGAGGAAAAAACCTCCTAAAGAGGGAAAAAAGTACCCTGATAGCCCTAGTGTGTTCACACACATCATTACCTAAATATATCAACAAATCCCCCTGGGAGTGATGGAGTGAACAAGGAGCTTGAACTCATGTATAAGGAAGTGCCAAGCTATGTGGAATCAATCCACAAAAGGACGTAAGCCCAAAGATTTGTGAAAAGCTTCAAACTTCTCCCTAGGTAGAGCCTTCATGAAAAGTTCTGCAATGTTCTCCTACATGGGTACATATGCCAAGCCGATCTTTCCTGGGCACTAGTCCCATTCACCTATAGCTTTTCATCTTTATTTTAATTAAACACCGGGAGAATAGGCCAAGGCCAAACTTCCTTTATTAAAAAAAAAAGAACTCGACATATATATATATATATTCTACTTTAAAACAAAAAAAAAAGTTCCTCAATCATATAGAAGGTACCTTTTGTCAACAGAACGATAAGCAAACAAAGGTATACTTCAAAATCAACGCCTACACTGACGACTGAACCTAAACCCCACAAAATGCAAACGGACGGAAAAATTTCCAAACATTCATGGAGACGAAAATACAAGTCTCGAATTCACATGCTCTAAAGACTTACACAAACACCCGCACACACGGAGTGACGGATATATGCATTGACCTTCAATTATTATGTAGTCCATTCAGAAACAGACCAAGTTCTTGATGTGTCTTATACGCATTCATTCGGAGGAGATAGGACGTGAAATCATTGGAGCATTTTCTTATGTTTGTTTTTTTTTTTTTTGAGAACAACAGAAATGAGAATTTCTTACTCTAGTTTTCTTTGTCCTCCATAATCCAATTACTCAATTGCACCTGTTGTTTCATCTCTCCAACCTACCAAACCACTTACCTTACAAACTTCAGTAGTGGATGCCCAATAGAAGCGACCATGTATCACCTGTTGGAATTGTGGTAAACATGGACATACAAAAATGAAGTGCTGATTGCGAGCTCTTCACATGAAACCAACTGCAGCTCAATTGCATAACATGGAGGCCCATAATGAAGAAAATTCCTCCTATTTGGACAGAGGAAGCATTGGTGAAGGACTCATGTACCTTGGTTAACGATATCTCAATTCATTCTTTACTTTGCATGTAAGGTACTATGAAGAACAAACTGGTTAATATTTTACATGAAGATGGTAGTTCACATGATTTCATCTCACATTTATTAGTACAAGAGCTTTAATTCAAAACATTTTCTTCCTTGTATAAAGTGAAAGCAGCATTTCAAGGTAGTTGTTATAATGTAACACGAGAAGTGCAAGATGTTATGATTAGCATAGTCCCATATGTAGATGATATTGAGGAGGCAAAAACTATGACAAAATGGCTGGTGCAAACTTTGTCTGATAGAAAATTAGATGCATCTCTTTCATATCGTACTCATTCAATCTGTCATAATGCTTCTTTTGCATCAGATTGCTATGCTATGGCTACCTCTAGTCTGTGTGATGAGAATGAGCCTCTTTTGTTTTATGAAGCACAAAATTCTAAAAAATGGATAGCTGCAAAATGGGTATACAAGATGAAACATAAGCCTAATGGAATAATTGATAGGTATAAGGCTAGGCTTGTTGCAAAGGGTTATGCACAGGAAAGAGGCATTAATTTTGATGAGACCTTTGCTCCTACATGTCGAATGACTACTATTTGCAGCACTTGTGCACTTGCAACTCATCATGGTTGGAATGTATATCAGTTGGACATTATAATTGCACTTCTAAATGGTGACTTGCATGAAGAAGTATATGTTTTTCATCCTTGTGGCTTTGTCCAGAAAGGGCATGAAAACCAAGTGTGCAGGTTGAAAATGGATTTATATGGTTTGAAACAAGCATCATGTGCTCCGTATGAAAAGATACATGCATATCTGATTGCACATGGTTTTGAGAAAATTCCAAGTGAGAGCACCCTATACATTAAGTGTGCAAATGATGTGCTTCTAATCCTTGTGGTCTATGTTGACTATCTCGGGAGATTTTTTTTTACCTAGAAGAAACAAGGATTTGTCAATGGACCATTCCTATGGGTTTGGCCAAAATTGACATCACATTGCTCCCTCCAAATCTTCCAAAGAGTATCACCCCTGATGGCATTCCACAACCTAGATGAGCAGCCAACCGCCTCACCCAACAATGCCTGTTGCCAATTGATTTGGTTTGTGCGTCTCAATAACCACGTCACGTGATGCCAGATAACATGGGAGTTGGGGCAATCGAAGAAAAGGTGAGCTAAAACTTGGATACATTGATGGCAACGCTTGCACCATGGAGGCACACCACAAATTTTGTTAGCCCTTGCATTGGACCAGATACCCTTATGCAAGATCTGCCACATGAGAACAGACTTTTTGATCTCAATTAGGGGGTGCCAAATAGACATGAACTTTAGTTCCCATCGAAGTTTGGTCCACGAAAGGAAGCACACCTTGTTCAGCGTGTGATGACCATCTAAGTTCTCTTTGAAGTTGGGGATTCTAGATAGTTTCTTACCATTACTCCATTTGAGGCCCTCCAAGCAAGGAAGATCCTGTCCACAAAGAAGGCGGGTAGTTGAGCGGTCCCATGCTAAACAATTGCCTTGCAGAAGAATCCTCGATGGTAACTCTATGTCTCGAGTGTAGGTCTTCAAACCTGATCCACTGGCTGATCTCTTGTTTCTAGAGCTGTTTCCACTGTTTGAACCCCTTGTTCCATAGTCGCTTAGTAGTTTGGAGGTTCCAAGACTCCACCCCCCTAATGCTAGTGATCGGGAACTACATGGAGTCATTTTGTCTTATCCCAGCTGCCCACTTCCACTCATCACTGATTCTAATGAATTGTTTGGCCTTGTTCCAACTCTTCCATAAGGAACACATGAGGCTAGAGCCTTAAGGGGACACCGGGTGGGGGGAGAACAAAAGCGTGACGATACCTATGTCCTTCCAACCAGGGTGGCCTACCAAGGTAAGGTCTTTCAAGTTTTTGAAGATCAATTTAGCCCAAGAGGCATCACTATTTCTCCAAGCCTTGATAAACCACTTGGCTGCCAACTTGTCAGCCAACCTAGTGATATCCAGAATCCTCAAGCCCCCTGAGTCTTTCGAGCTAATGCAAGTTTCCCATTTGATTTTGGGAATCCCCCTCCTGTTGGGGTCCCCAATCCATAGGAAGTTTTTGCAGATTCTTTCCACCTTGGCTAACTCTTTCTCCTTAGGTATCCAACACGAGATAAAGTAAATAGTCATAGAAAGCATAAATGTGTTAACAACCATTGCGCACCCTGCCAAATAAACTTGCATACCTTTCCAATGATTTAGTATGCTATCTAGTTTGGATAGAACCTAGTTCCACCGTTGGTCCATTGAGATGTTGAAGCCCATCGGAATCCCAAGGAGACAGAAGACTTGACCTCTAGGGATAACTTGACACGCTTGATCTAACAACAGATGGGGTGGAGGTCCACGGATTGTTCTGAAAGTAGTTTTAGCATGGTTGATTCTTGAACCTGACGCCACACAAAAGGTGTTGAGGCAACTCCACAACACCTCAATGCTGTTCATCTCATTAAGTACAAAGGCATTCATGTCATCGGCAAAGAGTCTCGCAATCATTTGGCCATGATCAAGAGGTAGGGAAAGACCCTTGAGATTGCCAGCATCCATGTGATGCTTTAATAGGCGACTGAGGCCATCCAAGGCGATAATGAAGAGTAGTGGAGCCGGTGGGCAACCTTGCTTGATAGATCTTTTTAAACGTATGGGCTCAGCCTTCC
This sequence comes from Ceratopteris richardii, assembly GCA_020310875.1. NCBI lineage: Eukaryota > Viridiplantae > Streptophyta > Polypodiopsida > Polypodiales > Pteridaceae > Ceratopteris > Ceratopteris richardii. The sequence goes on along the minus strand of CM035418.1, from coordinate 193,807,806 downwards.
CCGCCCACCAATCTTTGAAGAATATTTGTAGATTTTTCCTTTGAACCTCTTCCTCGAGTCTTAGTCTTCCCCTAATTTTCAAAAGCCCTTGTTGACATTGCAAGTTACCTTTGTTCACTTCTTCTTCAAGCCATGAGAGCCTCCGGTACACCGTTTCTCTTCTTTTTTTCGGATATCTCTGATCACCATATGAGTCATGATCAGAATTTGCCGAGTCCTTTCCACCATGCTTCTCCAGCAGTTAGCCGGTTCATTACAGAAGGCAAAGGCATTTGCCCACACTGCAAAAATTTCTTGGTGGACAGAGGGGAGGGAAAATGACGTTTGACAAGCATGAAACCAAGGAGCTTTCCAGAGCATGGGAATCGGTTTGAAAGAAAGAGTAATCTAGTAGTGGTCCGAGATAGTCAAGTCCATGTGTTGGGAAATTGAAGAAATACCCCACTAGAGGATGGTATTTTGGTCGATGTAACATCTATCAAGTCTTGCTTTCCTCAGAGAGTCCCCCAATTTGAGATTAGACCAGAAGAAACCCTTCATGTCTTTCACCTCGACCATGTCGAGATGGAGCTTGATTTTATCCCATATCTCTTTCTCCCGACCATCTATAATTTTCCCCTTGTTATTCCATCGGTCCTCAAGGAACTCAACCATGTTGAAGTCCCCACAGATCAAAACATTGTGTGAGAGGGAGTCGAGGGAAGTCCACGTATCGATTCTATCTGTCTCTCCATTAGGGGCATAAATTGAGACCACAGTGAACTGATTAGGGAACCCGATAGAGGCAACAATCCAACGATGATTCATATCTTCACAAGTCGAGGTCAATCTGCCGGATCAGGAGTGACTAATACCAATCACAGCGCCCCCCCCTAGGATGCGAAGTGGAGAGCCAGAGGTGGTTCAGAGAAATGCATTTAAACCGTTTCTAGAGATCCTCTGTGTCGATTTTAATCTTTTGTAAGCAGATAAAGTCGAGCTTGAGGCACTTGTCTTTGAACCACTGACCAAGAATTGCAGCTCTTGAGGGGTTAGACAAACCCTTGACGTTAAGCGATGTGATTTTCATTATTGATGGTTGCCCTCTTTGAGGGGACAGACCGGATCTTTTTTTTTCTTGTGATCTTCTTTTTTCCTCCCAGCTTCTTGACTTAGGATCCTACTCTTGAGGGGGCTCTTCCAAGGCATGCCCGACAATTGTTTCCCTTTAAGCTTTGACTTTTGTTGCGGTAAGCTTGGCATGCAAACCGGAAGAGTATGACCAAGGAAGGAGCTTTCACTGTCGGGGTTGTCTTCATTGCTAGTTGTGAAGCCTTCCTCTTTACTCGTGGTGTATCCTTCTTGGTTGTCTTCTTTGCTGGTAGAGCACCCAAGGGTATTATTATTAGCAGGGTCTTCTTCATAATGGTTATCCCCTGGAAGATCGACTTCATTAATCTCCTTTTCTAGGTTACAATACATGTTATTCGAGGGAGCAATGGTCGTAACATTCCTTGCTACTGATCTTCGAGGGCTAACTTTCCTCCTACGTCTTACTTCGGTGAATCCTTCTGAATCCGTCTCTGCAACACGAGTGCCATCTTCTTCCTCCATCGGAGGGGGATGACCCTGAGTGTCAACTTGAGGGAAAGGATCCGGGGCCCCATCTGGTTTAATCTTGTTTTTATTGGTAATTTGCTTCAAGGGGCAATCTTTGATCCTATGACCTTGGTGCCTGCAACGGAAGCATGCATTGGGAAAATTCTTGTAAGTAGCCTCCTGTACCCAAATCTTACCATCTCCACAGTTTATGGAGATCTTCGAGGGAGGACTTGGTTCAAGTCCGTTTCAATGAAGATTTGTGGGTGCCATCGTGCATTGAAAGAATATTGAGTTCCATCGTAGATTAACCCCCCAACATTCCTCTCTTGAGGCCATCGGGCGACCAATCGGTGAAACGATTTCTCGAAGAAATCCATACGAGAAATACGGCAGATTGGGAAGCTCCACCCATAGCGGGTAAGAGGCTTTGACTTGTTCGGAAGAAAGACTGGGGACCACTTGAAAAGACATAAGGTGGACCGGCCCACTTGCCAGGAACTGGCTTGCAGGGCTTGGAAGGCCATCTCTTCATTCTCAAACACTAGAAGCAGGTGATTTGCCGGCAAGAATTCACATTTGCACACAATTAGACCTCGTGGAAACCACTCCTTGCCCAACCAAATTCTCACATTTTCTAGAGGGAGTCTAGGGCCAAATACTTGACCGATCAGACAAGTTTTCATCAGTTCTTCTTTCTTTGCCGCCACAGACTCCTTGCACAAAGAGACCACCGGAGATGCTATGTCCGATGGGCCGGAATCCATCTTAAGTGGGCACTGGGACCAGGGGGAGCCACATTGCTTAGGACCAGCGAGGGAAAAAAGGTCGACATTACAGAGCTTTATCCTAACAAAACAAGAAAAGAAACCAATGGGCCCTGAAACAATAGAGAACTGGCGATTGACGACGAACCGGGCCAAATCAAGGGTGCAAGGTTGGGTCGGTCGAGGGGAGGGGGTCCAGCACGGTTCAGGAGGGTCCTTCATTTTTTTTTTTGAAGAAATAGAAAGTTTAAATTAATGAGGGAGGACCATACAGTGCAGGGGGCAAGAGCCCAGCCTAAATACAAGGATAATCATAGTTGGCCATATCTGTCCTTTTAATAGAATACAGAGGCAACAACAGCGTTCTCCATTTGTTGTAGTTGTTACAAGCAAGCATCCTATGAGGTTCCATATCATCATGTGGCAACCTCCTAATCCCATTAATACATTTATTGGTAGCTTTTGTTAAAATCCTCGGCAAAGTGACCAGGTAGTTCTTATTGCCAGTACTAAAAACTTTGTTATTCTTGCTAATCCAGATTTGCCACAAAATATACCCTCTCAGCACATTCCATATAAGTAAATCCATATTCCTGCAATAGCCCAAGAGAGCCTCCACTTTGGATAAAATGGGAAGGCCACGTGACTGCAAATACCGTTGAATAGGCAGCCAAAACAACTTGGCATGCGTGCATTCATAGAAGAGGTGGGGAACGTCTTCCACCCTGCCACAGTAGGCACAACTGCCCCCATTAAGAATAAACTTTCTGACCCTAGGGCCAATCCAGAGACCATTGTGAATTATAAGCCATTGTAAGAAGGAGTGCTTGCAGCTATCTGGGAAGGCCCAAAGAGCTTTGAATCTGTAGGACCACTGGGATCTAGTCCAGTTCAGGTTCCATCAATTATTAAGCTTCCCAGTGATGCTGACCAACGAGCCTTTACTCTCCTTGAATCTTTTAAGCATATGTTCAGCAACTTCCTGAAGCTTCACCATCTTGACATAACATTCATCAAGTTTTGCTTCCAGGAGTTGTTTGTGGCGCTCCAACACCTGCACACAAGCGGGGGAGACATTAGCATGATGGGAGCCAAGCTAGGAGGAATCATTTTTTTCCTCGTTAGGGCAATGGTAGCCCTAGCCTTCTAGATGACCTCCCCCCTTTTGGGAGGACTAGAAAAGACGTCCATAAAAAAGTTTTTGGCCTCTTGCAAGCTCTCTTCAATGTTTTTAGCGTGTCCATCATCCTTTTTCTTGATGAGCGGAACGAAATCCCTGATTTTGTTCCTTTTAATAAGCGAAAACATAGCTTTATTGTGCCTGTCCATCCTCTCATTCCAATACTCTTTGGAAGCTGAGAGTGCAGCCCTAGCTTCTAGATACTTCTCTTTACATAATTTAAGGTGGAGCTCGTAGTGGGCCTGAGAGTTGGGGCAAAGATTATTGAGCTCGGCAGCAATAATACTCCTCCTTTTGGCTCTCATCTCACCGGCCAACTTCTTATAGTAGGTGAGGAGGCGTTGAATTTCCCCCACCGATAACTCCCAGGCCCTAGAAGGAGACCTAATTCTCAGGAAGTGCTTGGAGATAATGTCCTTGATCTTCTCAAGGATGCTCGGATGATCAAGCAGGGACATATCTAAATGAGGCCAACCAGCCCTGTAATTAGGGCAACCCTTCCTAATCCTAATACAAAGAGGTTTGTGGTCAGAAAGCAATAAGGAATCCTCAAGCTTACAGCTAACATCCCAACAGCCATTGGCATAGGGCACACTAGCATAACACCTATCTAGCCTAGCAGCCGTGTAAGATACCCCCAACTACTTGTTAGTCCAAGAGTAGCCAGAGTTGCGAGAAAGATCAATCAAGTCCAGATTATTACACATATTAAACCAAGCAGACTTCTCAACACCACCAATGACATTCCCTCTACACTCCCACCTATCACAGAGACTCGTGACCATGTTGAAATCCCCCACAACTAGGACAGGACCCTGGATCATAGCTATCTCATTCCAGCAAGCAATTCTGAGCTGGCAGCAGTTAGCCGCATAAACAGACACCACAGTGATATTATGAGGATCTCCCAATTGGAGAGCACACAATTGAAAAGAGATACTGGCTGAGAAGTCCTTGATGCAATGCACTAGAGAGAGAGCAAGCCCAATAACAGCACCGCCCTTACCACTGGTATGATTGGTGAAGAACCACTTGTACTTATTAGAGAGACAATTAAGATTAAAAGCAAGAGACTCACCACCGATTTTCACTTCTTGCAAACACAAAATATCAGGATAGGTGTGTAACGACCCCAACCATAGATTCACCATTTTGGGTCTCATTGGGTCAGTGAGCCCTTTCACATTAATGGAAATGATGGAAAGATCAGCCATACACAAAAACCAAGACACAAAATAAACCTAGTTACTCAGGGTGGACTTAATAAGAGCCAGCGAGGGCTTCACTGATTCCCTTCTTTTATTTTTCTTACAATTTTTGACGGTTTTTATAGCAGCCAGAGGGGTACGGGAAACATCTTTTCTTTTGGAGACATTCAACTGAGGGTCTGAGGGGCTTTCAAGCGCCTCAAGGCTGAAATCATTGGTTAAGTCTTCATCTGCTATGGAGTCCATTTTCTGCGAATCTATCTCATTAAGTTCCTGCAAAAAGACAGGGTCATAGCCATGTGAGAAATGGGAATCACAGTTACGAAGGGAATCCTTGCCAGGAGGCGGTTGCACGACTGAAACATTTTGTGAAGAAAAAACAACCTTGGTTTTTTTACCTACTACAGCCCAGCCGCTAGAAGAGGGGTCTGAAGGAGATAACGTCGTTGGTAGATTGTTATCCTCCCGTTGAAGAAACAACCGCTGCTTGTTAGGATCCACATTTTCCTTTTGTGGAAGGCCCGAATACCCTCCCTCATAGAAGCTTTTACCACCGAAGGGATTGCATACTTCTTCCAGCAGGACACCAAATGGGTTGGACGAATACAAACTTTTCCTTCTTTGCGGTCTAGGACCCGTCTTTTTATGAGAAGTGGGGGCGATATGACTGGGGGCTTTGTCTTCTTTTACCTTTGCATTGTCCTCCTTTTGACCTTGATTGTGGAGGAGGGGGCAATCTCTGATCAAATGCCCCTACTTGTAACAATGGTAGCAGGCATTAGGCAGGTTTCTGTAAACTATCTTCTGGGTGTGCAGCTTTAGACCATCTGAATCCTTTATATCTATATGGGTTTTGATGGGCTTTGACACATCCACTTCAATAAGAACTTGGGGATCCCACTTAGGATTGATCCCACTAGCTCTTGCTTTCTGTCCTAAAACTCTACCAATAATCTTTCCCAGCCCTTCGACCCACGGGTAGAAATCCACAGGGAGATATGGGAACTCCACCCAAACTGGGATCCTGGTTGGTTTGGAACCCTTAGGGTTGAACCCCACATGCCATTTGAAACATGAAATTGGAACATTCCTGTACAGCCATTGCCCTTCGCTGATCACCTCGAAAGCACTGCTAGCATCTTCGAAGAAGAATAAGATGAAGTTGTTCGGACAGAACTGAACATGCTTGACTATCCACCCTTTGTTTTCCCAGTTGTTTTTAATCCACGCTTTTAGAGCCTCATGAGGCGGGCGAGGGCCATGACAGAGCCCTATAACCACCTTCTCACAGAGTTGTGAATGCCATTTGTTGAGGGAAACTCTGTCTATGATCAGGACATCATCTTCTTTATCACAACCTAACGCTTCGGTATCGATGAAGTGCGCATTATCAAGCATCTTTTCTTTTCCTTTTGATTCAGCAGAAGATTTGGGGAACGTACCTTGGAGCAGGTTGCCTCCACTCCACGGAACTGTAGACACTACATTCGAGCGAATTGTATCAGCATAGGACCTCGGGGAGGAAGAAGGAGGTATGCTCTGTTGTAATCTGCCATCCCCCCCGCCAGAGAGCTGAGCAGCAATATGTGCGTCTCCCTGCACAGTCATGGGGCTGGACTCCAACACAGTACTGACACCACTTCCTACTGACGAATGGCCCTGTACTAGGAGACCGTTATCAACTTCCATCAGTGAGTATCCATTTCGCAGTGCGTCAAATAAAGCCATACACCTTCAGAGCACGCGAGCACACCACAGCAGAAGAGGAAGACGATGCCTCTTGCCCCTGGAGGGCAAGAGCCCGGGGCGAAGAGAAACCCACGAACGAGGCCTAGGGTCTTCCAGTCATGCTGAGCAAGCCCAACTTTTCTGAGCAGTCATTTTATTAACAAGCAGCAGTCGCCAAACCGTCAATCGTGCCGAAAAATCAGAGGTCAACCAACTCGGTCCTACGCGTAGTCGTGGGAAAGAGCTGTCCGTCGCGGAGAAACACATCACGGCTTCGTCTTTCGCCTCATCTCACAGGCATACCTCTCGGGATTCATCCGCGATAGACGGCTTTCCCTGTGAATTGCTTTCACGTATCCTCTCTATGGTGTGAGAGCGTTGACTTAATCAGCGAAGGGCCATGGATCAATCGCGATGGAGCCATTCAATCGCCACGCGCCACGATGCCGAGATTCACGATGGACAGCGGCTTTACTCATTCATCAATCACGATGCATGGAAACTCATCATGGACACAAAACGATCAATCGCGCGATTGACGCTGAGATTCACGATGGAAACCTTCTCTCTCTTACTTTGCGGCGCGCCACGGTGGACACAAAACGATGGACACAGAACCCAATCAATCGCGATTCGTGAGATTCATGACGGACAGGAGCCTCTGGATCGCTCGCCAGTCGCGACGGACACCGTTCGGCATGTAGTCAATTGCGAGATTCACGACGGACACCGTTCGGGAGCCCCATCTTCGGACTGATGTTGATGTTCCAGTGCTCTTCTGACTTCAATGATCAGGAAATGCCCGCGCGAGGGTCAGCCTCCAGTCAGTCGCGACTCGCGATGAGCACCGAGCCGTCGCGATGATCACTCTCTCTCTTCAGTTCGACACATCTTTTTGGATGCGCAAGAAAAAGCCATATTGGATTCTTGTTGTCGGCTTAGTTCGGCACATTTACACATAATAGAAGTTGGGAATATATAGTGTTGATTGTGTGTAGCGCTATGGCGATGGAACTGGTCCGATGTACTTGTATGAAACATCGTAGCAAGACAGCGAAGACCCACCCTAATGCCAGCTGTTACAACTTCCGCAGTGAAATACGAGGGGTACCAGGAGCATGACAATGCACAGAACGATTTGTCAAAGAGAATCACATACGCAGAGAGATGGATATGCACATATGAAACAATGAAGTGTAGCAAGGGATTGACTTAAGGAACATCTATATATTTCGAGTTGTTGTAAACTGGGTACGCTCTTCAATTTCAATATCAATTGAGATATCAAGCACAACAAATGATGACATGTACCACAACAAATGATGATATCAAGCACAACAAATGATGACATGTACCACTTTTCACTTTTTTTGATATATAAAGTGGGTATGCTGATATGTGTGAGGGATACTTTCATCGAACTTCACTAGATTTATCTATCGATAGTGAAGGCACATTCGTTTCTTGCCAACTCAATCATTTGTCGACATCATAGTTTTCTTCATGTACTGTTATTTATATATTGTACTCGTGTTGTATTATTTCATTCTTGTACATTCTCTTTCTATAAGAGAAAAAGTAGAACATCATTTTTCCTTGCTTCAATGTGTCTCTTCTCCTCTCTTTGAGCATGAGAGTGTGTGAGAGCTCTCTTGCTTATCTCTTTGTCTTCACATGGTATCAAAGTGAGTGTGGTTGTAGAGAGCACGTGAAGAAGACCCACAATGAAGTATGTGTTAGTATATGATCAATGTATACCCCTCATGACTGTATGTACTAATCCACATTTTGTAAGACTCCCATTATGAGGAGAAGTCAAACATGCATTACCCAATTGATGGGAATCCCAACTTGCATATTGGACAAAAGTCATATTGGACCATGTAAGGTATTGTAAGGAAAGGGAGTTACCAAGGTCCCCAATTATGGGGTATGGGACAACCGGGAGCAACCTCGGTTGGGGGGTCTAAGGGGGCCAACAGGCCCCCTAGTGACGCTCCGATAATAGCATCCCCAGTGCGACAATAATTATTCCATGGAATATTCCCTCTCAAAGTCACAAATCATTTATATTAGTTAGGTCGGTTTAACCGACCTAATCTGTGTATGGCAACTATGTGGCCACCCATTTCCTATATATACATGACTTCTTCACTACTTGAGATATTGAATCGAGCCAGCATACCTCGACCTTGTATATCCCTATCTAGAGTTCTCTAGATCACCATTTAAGCTCTACCTTGAGAGCACACGAGTGGACAACACCATCATCTTTGTACGTGCTATTTGTAGAAAATTGTTGAGATTTTCCTATATCTGTTATCTTCTCTGCTACTGCTCTTGTGTTATATTGCATAACCATTGTCTTACATGGTATCAGAGCCGTAAGGTTGGAATAGCTTGAGAAGTATCACTATTTCAACCTCCTAGTACACTAGAATATCAGTAGATTATTCGAGTGATTACATGATGGATTCATCGTCAAACACTGGTCTTGGTGCTCCAACTAATGTTAATGTTGCACCTATTCAAATTCATCCACCTGGATTCATTGAAGGAAAGCTGGATGGAACCAATTATACACTCTTGAAGTTCAAACTTTATGCAATTTTAGACTCCTACAAATTACTTGACACTCTTATGGGACCGATGGGATTGCATCCAGAGCTTATACTAGTTGAAGATCCAACAAATTCAAGATGTAAGTGATTCTATGCTTTCTTTAGTTTAACATACTACTAAAGCACATGTGGCTTGGGGCATACTGGCTCGACAATATGAATCCAAGAACCACACTATGATATAGAATCTAGAAACACACTTGGAAAATGAAAAGCATTTTGATTCTGAAAAGGCTGAAGATTTTATCAAATAGATAAAACATCTTCAAGATCAATTGGCTGTAGTTGGCGTTGTTATAATACCGGAAGAGCTAGCTCAAAGATGTGTGTATTTTTCCAACAAAATATGATGGATTAGTAACAACCCTTAACACTCAGGTAAGATCAACTCCCCTTACATTTGAAGAGTTTTGTGCTATGCTTTTAGAAGAGGAGATGCGGTTGATGAATCACCAAAGAAGAAAAAGTTCAGAGGAAGTTGCTTCTATTGTGAAAAGAAAGGACAGAGAGTTAGAACTATGGGTAGCTATTGAAGAGGTATGCTCATCTGTTGAAGCTCGTGTTGATGAACCATGAATTTTCGATAATGGAGCTTCTCGCCATATGACCAACAAAAAGGATTGGTATAGTTCCCTAGGGGAATCCATCAATGTAGTGGTGGGAAATGACTCCAAGTGTCTAGCTGAAGGACCTAGAATCATCTCTTTTATCACTTTTCCAGGTGACGAGAAAAAGTTATCTGATGTTCTCTATGTACCTACACTTAAAAGAAATTTGTTGTCAATTTTTGCAATAACAAATCGTGGACTCGAAGTTCACTTCAATAAAAGTGGTGTAGAAATCATGAATTCATCAAGTAATTTAGTAGGAAAAGGCATAAGGCGTGATAACTTGTATGCGTTAAGTGCCTTGACTGCTACATGGCACCAACGATTTGGGCATCTTAGATTTGCAGTTTTGAAGGAGATATAAAGAACAGGGATGGTTGCTCATTTGCCTGCATTTTTAGAGTTGCAAGAACCTTGTGAAGCTTGCATGATAGGCAAGCAACAATGAAAAGAATTTCCATGAGAGACCAACAACCGATTTCAAGCTCCCCTAGAGTTGGTACATGCTGATCTCTATGGTAAAATGTCTACACCTACTTTAGGAGGATCTTTCTACTTTTTGCTATTAGTCAACGATTATAGTAAAAGGATGTGGGTTTATTTCATTCGAGAGAAGGCTGATGCTTTTGAAAAATTTAAAACATGGCATAAGTATGTGGAAAATGAATCAAGAAAGAAAGTAAAGAAATTCAAAACAGATAGAGGAGGCGAATTCTTGTCAACAGAATTCAATAACTACTGTAAAGAGCATGGTGTGAAAAGGCAACTTACCACATCTCATACACCTCAAGAAATTGGTGTTGCTGAGCATAGGAACAAGACAGTAGTTGAAATGGCTCACTATATGTTAAAGGCTGAAGACATGCCTGATTCATTCTGGGTAGAAGCAGTCAATACAGCAGTCTACATCCTCAATCAAAGCCACACGAAAGCACTGAAGGGGAGAATGATTGGATTTTGATCTATGATAATACATTTGTTAGTAGGAATGCAGTTACTTGAATTTAGGTTTCCAAATCTTTATAATTGAGGTTAAGATAGGATATAATAAGTTAAATTTGAAGCTCAAGTAAAAAGAAGGATTATTTTGTATAAAGAGGCACATATATGAGTATAAAAGCATGTGTGAATGGAATCATAATTCTTGCTTATACATGCATCTAGATCCTTAGCTTGGAATAAGGGGTTAAGCCTTTCCTCTCAAAACAAAAAAGTTTCAAATATCATTACAAAATTATGACAAACGGAAGTTCATACTTTCTTTGATCCAAAAAAGTAGAAGATACCAATTATGAATCAATACATTAACTGATGTTGATGAAGCTAATGTAATAAAAACCAATGGAGAAACCTTAGAAGTTTAAAGATATTGAAAACAATAAGTGAAATCGCTTCTAGTATGATTGGGAAAACAAGGCAACTGTATGTATGAGTAGAATTAGTCGTATTTCCTGTATATGAATGAATGCATTACATGTACTTATTTATATAAGATGATGAATAATTTTGAAAGAGTAAATTAGGGAATTCATTTCTTGATCATCTAAACTAAGTTTATAAATGAATTTTGAACTTGGTTTCAGAAATTGTTAATCGAAAGAGTTGATAGTGAAAACATGGATTTGATGTTCCTATATGCTGTTAAAAGTCAAGCTTCAAGCTACAAATTTGTGGAAAACCATATATGGACACGTGGAGCAATTAAAGGAAGCCAAAAGCCACGAGATTCAATCAAGAAACGTCACTCAACCACTGCCCAAGGCATCTCAACTAAGTCCTCTAAGTTAGGAGGCTGATTTGGAAAGGTAGTTCCTAGATTTTGGGGGCACAGTTCTCACTATAAAAGGAGCATGTATGCGGACTTCTTTTGGGCCATCTTCTTGGAGTTTTAGCTCATGTAAAGTGAGCAGTAAGTGCTGGAATTGTAATAAGCAAGCACCTTGCTTCCTTGTTTGTTTTCTTTGAGTAGGCATATCTATGTGTGTGCGCATGCAATGTCGCAACTCTCTACCCTTGAGTTGTTAGCATTGGTTCTCCCTCCTTATGTATTCATTTGATGTAATTCTTGTCTCATTGGATAGCTATTAGAGTGTAGCTTTTTCTCATTAATTCCCTACAACATTCTCTAAGTGGTCTAGGAGCAACATTCATTTTAGTGAAGTTGGGTGATTGATATCTCTGTTGGAAATATTTTTCTCTCTGTTGTAAGGGTTGATTCTCCTTCTCTGTGTATCCATTTTCTATACCTTTGGTGTCATTGGGTAGCTATTAGAGTGCTATAAAATTCACCCAATTTTGAGATTCATTCTCTGTATATGCTCTGAGAGAAGCTTGCTGGAGTGAAGTGTGGTCTCTATTTGACTTGCAGCTGTGAGCATTCAACTAGCTCATATTGTGGAAATTGTTTCTCTTTGTGTAGGCATCCATTTGGAGTGCAATTTGTTTTCTTCGACAGCTCGTGGTGTCTAATACAGGTCCACAAAAGTGCATTGGAGTTCTCTGCATATGCTATAACAAAGAAATTTTTTTGTGTGTAGAGGTCAAAGAAGGGTACCTGTGGAGGTCACTTGTGCTTCATCGTTGCATAGGGGTTGATATACTTCCCCCATCAGTGGTATCAGAGCATTTTGGCATCTTGGAGGCATCCAATACAACCAAGAAGACCTCTTGGAGCTGGTGGTTGAAGATTTGCATCAACAAAAGCTTGTTGGAGGTAGCTTACATCAAGGAAGAGCTATTCTACTAAAATTTTCAAGAGCACAAGGTGTCCATCTAAGGAAGGCTTTGTATTACGGTAACTTCAGAGCATCATTTACATTTTTCACACATTGTAGCATTAGCCAAGGGCTAGAGAAAGTAGAAAAGAGAGATGGGAGACTTCAACACTCAAATTGAAAAGCTCCACAAGGGGAACTATCAACCATGGAGATTTAGGGTCTCCAACTACCATATGGGAAAGGGCCTTTGGGGATTGATTAGTGGAAGTGAGATAAGGCCTAGGTTGGATGAAAATCCAACCAATGACCAGTGAAGAGCCTTTGGGGAATGGAATGAAAGAGACAAGAGGGTTATCTTTATCCTTTCCCAACACATTAGCAATAGCATGATCGACCATATCCAAGACTTGGATTCAAGCATGAAGGTATGGGAGACACTTGAGAGGCTTTATTCAACAAGCACCAAAGAAAGGAAGATCCAACTCAGAAATGAGCTCAACAACCTTAGGAAGTAGCATAAATGACTACATACTTAAGGTCAAGGAATTGTCAAATGCATTGGGATCCATTGGAAGCCACGTAGGCGATGACGATCTTGTGCCTTATACTCTCAATGGTTTGAGGGATGATGAGAAGTGGAAACCCTTTACCACTTCAATATGTAAGGGATAATCTTCCCGATTTTGAGCAATTGGTTGCTCTCATGGTCACCGAAGAGATGAACATAGGTGGAAGTTCAACTAAAAGCAAGGATGCACAAGTTTTCTATGTAGGTAATCAAAGGGGCAAAGGAAGACGAGGACAACGCAGGGGCAAAGGAATGTTTGGAGGAAGGAAAGGCCACTCAAGTGATCAAGGAAATGACCAAGGCACCTCACCACAAAGAGGTAGAGGAAGAACAAGAGGAAGAGGAGGATGGCATCAACAAAATAGGAATGTAGATGGAGAAAGATGTTACATATGTGGCAAGTTTGGCCACTATGCTAGAGATTGCTACCAAGGAGGAAACCAAAGGAGCTATAATCAAGGTTCTTCATACAAAGGCCAAGGTAATTATGCTTCTACAAGTTCAGAAAATGACAATCTGTAAATGATTCACATGAATGGGAATTCAAGCAAAGTAGATACCACTTGGTATATTGATAGTGGATGTAGCAACCATATGAGTTGCAATGCTTCTTGGTTTACTAATATACATGCTCCCAAAGGTAAAGGACATGTAGAAATAGGTGATGATACAACCCATGAGATCTCCCATGTTGGAGATGTAGCTTTGGATGACAAGGAGGAAGGAAGATGTCTCAAGGATGTCTTGCATGTACCTACCATCACAAAGAACTTGGTGTCCGTAGGGAAAATGGTTGAAAGAGGCTATCAAGTAAGGTTCAACAAAGGTGGATGCTTTGTGGAGAACCCTAAGCAAGGGTAGAAGTTCATAGGAAGAGGAAAGAAGCAAGGGAGACTCTTCACTTTGGAGGTTAATTCTCATTCCACTCAACATGTCTACTTCACAAATGGAAACAAGAAGATTTCGTAGTTGGACTTGTGGCACAAGAGGATATGTCACATCAACATACAAAGAATGAATTAAATGCAATTCAAGAGGCTAGTTGAAGGTCTTCCCAACTTCCAAGGACAAGGTATGAAGCATTTATGTGAATCTTGTCAACTAGGGAAGCAAGCAAGACTTCCATTCAAGAAGAGTGGCTACATAAGCCAACATCCATTGAAGTTGATACGTACATATGTGTGGGGGCCAACCAAAGAGCAATCCATTGGAGGTAACAAGTAGTTTGTCACTTTTATAGATGATTGTACAAGGATGGTTTGGGTTTATTTCATAAAAAAGAAACCATATGTGTTTACATGTTTCAAAGCATTCAAGGCAATGGTAGAGAAGGAAACAAGTACATATATCAAGAAGTTAAGATCCGATGGAGGGGGAGAATATTTCTCCAATCAATTCTCTAATTTTTTAATGGATCAAGACATCAAGAGGCAAGTAACGTGCAGGTACAAACCCCAAAAAAATGGGGTATTAGAGAGAAAGAATAGATACATTGCGGAGATTGCTAGAGCAATGCTTAACGAGATGAATGTACCTAACATGTTTTGGAGTGATGCAGCAAATATCGCTGTGTATCTTATGAGTAGGACTCCTACCTCAGGGATCCATGGCTTGACACCATATCAAGCCTATTATGGTAAGAAAACTAATCTTTCCCACTTGAAGATATTTGGATGTACTTGTTGTGTACATATGCCAAGTGAATTGAAGCACAAGCTACAACCAAAGGCAGAAAAGTGTGTGTTTCTAGGATATTCAAATGATCATAAAGGTTACAAGTGCTTCAAGCCAAACACAAAGGACTTGAGGATATCAAGAGATGTAGCATTTGATGAGCTACTCCCTTGGTATAAGAAGTATGATTGTATGCAGGAATATGAAGAAGAAAAGCATGGACATGATGAACAAATCAACCTAGAGCTAAGCGGCCCAAGGTGTTCCATCAATGAAGATAGTTCTAGCATTACTTCACCATGGAGGGGGAGATCTTCATCAAGCTATGAAGCACAATCAATCAAAAAAGGCAAAGCAACATTGGTGGAGTTGGATGAAGAAGATAATGAAGTTGAAGATGATGAAGGACGCATGATGGAGAAAGAAGCCACATCAAAGAAAGAGATCAAGTACCCAAGGCAAAGGAGGTTTATTTCTCCAAAAGGTGAAGAAAGGAAGTCTTTTAGGGTTAATTATCCAACTCAAAGGTTTACTTATGATTCTTACATGGCAACTCATTATGCATATATGAACAAAGTAGTAGAGGATCATGAGCCCGATTGTTATGAAGATGCAAGCAAGTACACCAAATGGAAAGAGGCAATGAAAGAATAGATTGATGCATTTGAGGAGAATCAAGAAGGAGAACATGAAGGTAATAGGAAATAAGTGGGTGTATAAAGTAAAGAGGAATTCAGATGGACCTATTTCTAAGTTCAAAGCAAGATTGGTGGCCAAGGGTTTTGCACAAACCTATGGAGTGGCCTTTGAAGAGACATTCAGCCCCGTGGCAAAGATGAGCACCATTAGGAAACTCATTGCAATGGCTGCTAGCAAAGGATGGAAGCTCTTCCAATTGGATATCAAGAATGCCTTTCTCAATGGAGGCTTGGAAGAAGAGGTATACATGGAGCAACCACTAGGTTTTGTTCATAAAAAGTTTCCACATCATGTTTGTAGGTTGAAGAAGGCACTTTATGGCCTAAAGCAAGCTCCAAGGGCTTGGAACCAAAGATTGGTAGACTATCTGATCAAATGTGGTTACAATCAATGCAAGGTGGATCCATCTCTCTTCATCAAATAGAGAGGAGAACTTGTAGTCTACATGTGTGTGTATGTAGATGATCTTATCATTACAAGTAATTATACAAAGGGCATTGAGGAGCAAAGCTTGGAAAGGAGTTTAGGATATCTGATCTTGGAGATCTTAGGCATTTTCTTGGCATTGAATTTGTATACAAGGAAGAAGGTATTATGTTCATACAAAGGAAGTATATTCTAGACCTACTTGAGAGGTTTGAGATGCTACATTGCAAGCCTATTCCAAATCCCATGGAAGTTAATGTAAAGCTTAGCTCCATTGATGGAGAACCATTAGAGGATGTAACTCTGTATCAATATATTGTAGGCTCTTTCAATTATGCCACAATAACTAGGCCCAACATAGCATATGGGGTTGGAGTGCTATCACAATTTATGCATGGTCCAAGGACTACACACTTGCAAGCTGCAAGAGGAATGTTATGATATCTCAAGGCCACTATAAATGAAGGATTGTTCTACTCATTTGATGATGATATGCAAGTTAAAGCTTACTCCGATGTGGATTGGCTGGGTTCGAAGGAAGATAGAATTAGTACAAGTGGTTACCTAGAGATGCTAGGTAGCAAGATAATGTCATGGATTTCAAAGAAGCATCTAACAATGGCATTTTCTTCCACTGAGGCTGAGTATAGAGCTTTGGCTCAAGTCACATGTGAGCTAATGTGGATTAAGAAGTTATTTATGGAGCTTAATTTGCAGGCTGACACATATCCAATTTTTTGTGACAATATGAGTAGCATTCATCTAACATCGAATTCTGTCTATCATGCTAGAACCAAGCATATTGAAGTGCACTATCACTTCATAAAGGAAAAGGTGATATCCAAGGAAGTTTTAGTACATCATATTGGTACCAACGACCAAGTTTCCAACATGTTTACAAAGGCTTTGGATGGAATGAAGATTTCAAAATTCAAGCAATGCATCAACATGAAGGAGCTTGGATGAGCATGAAGAATTGAAGCTTGAGGGGGAGTGTTAAAAGTCAAGATTCAAGCTACAAATTCGTGGGAAATCATATATGGACATATGGAGCAATCAAAGGAAGCCAAAATCCATGAGATTCGATTACGAAAAGTCACTCAACCACTCCCCAAGTCATCTCAACTAAGTTCTCCAAGTTAGGAGGCTGATTTGGAAAGGTAGTTCCTAGATTTTAGGGGCACACTTCTCATTATAAAGGGAGCATGTATCCGGACTTCTTTTGGGCCATCTTCTTGGAGTTTTAGCTCATGTAAAGTGAGCATTAAGTGCTGGAGTTGTAATACGCAAGCCCTTGCTTAAGCTAGCCCATTGCTTGCTTGTTTGTTTCCTTTGAGTAGGCATATCTATGTGTGTGTGAAGGCAATGTTGCAACCCTCCACCCCTGAGTTGTTAGCATTGGTTCTCCCTCCTTATATATCAATTTGATGTAAGTCTTGTCTCATTGGATATATATTAGAGTCTAGTTTATGCTCATCAATTCTCTGCAATATTCTTTGAGTAGTCTGGGAGAAACATTCATTTTAGTGAAGTTGGGTGATTGATATCTCTCTCTGTGTGTAGGCTCTGTTGGAAATATTTTGCTCTCTATTGTAAGGTCTGGTTGTGCTTCTCTATGTATCGAGTTCCTATAATTTTGGTGTCATTGGGTAGCTATTAGAGTGCTCTAAAGTTCCAATTTTGAGATTCATTCTCTATATACTCTCTGAGAAAAATTTGCTGGAGTGAAGTGTGGTCTCTATTTGACTAGCAGTTGTGAGCATTCAACTAGCTCATCTTGTGGATAATGTTTCACTTTGTGTAGGCATCCATTTGGAGTGGAATTTGTTTTGGTGGCCAACTCTTGGTGTCTACTACAGGTCCAAAAGCTCACTGGAGTTCTCTGCATATGCTCTGAGAAAAGGCATTTTTGGTGTGCAAAGGTCAAAGAAGGGTACCTGTGGAGGTTATTCGCGCTTTGTCATTGCATAGGGGTTGAGATACTTCTCCCATCATATGCTAGGACTAAATGAAAAGCATTTGCATGAAGAGTTTGAAATACGAAATATTTAAATTTTCAATCAAAAAGAAGATTTTGAGAATATTTGTTTTATATTGATTTTTAGGATTGGTCCATGAGGATGATGTACATGTATGGAGGGGGTGAATGTCGGAGAGATCCTCTCTCCCTAAAGTGATTAAGAGTGTCGAGGGCAAGAGTTTCATGGCACACTAACACAAAGATGGATTCAAAATTTCATGGTCTTCTTGCCACGAATTTCGACAATGCATACATACAGTGTCTGTCTCTATCCTTTGAAGTAGCACTTGGATGAGGAGAGTGGAATGAACAAATCTACCTGCTTTTCTTTGCATTGCAGCTATACTCTAAGTACATTTCTTTCCAACCTGATGAGAGACATGTAGATGAAGCACAATGATGAGAACTCTTGGGTATATTTTAGAAGAAATAAAGAGCGCTCACTTCTAAAGCATTGATCATGAACAATATGCAGAAGCATGGTGTCGATAATGGTGGCATCAGTTACTCAATGTCGAAGGAACCTGGTTTCAAGAATATATCAGATAGTGCTAAGCATTCATTGAGCTAAGGAAGGTGCCACAAATTGAAATACTATTGGTGTAAACAAAGGTCAACATCAAGAAATATTGGTAGACTGGCAAAGTCATATGCGATCAATAGTCCATCCAATTTAATGAAGAAGCCTGGATGCATTATGCCAATGTATGTGAGAGGAGTACATCATATGTAAGGGTTGTACCAATCTTCGATATTGTTTCCCATTGTATAAGGCCAACTTCGAGGAGGGAAGTTACACCATATAATAAGTTAATTCTTGCTTGCTTTGGTATGCATCCACCGACTGAAGAGATTTTTTCCCCCTCTTTTGGGTCACGCATGCAAAAGAGGTGGAAAAATAACGATCCTGTTCCTTTTATATACATATTATGAATTTTTTGTTGCTCTCATAGGCAATTGAGTTGCCTATGCCGACAAACATTCTTCTAAATTCCATTTTCTGATTGGCTCGACAGAACTCTAACGCCGATTCTATATGCTCTATCATCCAATACTTTGACTTTTGATTTTTGTTATGATTGACCTTAAAAAAATAGACTATTTATGTTTCAATTACTTATTTAATCTCGGCTGCAACAACGTGCAATTACAATACTTTGAAGAAGAAGTTGTTACATGATTATAAAGAGTACTTCATGCATTTGTATTGACTTCATTGCCTAGAAAATACCAATATAAATTTCATATGGAGCAGCTACATAGTGCATACACAATTGAAAAGATTCATGGACTGTGATTGTTAAAACAGAGATTTATTTTTGACATTGATTGCCTTATCTTGTTTGAAGTTTCAAAAAAAAAAGGGCAGATGTACATTGTTTTCCTAAATTTGATACCTTTCTCATAGGTTCAACCAATTTTAGCTATTCTCTTACCATGTGAAATTGATGAAAATAAATACTTTATTACTAATGTCCTTCTTCTGAGTGTTAGAGTATGCCCATCCAAGCGTAAATATGATTTTCTTGACTTCACCTGAAGCAGTGTGTGTGCACCATTTAACCAACGGTTGACCTAATCCATCAACCGAGTGTTTTACTCTTGACACTGCTCCAAAGTAAACATTGACATAGGTGAAGCAAAACATTTCGAGCAAGAAATCATTTTTAATACTTTATTAAACATGTGTTTTTTAGCTAGAGTTGTGGCTCAACCGATTGGATGGTGGAGTTGAAGAAGGGAGAACCCAACTCAAAATAGTCATGTTAAAAAATGGAGAGGCTAAAAGAGACCCAACTTCTAGACCCTAATTTTGGGAGATTCGAATTGAGGTATCTTGAAGATAGAGAAGAAGGCCTAAAAGCTCTTCATGTGCGAGTGCATCTCATTGCAATGCTAATTTGGAGGAAAAAAGTAACAACAATTCGGAGAAATAAGTTAACCTCTTAGACTTTTGGGCAGGGATGAGCTATATACAATACTCTGACAATGATAAATCCTAAGAAGGATGTACCATAGGTAAGAAGACTAACCAAGAGAAGTATACATCTAGCAAAGAAAAGAATCCATTTAATTCGAGATCGATCATAGGGTCCAGACTTCTAGATTCCTATGCAAAAAGCGAAAATACTCTATAAGTCAAGCTCCCCATAGGGATCCCATGGAAGATCCCTATTAAAGGGAAATTCCCTTCCCATAGTACGCTGATATCTAAGAAAAAAGGAAAATCATGAAGTCGAAGGAACAACATGGTCATCATTCGTAGTGCTTTCCCGTATCCAAAAAACAATCCCAATTGTAAATGATCGTACTTTCATTCAACATGTAGGGACTTACAAACCCCTCCAAAGCAGGTATTACTGGCCAATGTATTCAAGAAAAGAATGTTAAACCATATTTTATCTATCTTCAAGAGGTAAAAAATAATGGTGATGACCTTTAAGAAGGTTGCAGACTATGTCCAATCTCAATTATTGGTTGCGCTAATGGGCAGATGTGTCTCCTCCGGGCAATTATTGCGGGTAGACTTTGACACTACATACATGCACGTAAGGGAGACTCTTTGGGTGTTGTGATCGGGCAAGAAAACCTATATAGGACTCCTATGCTTCCTCCAAGAAAACCTCTTTTGCTCCACCTCTGCGCCATCTGTACAGAACCCCATGGATGACAGATCCTCCCAAACTCACGTGAAGTCCTCCATGAAAATCATGTGAAAACAACTCCAAAAAACACATGCAGAAAAATCCAAACGATAACTTTCCTTAAAAATAGCTTTGATAGCTTTGATACCAAGCGAGAGAAGGCTATTCTAAGAAATAAGATTTGTGAATGATGTGTGTGAAACTCTCCTCCCATCCATTCATACTCTCTTGTATTCTAAAAATAGCAATGATTTGGAATGGTCTAGTGCCGCCATGTGTACATCATGCAACACTCATTCCCATTTCTACTGAATACCTTAGTATATCCCCCAAGCTTGGGACCTTGGCTATGGCTAGCCCTTGTCCCTCACACACACACATGGAATGATCCCTATGGATCAATGTCTATGTATTATCTCTTGGGCCTTCAGATAAGTTCCTTGGTCAATTATTATGCATTTTTGCTTTCTTTTTGCTACATACCGCATATAGAAACTGCATATGTGCATATCACCTATAGTACACACGTAATAAGGACATTATCTAGTCTTCTATGGTGCAAGAATTCTTGTTTGCAGGTACCCATACTAAAAGTTTCTTATCTTACCATTTTCTATTAAGCAAAGGCTTGTGATTTGTTTGCTTTCCGCTGCCACTTATTTACTTTAGACATACATAGAGTGTATTATTTGCAAAATAAAAAAAATATAAAATAGAAAACTATAAAGTGACCAAAACCCCTATCCTAGCATGGATTGAGGACCATCATCATCTACTAGGAGAGATACACTCATGGAAGACCACCCCACAGATCCCATTCAGACCATGAGTAATAGAATTACCAATCTAGAGAGTGGACTTCATGATATCTTGGAACACATGCATGGTTCTAAGAAAGAGGAAGATGTGCATGAGCCTAACTTGCCAGGGATGGAGGTAGATGCTCGAGATGAGCATCTACTCTAGAAGTCGCTAGAGATAGAATCCTAGTCAAAGAGGCCAGATGGCAGCTTAAGGATCTTAAGCCGTGTAGATATCATTGCTAGACTAGTGCTAGGACTGCTAATGCTGTTGACTAGTGGCTCAACAAGTGGGAGCAGTGCTTCTGCTTATGCCATATCATGGACGATAGGCATAAGATTCAGCAAGCCATGTATAACCTTACGGACATCGGCCATAAGTGATGACGCAATATAGAACAAGATAAGAAGGAGCCCTAGACTTGAGATCAACTCAAAGTCTTGTTCTATAATCATTTTGTATCGCCTCATGAGAGGATCTAGAGCACTAGATACTTGGTTCTTCATTAGTCAAAATAATCAAACAGTTCAGGAGTACTCAAATAAGTACAAAGAGGTGCTTCTTAAAGTACCTAATAGTATCCCTAAGTTTCTCTAGTCCCACAAGTTCATCTTCGGACTTAGGGAAACTATTAGACCTTTGGTGCAGAAGAAGAGATGTGAGTCTTTGGCAAAGGCCATAGAGATGGCTTTAGTCTATGAGGATGGCCATAGGGGCACAGGCTCCTAGGGTCAAAGGTCCTCATGGCCTAAGGTAAGTCGATGCTTCCACACACCTACTCGTGGCTCAATCAGTGCATAGCCTTCTAGAGAGGCTAAGCAAGTGCATATGATCAAGATAGCTGTAGGAGGTAAAAGAAAAGTGTTTGCTCTGGCTCAGAGGGCTTATAATAAGTCTATTCTTACCCCTCAATAGAAAGACAAGGCAATGAAAGAGCCATTATGCTATGGGTGTTTAGGGCAGCACCTGTTCAAGGACTATCCTAAGAAAAAGAAGGTAGCAGCCACCATAGCCATAAATCCCACTCAGGTAGGGAGTGATGAAGATGAGGACTTTGGAGATTCCCCATTCGTGATATCATCTCCCATAGTGGCCATAACGGTCATGAAGAAGGTCCCTATTGTGACAGACGTGCTTTCGCAAGTGGCATAGAAAGGATATCAATTTCTAGACACAAAACTCATTGTCATGAGGGGACTCATGGTAGGAAAACCTATCAAGGTACTCTTTGACACTGGATCAACACATAATGTCATTAGTTCCCGACTAGTCAAGAGCTTACATCTAGAGACTTTGCAGTCAAAGTATGTTTATACAATAGAGTTAGCTGATGGGAAGAGAACTAAGACATGGGATCGATTAGTTGTTGATTTGCCTATTCAGATATAGTCCTATGAGGATTGGATCCATGGAAAGCCAAATCTCCAAGAGACGTGATTGGTAAATGCTACCAAGTTTCTCAAAATTGATTGTAAGTATTTATATTTTCTTTATTTTGTGTATTCATTGTGTATTATAATGGATTGATGCGTCATGGAGACTCTAGTTGGAATGCTCTAGCACTTTTAGTAAAAGTAAGAGTAGAATTCCAAGAGTTGTTCTTGAGAGAATTACCTTCAGGTTTGCCTCCTTGAAGGAACATAAAGTGTAGAATCGAATTGGTACCAGGAGCGAGTCTGACTGCTTGGCCACCATTTCGAATGATTTTGGAGGAGGAGAATGAAGTCTACAAGGTTGTGGACAAGTATCTATAGAAAGTGTAGACCCAACTATTCATCCTTTGTAGCACCTGTTCTTCTTGTGAAGAAGAAAGATGGATCTTGTCAGATATGTGTCGACTATCGAGCACTCAATAAGATCACTATCAGACACAAATATCCCATTCCTAGGAAAGATGATCTTTTATAAGCTCTAGGTGGAGCTGTTGTATTTAGGAAAATAGATTTAAAAAGTGGCTAGCATCAGATTAGAGTAAGAGATCATGATTTACATAAGATAGCTTTCAGGACCCATTTGGGCATTATGAGTATTTGGTCATGCCATTTGGTTTGACTAATGCACTAGCTACCTTTATGACATTAATGAATGATGTTTTGTGACCATTCATTGGAAAGTGTGTTGTTGATTTTGTTGGTGATTTGTCAGTGTATAGTAGGACTGTGCATGAGCATGCGAATCATCTGAGATTAGTATTGAATGCATTGAAAGAGAATCAATTGTATGTTAATCTGGAGAAGACTAAGTTGTTTCTTTCGAGGATAGAGTATCTAGGGTATATGATCTCGATCGATGGGGTTCAGATGGATCCGAAGAAGGTCTCAGTTATTTTAGCATGGCCTACTCCTCATGATGAGGGGCACTTACGGTCATTTCTAGGATTTTCAAATTTCTATAAAAAATTCATCTCTTCTTATTCATTGAGAGCAACACTTATGACGAACTTGCTTCAAGGCAAAGTTCCATTTGCATGGAAGCAAGAGTAGCAAGAAAGTTTTGATACTCTAAAACAAGCTGTTTTAGAGGCTCCTATACTGAAAGTGGTAGATCCACAGAAACCCTTTGAGTTAAAGACATATGCTAGTGGCATATTCATAGGGCTAGTTTTGAGCCAAGATGGTAGGCCAATAGCTTTTCAAAGCAAGAAATTCAGTAGTGCACAATGCAATTGGCTCATGCATGAATGTGAGCTATATGCTTTCATCCATGCACTTAAAGTCTGGAGACACTATCTTTATGGTGCTCACTTTAAGGTATACATAGATTGTTGAGATATCAAGCTCAACATGTGATGATCCAGGATGACACATATCAATTTTTCATTTCTCTGACATGTATAATAGTTATGCTGGTATATGTCAGGGACACTTCATTTAGCTTTATTAGATTTATCTACCGAGAATGATGACACATTTGTTTCTTGCCAGCTCACTCATTCGCATACATTAGGTTTTTCCTTATGTATTGTTCTTTATATATTGCAGTAGTTGTATTCTTGTTTTTTAGGTAGTTCTTGTACAATCCTTTTTATGTAATAGAAGAAGAAGAAGAAGAAGAAGAAGAAGAAGAAGAAGAAGAAGAAGAAGAAGAAGAAGAAGAAGAAGAAGAAGAAGAAGAAGAAGAAGAAGAAGAAGAAGAAGAAGAAGATCATTCTTTCTTGCCTCAATCTGAGTGTGTGCTTCTCTTTGGCCATGAGTGTGTGTGTGAGCACTCTTCCTTATCTCCTTCCTTGAAACATGGTATCAAAGCCGGTGTGGCTGTAGAGAGCTCGTGGAGAAGGCCAATGGTGAAGAGTACGTGAGAAGGCATGGAGAAAGCACAATTCACAAAGGACCTCTGTTGAGCCCATAAAAGTCACATTGGTCAACCATAGTCAAAGTCAAAGCCATCAAAGCCAATATGTTCAAGGTCAAAGTCAACATGGGTGAAGTCAAAGTGTTCAAAGTTTAGGTTTCAAGGTGTAGAGGTAGTGCACAATTAACTGTAATTATAGAAAGTTGGTTGCAGGTTGCACAGTGTAATTCTGTAATTTCTCTAAGGTTGAAAGTGGTTTTAAAGTGTTTGGAAGGTTCAGGTGAACCCTCTCTTAGGTGCACATTTGAAGAATTAAAAGGAAAAATGTGAAAGTATGTGAAGCGGCAGCGTACACAAAAGTGAAAGTATGGCCACCCAATTTAAAATTTTGTTTTAGTCTAAAGTCACTACACGAAAAAACAGGGATTCATTGGCTGCCCACTTTTGGAGACAATCTTGGGACATCAAAGTGAGCACCAAGATACTCTAGCAGTTAGGAGCGTACGTGAATCAACACTCAAATCAAGGCAATGTGTTATTCTTGAGGGACTAAGCAAGGTGAGCATAGGCTAGACTAGGCAAGAGAGAGAGTGCAAGAGACACACAGTGTGCGATGCAGAGAAGTGAAGTGCAAGGTGTGCATGAAGAGTGACTAAGAAGTGTGCAAAGAAGTGCTAAGCTATACAACCAAAGATCCCATGGTTCCATTGAAGCTGTGCGCGTGCCGACAGAAGGTGTCCATCCCTCCCCCTATTGGAACCTTGAGTGGAAGGTGTGCACAAGTGAAAGCTTGGAGAAGGTGGAGGTCTGGTGCAGAGAAGGCCGGCAGCAACAAGACCCTTGGGTATTTTGTATTTTGTGATTGTGCACTCTATGGGATTTTGCACAGAAAGCAGTGGATTGTATTGTGCATCACCATTGTATTTGTCTTCTTATAATCAATCGACAGAGGCTTCTAGTGTTGTATCTTTCTTCTCATCTTTCCCTTTTCTCCTAGAAACACTCAAATCCCTTTTTGCGCAAGAATTCCCCAACAAAATGTGGCATGCCCGGTGGGAGTCCAAGGAGATTTGAGCATAGGAGAAGCAAAGTGCAAAGTGTAGAAGAGTTCAAGTGCCAACAGTACTATAGTACTACTTCATTGGATTAAGAGGTAAATTTTCTTATTAATTCTCTTAGCGTAAGAGGATTATGAACACCTCATGACCGCAACCCGGTCTCAAATATTGAGGGTCACTTGCAAAGCAACAAGAAGGAAGGCTATTAGAAGATCCTCCAGTCCACTATCATCAACATCGTCAGTAAAGAACATGGCAAGTCAGGTAAATTTGGAAAATCTACTTTCCAGATTAAATATAAAATTTCCTTCTTTCAAAGGCTCAGCTGAGGAAGATCCGGACGAGCACATTAGGAGATTCTTAGCATTATGCCAAACAAGAGGTTTGATGGGAAGAGAGGATGCCTTTTTTATACTCTTTCCTACCACATTAGAAGGGTTAGCAGATAAATGGTTCATCCAGTTTGCTGAAAACCATCTAACCACTTGGGATTTAATGAAAGATGCCTTCAAAACTCAATTCCAGCATGGAAATACTACAAAAATAATCATAGGTGAGTTAGAAAACTTTAGACTAGGTCCTGGTGAAATGTTTTCAGAGTTTGTAACTAGGGCAAAGGCACTAATGGCTAAGTTGCCAGATCCTCCACATGATTTCTTTATTAAGAAATGGTTAGCTAAACCACTTCCGGTGACTACACAATGTAAAATCAAAGGATTAGTGTTGCCAAGAGCCTCCATAGAAGAATTCATCAATACAACTACATGGCTGGAACAAATAAGGCAACAATATGGAGCAAGTTCTTCTCAACTACCCTATTCTATAGAAATGGAGGATCCAGTAATCCAACTAAGGAAAGAGCTGGAGGGCTTAAAAAGGAATAAGCCCCATAAAGAGGAGGAGAATGATGTGACTCAGTTGAGGAGGGAAATTGAAGCATTGAAGCTACAAAAGGAAGAGGAAGACCAAGCGGAAGAGGTGGCTCAGCTTCGACATGAGTTGCAGGAACTCAAAGGGGGTGGCATCAAAAGTGGGCAATGGTGTACCATGTGCAGTAAGTAGGGTCATGTGGTAAGTGGCTGTCCATTGTAAGTGTAACTTGCCAGCTATGCAGGAAAGCTAGTCATGATGCCCATGAATGTCAACCAAGAGGAATGCTTGCAACAACATATTGGACAAAAGGAGGAGCCCTACCACCAACTAATGTGATGGAAACTGCACCTACTTAAGGTAATAATTACAACCCTAGACATAGGGATAACTTTGGAAATGGGCAAAGGAGGCCAATTATTTGTTTCAGATGTGGAGAATGTGGGCATTACCAAAGTAGGTGCACTCTACCAAAAAATGCCCCTCCTTGCAGGAAGTGCCCAGAGGCCAGAGACCACTATACTAATTGTTGTCCTAAGAACCAATCATCTTCATCTGGGCCCCACATTCAAATGATTTCTATGCACAAAGAAGAAATGGTAGATCAAGTCAGTGTGCCATCACCATCTACCAAGGTGGTGCAGTTAGAAGAAATTGAATCTTTTATAGTGTAGACAAGAAGCAAGGGGAATGCTCAAGTAGAAATAGGTCAAGAATCAGGAATTAATGGATTGAACAAAGACAAAGAGACATCTGAAGACAAAGCCACCACATGTGTAGATACAAGGCAAAATGAAAATCTCATAGGTCCAAGTGATGCCAGTGGACATGCATTCAACAGGGCTCATGACGAGTTTCATAGGTCAATTAGAGACCATGCTCTTAAGGAATCAGAAGCTTCAAGACTACTCAAGTCCATGAAAAAGGAGGTCCGTATTTTTGATTTAATAAAGATGGATGGGAAATTCAGGTCAGAACTCTTGCAAATAATTGATGAGGCTTCCACAACAAGTTTAGTGGCAAAGGTTGCTATTATGCATAAAGATAAAATTGTAGGGGAAGCACCCCTCACAAATTATAAGAGCCCTCGATTAATAGTCTCTATCAAAGGTCATGAGTTCCAAGAGTCATTGTAGATGGTGGTTCTGACATTAACTTGATGCCCGAACATACCATGAAAAAGATTGGACTAGACCCTTCAAGCCCTACAAACTTTACTGTAACACTAGCTGACCAAAGCATAGTAAGGCCTATGGGAGTGGTTCTTGGAGTCCCAGTCAAGATACAAGGCACCATCTTTAACTTGGAATTTGTTGTGCTAAGGTTGCCACAGATAGAAGGAAGTTTCCCCTTGTTGATTGGGCGACCTTGGTTAAGGCATGCCAATGTGCTTCATGACTGGGGTAAGGACACAATGTGGGTAAAGTAAGAGGGAAAAGAGTTGCAGCTGATATTTTTAGAAGAAGGACTAGACAATCAAAGACATACCAACATGATGCAGACAATTGGTATTTGTATGGAAGAAGAAATGTTAGACAACCCAGAAGCATATCTATTTGAAGAAGAAAATTTATATGAGGAAGAAAATTTATACGAAGAAGAAAACATGTTGGCTTGGCTCCATGCAGAAGACCCATCTTCCTGCTATGGAATTTTTCGAAACTAAAATAGAGAGGAAGCATATGAAGAAAAAGAGGACATCGTTCAGGTCACTAATTCAAGTGATATAGTCTCAGTCAACGGCCATAAAAGAGAGAAGAAAAGAAAAGCCCTTAAGTGCAGCAATGATGAAGCTACTTCAAATCCTATATCAAGGGCTAGTTTGTTATGGATACTGGTATGGATATCATCTGTTATGTCAATTTTTATGATAGTAAGTGCAGGGCTTTACAAGGATGTGGAAGTAGTACCGGCAAGTCTTTGGAAACAGAAGGTTCCATTGGATGAAGAACCTGGAATAGTAAAAATGAAATTTTGAAGGTTCAGTTATAAAGTAGCTGAAACAAAGATATAAAAGATGTAGTGTGGAGGAGATAATATTCTAATGAAGGATTTAGGGTACCCCTATCAGATGGTCCGTATGCCCAAAAAGAAGACAAATCAAATGAAGTGCAGTACATTTGGAGATTATGGAGGAGTTTCTCTTAGTCATCATATCATGATGCAAGGCCTATCATCAAAACAACTCAAGATTCATGAATCACCTTGAACCTGCAAAATCTATCCAGGTTATACGTAGCCTTCTCATTCCATTTTTGCTCAATTTTTAGCATTTTTTTTCCATTTTCATGCTTGTTCCTTGATTTTTTTATGCACATTAGAAGCCATTTTCCAACCTTTGAATTTATATAATATTAAAAGAAAAAGGAAATTTTTGGGATTTTTTGGGAATTTTTAAGGTATTTTTTGATTTTTTCTAGCATTTTTTCATATTTTTCAATGCCATTTTCTTGATAAAATGGAAGAATAAAGGAAGCTCTCTATGGTTTTGAGTGAGAAAGTGGCCTAGAAATGTTGGATTTTTTTTTTGCAAATTTTTCTTGATTTTTTTTGCATTTTTTTAGTATTTTTTTAATATATTGTTGAGGTATTTTTTTTCAAATAAAAAAAAAAACCATAGAGGCTAAAACTATTTTTTGAAAAAAAAACTTTCTCTCTTTCTCTCTCTCTCTCTCTCTCTCTCTCTCTCTCTCTCTCCCCCCCGCCCCCCCACCCATCCCCCACCGCCCCCCACCATCCAACCCCCACCCCCACCCACCCCTCCCCCCTCCCCCCCCCTCCCACCACCCCCCACCCCCTACTGACCCCCCACCCACCCCCCACCCCCCCCCCATCCCCCCCCCCCCCCCCCCCCCCCCCCTCCCCTCTCCCACTCACCCCCCACCCCCGCCCCCCCCCCTTGCCCACCCCCCACCCACCCCCGCATCCCCCACACACACCCCCTCCCTCCCCCCACACGAATTTTTTTACTTTTATTTTTAATTTTCTTATTTTATTTTTATTTATTTCTTTCTTTTCATATTATTTTAATTTTCTTTATTTTTTTATTTTTATGTTCTACCCACCCCGTGCGTATATATATATATATATATATATATATATATATATATATATATATATATATATATATATATATATATATATATATATATATATATATATATATATATATATATATATATATATATATATATATATATACATATATATATATATATGATAATATAAGTACTTATAATATATATATTTGTTTTTTTTTATTTTTAATTTTTTATTTTCCATGGTCCAATGCTTTTGGCTCTAGATTGCACCTCAAATGGCCATAGTTTTCAAACTTGGGGTCATTTTCATGTCTTTTGGCACCTCTGAATTCATTTTTTGACTTAGTTTTTTCAAAATTCCACCTTTTCTCTGACTTTTTTAGTCAAAACCCACATGTTTTGAGCACATTTCTCAAGTGTTTTTCTTTAAAAACATGGTCCACATGGTCTACTCTCACCTTATTTTATTGTATGCATTCTCTCATATGCACCCACTGTAGCTTTTCTATTTTATCATTTTGACCCTCTCGAGAGCCAACACCCTACTCCCTACCCTCCCTTTACCCTTCTACCTAGCTCCATCCTTACCCCCATCCTTACCCCTCCCTGCCCTATCAATCTCTGCCCTCTCAGCCCTCCCTTCCCCCTCCTGCCTATCCTCCATTTTCCATCCTTTGCTTTTATGTGCAAAATTTTCACTTTTGGTTCTTCTCTCGTGTTTGCTCTTTATTGCTCCTAGTGGACTTGATAGATGCTCAGGTGTCATTTTGAAGATTTTGCAGCACAGGAGTCATGGTGTCATCTTTGCTCAGAGTTTTGGCTATAGCTCTCCGGGATGGAGAGCCCATTAGGTGGTGGGCAACTGTTGAGCCCATAAAAGTCACAATGGTCAACCATAGTCAAAGTCAAAGCGGTCAAAGCCAACATGTTCAAGGTCAAAGTCAACATGGGTGAAGTCAAAGTGTTCAAAGTTCGGGTGTCAAGGTGCACAAGTAGTGCACAATTAATTGTTCACAAAGGGTCTAATTGCAGAAAGTTGGTTGCAAGTTGCACAATGTATTTTTGTAATTTCTCTAAGGTTCAAAGTGGGTTTAAAGTGTTTGGAAGGTTTACGTGAACCCTCTCTTAGGGGCACATTTGAAGAATTAAAAGGCCTAATGTGAAGGTATTTGAAGCGGCAGCGTACGTAGAAGTGAAAGTATGGCCCCCCCAATTTAAAATTTTGTTTTAGTCTAAAGTCACTACAAGACAAAACAGGGATTCATTGGCTGCCCACTTTTGGAGGCAATCTTGGGACATCAAAGTGAGCACCAAGATCCTCTAGCAGCTAGGAGCGTACGTGAATCAACACTCAAATCAAGGCAAGGCATTATTCTTGAGGGATTGAGCAAGGTGAGCATAGGCTAGACTAAGTAAGAGAGAGAGTGCAATAGACACATAATGTGTGACGCAGAGAAGTGAAGTGCAAGGTGTGCATGAAGAGTGACTAAGAAGTGTGCAAAGAAGTGCTAAGCTATACAACCAAAGATCCTAAGGTTCCATTGAAGCTGTGCACGTGCCGACAGAAGGTGTCCATCCCTCCCCCTATTGGAAGCTTGAGTGCAAGGTGTGCACAAGTGCAAGCTGTGCACAAGTGCAAGCTTGGAGAAGGTGGAGGTTTGGTGTAGGGAAGGCTGGCGGAAACAAGACCCTTGGGTATTTTGTATTTTGTGATTGTGCACTCTGTGGGATTTTGCACAGAAAGCAGTGGATTGTATTGTGTATCACCATTGTATTTGTCTTCTTATAATCAATCGACAGAGGCTTCTAGTGTTGTATCTTTCTTCTTATCTTTCCCTTTTCTCCTACAAACACTCAAATCCCTTTTTGCACAAGAGTACGTGAGAAGGTGTGGAGAAAGCACAATTCACAAAGGACCTCAGATTGCTATGAAAATTGGCATGAAGGTAGAAGACCGCAAAATAGTTTTGGAGCCATCTCGACCTTTGTTTCGAGCCCGCAAGGTGGGGCCCATAGAAAAACCAAGTCGGTTTGCAAAACTGTAACTTGCCTCCTGTTTGTCAACACTCATATATTCCAGATCTAGAATTTCAAGTGATTCCGTGTACTATTGATACACAAAAACTCTTTTTTTCTAAGATCGAACTGTCACATCATTGTGCGATGGTGTTCAAGCAGAAGTGCTACTTGTAGTGTTTTGCAGTGTTGCGAATTAATGTAGAAATGGCAAACGCAAATGGAATGAGTTAGCTTATGAGCGATAAGGTGGACAAGAACAACTTCCATGATTGGAGATTGAAAATGATGAATTTGCTAGTGGGAAAAGGCTACTAGAAGTACATCGAAGGAGAGAATGAAAATGCTCCGTAATTATCAAAGAGGAATCGAACTGCAGACCAATTAAGAGCATATGAAAAATGGAATCAAGAAGCAAGAAAGATAAGGTATTGGCTATCTGTTAGCATACAAGATAGCATGATTGGGCACATAGAGGATGCCAAGGCTCCGAAAGAGGCTTGGAATAGTTTGGTCACATTGTATGAGACCAATACAAAGGCACAAAAATTGCAACTCAAGAACGAGCTGCATACATTGGAGAAGAAGGGTATGTCGGTAAGTGACTACACCTTGAAAATCAAAATCATATGTGAGTCACTTGCATCTATTGGCATGAATGTAGATGATGATGATAAGGTGGAAGTGTGCCTTCGTGGTTTAGGAGCTGCATATAAGCAGTTCAGAACGTCTATACAGACAAGACAAAATATTTTGAATTTTACTGATTTGGTATCTATGCTGATTATTGAAGAAAAGAATCTTGGTGAGGATTCAAATTCCCAAGGAAAATCTAGCTCTAACTAGGTACTCTACTCTGGTAGAGGAAGAGGCCGAGGTAGAGGTTTTGGAAGTGGAAGAGGAAATAGTAACCAAGACCAAGGTCAACAATAGAATCATGAAGAAGGAAGAGGACAGTTTCGAGGAAGGGGGTGAAAGAACTTGGAGAAGCTTGTAGAAGGTAGAAAAATGCGTTTCGAGGTGACGAAGTTTGGTCAAGACAACCGGCCCAAGACCAGCCCTTGAGCTTATGGAGACTCAAATAGACCTTATAGGCATGCAATAAGTGCAAAGAAACACACTATGTACTTTGGAGCATCAAGGAGAATGAGTCGATACAAAACAGATAGGTTCGCGGGTCGACTAGCTCAAAAAACTTACTATCTATGGAAGAGACAATGAACTTCAAATGCCCATAGCGACCAGCGTGATTACAATTAGAAAAAATCCTGTTATGGGAGTGATATACATAGGGTTGAGTGTATGGAATGCACAAAAGTATAAGGAATAAGCAAAATATGCTATAGGAATGAATGCGACATTCACCGGTGGTACTTCCTATTTTTCAAGAATACGTAGAGATTGACCCCGACGTAGAAAAACTCAGATTTCTCCAAATCTGCTGAACCAAATGCTTTGCAAATTTACAAACATAAACTAGGCACTTATACCTTTCCAATGAGTCATCTTGCACTCAATTTGGAGCTCTGGAGAGAGAGTAGCAGCCTCTGCAAGATTACTGTTGGCGAAGAAGATGATGCAGAAAATTGAAGGAGCAAGACAATGATGGTCACAAGTACTAGATGTACTTTTCTATCATCCTTAGCTCCTGCCCAATCTGCATCTGAGTAGATTTGGATATCCAAATCTGAAGAGTAAGGATAGAATATACCTTCGTTGATTGTACCTTTGAGATACTTAAGTACTCTCTTAGCCGCATCCATGTGTGGTCTTCTCGGTGAGTGCATGAACTGACTAGGCACTCCCACACTATATGAGATGTCTGCCCTTGTATGAGTAGCATATATCAAGCTACCTACCAAGCTTTGATACTCTTTAATGTCTTCAATTTTCTCACCTTCATAAACACTAAGTTTATGATTCATCTCCAAAGGTGTACCTGCAGGTTTAGTGTTCTCCATTTTGAACTTGAGAAGAAGGTCCTGAATGTATCTTCTTTGAGTCAAATACATTCCTTCATCTGTGTATATCACCTGCATACCTAGGAAATATGTGAGCTCACCTAGGTCACTGATTTTGAACTCCTCTTGCATGTGTCTCTTGATCCTTTGAATGCCATTTAGGTCATCACCTGTCACAATAATATCATCTACATATACACATAGATAGATAACCTCGTTGTGATCCCTTTTGATGAATAGAGAAGGATATGAGATGCTAGCTTTGAACCCTTGATCTTGAAGATATGTAACCAACCTGTAATTCCAAGCTCTAGGAGCTTGTTTCAATCCATACAATGCTTTCTTAAGTCTGCAAACATAAGATGGATGATTAGGGTTTTCAAAACCTGGTGGTTGTGACATGTATACCTCTTCACTTATCCAACCATTTAAGAATGCATTTTTCACATCAAGTTGGAGGAGTCTCCAATTCCTTGCAGCAGCTACACTTATCAATGTCCTGATTGTAGTCATCTTTGCAACTGGTGAGAATGTTTCCTCATAGTCTATACCATGAGTTTGTGAGCATCCTTTGGCAACTAATCTTGCCTTGTACCTGCAAACTGATCCATCTGAATTTCTTTTAACTTTATATACCCATCTGTAGCCAATTACCTTTTGATTGGGTGACATTGGAACCAAATCCCAAGTGTCCATTTCCTTCAATGCATCTATCTCTTCGTTCATGGCCTTTTCCCAATTAGGGTTTCCCTTTGCCTCTTCATAGGTTGAGGGTTCCTCTGAAATAGAGTCTTTTGCCAAGTATATTGAATGCTTCGTAACAAATGTGGAATCATATCCATACCTTTCTGGTTGTTTCTTCTCTCTTGCTGATCTTCTAGGTGCTTGTTTGGAGCATTCTGCAACCTCTTGCATCTTGGCTTTGCCTCTTGACTTCCATAGCTTGTAATCCCTTTCTCTTTCATCTTGGTCATCGTCTGTATCACTTCTTGGATCCTGGACCTGTGTATCATGCTTGCTTCCTAATTGATGAGAGTTAGAATCAAGATCATATGGTAGTGTTACCTTTTGTTTGTCTTCATCATACCAAGACCTGTGTTCTTCAAACACAACATCTCTACTTGTAGTGAATTGCTTGGTTGAAGGATTGAAGAACCTGTAACCCATCTGAGTTGAATCGTATCCAATAAACACCGCCTTCGTTGCCCTTTCATCTAGCTTACCTCTTATTTGTGATGGTACATGAACATAAGCTAAACAACCAAAAACCTTGCAATGTCCAAGACTAGGTTTTCTTCCATGCCATGCTTCATAAGGAGTCATACCTTGAAGTGATTTGGATGGTAGTCAATTGACAAGGTACACAGCAGTTGAAATAGCTTCTGCCCATAGATAATGTGGCAACTTCTTCTCTTCAAGCATTGTTCGGGCTGTTCCAACCAATGTCTTGTTTCTCCTCTCTGCAATTCCATTAAGTTGAGGAGAGTATCTAGTAGTCACTTCCCTTTTGATCCCTTTTTCCTACAAGAACGCATCAAACTCTTTGGAGAAGTATTCTCCCCCTCCATCAGATCTGAGCTTCTTTAGTGATCTACCTGTATGATTCTCCACATGTGCAAGATACTTCTTGAAGCAATCAAACACTTCATTCTTACTCTTGATAAAGTATAGAAAAATCCACCTATTATGGTCGTCAATAAATGAGACATAATACCTTGATCCTTCCAATGAAGGTTCTTGACTTGGTCCCCATACATCTGTATGTACTAAGTCCAATAAGTTGTTGTGGATGTAGCCTTTGTGGTTGAATGGTTGTCTTTGTGCCTCCCCAATCTGACATGCATCACACCTGTTGATCATGTGTTGCTTTGATATGTTCGGCAGTCCTAGAACACTTTGATCCCTGCATATATCCTTCAAGGTTCTTTCATTCACATGAGCAAGTCTCTTATGCCACACTTCAAGCTCACTTAGGGTTTGAGACCCAAAGTTGAATAGAGCTATGTTCCTGGTTTCTCCTACTTCAAAAGTAAAGAGCCTACCATGCTTCTCACCTCGGGCTATCTTCTTGAAGCCTTGACATGGATCTTCCACAAAAGCTCCATGTTGGATGAACCTAACTTGCAAGCATTTTTCAACTATTTAGCCTACACTTAATAGGTTTTTAGTGATAGTGGGTACATAGAGAACCTTACTCAGAATGTTTGTCCTGCCATTGGAAGCTTTGGCATTACCAATCTTCTCCACATTGTGCTTTGTGTCATCCCCTGTTTGCACTTCATGTCTATGCTTTGGACTCAGATAGAAGAGCAATGTTGCCTGCAACATGATTCGAGCATCCTGAATCTATGTAGAACAAATGATCATCTTCTTTACCTTCTTTGTGGCTTAGATTCATAAGAAGCAATGAGTCTTCATGTGCTTGATCTTCTGAATAATTGTTGTAGTCTCTTCTATTATAGCTTCTATTGTTATTGTTGAAGTTGTGTCCACCTCTGCCTCTATTGCTGCCATATCCACCTCTTCCACTTCCTTTCTGGGTCTTCCCATTGAACCAACAATTCTGAGTGGTGTGGTTGGTCTTATCGCATATGGCACAAGGTTGAACATTCTGACCTTTGGCTTTGTCTTGCTTTGGTCCTTTCTTCTTCCCTTTCCACTTGCTCTTGCTTGCGAAGTTGGCTTGGGAAGTCTCTTCTTCATCTTCTTCCTTCTTCTTGCCTTTCTACTTCTTATCCTTCTTATCTGCATATAGAGCACTAATTGAATTACCATGATAAGAGTTACCTTCCTTTATGCTATTGTTGGCTTCTTGATTGAAGAGTTGTCCAAGAAAGATGTTGAAGTGTGGAGTTTGCACATCCATGATGAGATCATAAGCCGTCGTGAAGGATTGCCATTGCTTATCACTTCGAATGCCATTGAGAATTTGCCTCATGATGAACTCTTCTTCAATCAGCTCTCCAATGGATGCTAACTGATCCGCAACCTCTTTGACCTTGGTAACAAACTCTGTGATGGTTTGTTTAGGCGTCTTCTTCATTTGGTTGAACTCGTCCAAAGATGATTCTTTCTTTCTTTGGTACTAGCAGAAAAGAACGTCTTGAGGGCATCCCAAGTCTCTTGAGATGTCTTGCAACCTCTAATATGTGGTAATAGAAAGTCAAAGATAGAGTTTAGTATGTACGACCTTGCTTGAGAATCCCTTGCGCACCAAAGTGTGAGCTTATCTGTCTCCTCTTGTGTAGGTCCTCCTTTGGATCTTCGAATAGGCATAACTTCATCACCTGCTACAATTCCATAAAGATTTCTACCTTGTAAATAGGCCTCCATTCTGATTTTCCAAGCTGCGTAGTTGTGTCGATCAAGCTTCTCGATCATTGAGGGAAAGCCGTCACCCATCTTGATCTAGCTCTGATACCACTGAAAGAACTTGGAGAAGCTTGTAGAAGGTAGAAAAGTGCGTTTCGAGGCGACGAAGTTTGGTCAAGCCAACAGGCACAAGACCAGCCTTTGAGCTTATGGAGACTCAAATAGACCTTATAGGCATGCAATAAGTGCAAAGAAACACACTATGTACTTTGGAGCATCAAGGAGAATGAGTCGATACAAAATAGATAGGTTCGCAGGTCGACTATCTCAAAAAACTTACTATCTATGGAAGAGACAATGAACTTCAAATGCCCATAGCGACCAGCGTGATTACAATTAGAAAAAATACTTTTATGGGAGTGATACACATAGGGTTGAGTGTATGGAATGCACAAAAGTATAAGGAATAAGCAAAATATGCTATAGGAATGAATGCGACATTCACCGGTGGTACTTCCTATTTTTCAGGAATATGCAGAGATTGACCCCGAGGCAGACAAACTCAGATTTCTCCAAATCTGCTGCACCAAATGCTTTGCAAATTTACAGGCATAAACTAGACACTTATACCGTTCCAATGAGTCATCTTGCACTCAATTTGAAGCTTTGTGGAGAGAGCAGCAGCCTCTGCAAGATTACTGTTGGCGAAGAAGATGATGCAAAAAATTGAAGGAGCAAGACAATGATGGTCACAAGTGTATGTATATTGCTTCCATGTAATGTACAAGTGATTTCAAGTCTTTATATAGACTCTAGGAGTGTTCCACGACTTTTACAAGTTGAATTTGAATTCAAATGAAGGTGGGAATGGTTGTTGGAGGGAATCAATTCACTTTCCTACAATCTAGGAAAAGTGAAGATCTTGAGAATTTTGTGCTTCATCAAAAGAAACAGGCTCATTCTCATCACAGAGACTAGACGCAGCCATAACATAGCAATCTGATGCAAAGGAGGCACTATGAGAGCCTGAACGAGTACGATATGACAAAGGTGCATCTAACTTGCTGTCACGCAAAATTTGCACAAGCCATTTTGGCATAGTTTTTGCCTCCTCAACATCAGCTCTCTCATCAACAAGTGCATCATGTAAATCTGCATCAGAAATGGGATGATTTGCATCATTACATGAAACTTGCAAAGGCTGAGAAGTTGCCTCATTAGGACCAGCAGTAGACTATCCACCTATAAAAAGAGGCATCAAAGTATCATACATGTCTTTGGAGGTAACAAATGTCTCCTTAGTACATGAAAGCAATGGTTGAATAGCATCTTCCACAAAAACAACATCACGACTAACCAGAATGCGTTTAGTATGTGGATGATACAAATGATAGCCTTTACTTTCAGAACTGTACCCAACAAAAATACATTTTATTGCCTTATGATCCAATTTTCTACGATGTTGTTCAGGCACTAGTGCATATGCCAAACAACCAAAAACCCACAAATGAGCAACAGATGGCTTGCGATCATGCCAAGCCTCATATGGAGTGATAGACAGTCGCGCTTTAGTGGGACACCTGTTAAGTACATATGCTGCACACATGACAACCTCAAGCCAAAAACTATGTGGTAAAGCCTGACTCTTGACCATACACCTCGCCATCTCCATGAGTGACCTGTTCTTCCGTTCAGCAACTCCATTCTGTTGAGGTGTATATGGCACTATACACTGGTGTTTTATCCCACGTTTAGCTAGAAATGCATTAAAATCAGAAGACATAGATTCCCCCCCTCGATTAGAACGGAGGGTGCCCATTTTACATGCTAATAGATTTTCAGCCAAAACCAAAAACTGTTTGAAGCACAAAAACACTTCGAACTTTGCCTTCAATGGATATACCCATGCATGCCTGGAAAAATCATCAATGAAAGTCATGAAGTAAAGATAATTCCCAAAAGAAGGTGTCTGCATAGGACCACAGACATCACTATGGACAAGCTGCAATTTCTGAGTAGCTCGAACTGAACCATTTTTTGGAAAGGACGAACGCTGCATTTTGCCCAAAATATAGCCTTCATAAACATGCTTTCTAGGTGCCTCAAGTTTGGGCAAAGAGGACACCATTTTAGATTTCTGCATGCATAGCAAACTAGCAAAATTCAGATGACCAAAGCGTGCATGCCAAAGCTTTGCATCTGACATAGCCTGAGAATCATGAACTGCACATGCCGAATCATTCACAGATCTTTCATAGTCTATGAGCTTATACAACCCACGACATAAAATGCCAGAAGCAATAATAACATTGCCATTTGACAAATCATGAACTGTATATATGTCATCAACAAATTTAACAACCAAGCCAATCTTGGCTAATGCAGAAACTGATAACAGATTCTTCTTGATCCTTGACACAAATAAAGCATCTGAGAAGGTGAAAGAACTACCATCAGCAGTAGTCAGAATGATCTTACCAACTCCCATAACAGGATAAGAGGAGTTGTTGGTGCATGTGATAGTATTCCGTGTAGGGGCAGGCTCGAGTGAAGAGAAGAAACTGCGCTGCGAGGTAATATGTTTGGTCGCCCCACTGTCAAAGTACCAAACATCTGAGTCCACTGCAGACATGCATTGCTCATGAGAAGATGGGTCAAAACTGCAAACAGTAGTAAACGCCCATTCTTCTTCCTGCACAAGATTAGCACACTCTATTTTTGGTGTAGAAGCTTCTGCAACAACCATTCCAACCTCCTTTTTCTTTGCCTCTTTTGCAGCCAGTTTTGGACAGTTCTTTATGATATGATCATTCCCTTTATAGTACTTGCAAAACAATTTCTGCTTTTCTGATTTCTTCTCATCTTTATCTTGGTTCTTCAAATGTGCAGCATTTGCAGATTTCTGCTTACTAGTAGAAGAGCTCCATTTTCCTTTGCCTTTCTGACTAGCCAGGAAAGCTTGATCTGCAACACGCATAATGGACTTATTCTGCCTGGACTGATCTTCCTGTAACAGAATAGAGACTAAGTCCTCAAATGACAAGGCATTTGGATTGCCTTTCATCATCAATCGAAGAGTAGAAGCAAAACTCTAATATGGATCAGGAAGACCATTCAAAACGGTCTGCACAAGTGAGCTATCTGATGTAACCGTATCAACAGAAATCAACTGTTCCTTCAGGTCTTTCATCTTTGTCAGAAAACTGTCCATAGAATCACCTTCATTCATGTGCTCACTCTCCAACTATTTTCGGAGGTAAGCAACACTAGCCTAGTACAATGTGGTAAGTGTATCCCAAGCATCTTTTGGTGTTCTGCAAGAGAGAATGTGAGGAATAATAGCATGTTTCACAGACAAAGCTATCAATGCATGTGCTTGAGCATCTCTGCCATCCAAAAGAATTTGCTCTACGGTAGGTGCAATAGAAACAGTAGCAAGAACATGAATCTACAGAATATCATCTTCGACACCATCTCCGTCAGCTTCAGCACCTGTATTTGCAATACCTGTAGTCGCAGGTGTAACAGGACGTCTTTCAACACCCTGCACAATGTTCCACAGTCCTTTTGCAACCAATACATGTCGCATCATATAAGCCCATAATGGGTAGTTGGTACCATCCAACTTATCCTCAATAGCCAACATATGGAATACATCACTGCTTTCAGCCATGCCCGGTGACTAAAATACCTTGATGCAGAAAATTGACTGTATCTCAAAAAGTTGAACAGAATTGCCAAGACAAGTTCTGCTAAACCTGTAGCAGACTTTGAGACGCTTATAATGGTGAATCAAAACATGTATATAGATTTGGCACAAAAAGATGAAATAGCCTGCACAAGTGCTGCAATAGTGCGTTCGGAGGCTGAAACGAGCTCAGATCGCAATTTTGGTACCATAAAGCAAAGTTGTTTTGATCTCTGAAACACCCTGAGTATGCTCCCAAATTTTGTGCGAATCTGAGACTGCAATCGGAGGAGTGTTGACGATGCCCTAGATGAAGTGGCGACCTGCTCTGATACCAATTGTTGGAGTAAGACGTCTGCGGAAGCACGCGAACAACACAAGGAAGAAGAAGAAGCTTGGAGCACAACACACAAGACTGAATGTATTACTAGAGAATGTACAAAGATAAGTAGCCCATTAGGGCAATAGAGGTATATACAAGCCGGGGGAAAAAAACCTCCTAAAGAGGGAAAAAAGTGCCCTGGCGGTCCTAGAGTGTTCACACACATCAATACCTAAATATATCAACATATGTGTATGTGGATGTGTATATGCATGTGCATGCATATACGTATGCATATGTGTATATGTATGTATGTGTGTATATGTGTTTTATAGGTGTATATGTATGTATATATACGTATGCATATGTGTATGCATATATGTATGTGTATGTGTGTATATATGTGTATGTATGTATGTATGTATGTATGTGTATGTATGTATGTGTATGTATGTATGTATGAATGTGTATGTATGTATGTATATGTATGTATGCATATGTAGCTGTGTATATTTGATTTCATTTGTGAGCCCAGGATGGGCTTCACCCAAGCTCTGTGATCACCTTGCTTGGGTGCTTGAAATCCTTGCTTGCACACTTGAATCTGCAAATTTTACCAGTTAGAAATGGACTTGCCCACCATGGATTGATAAGCAGAAGCAATCTTCAATATTCATTGAAAAATACAATCCCTTTGCTTTTTCTTTTTTTACCCTAAACAATATTCTCACTCCCCTAGCACTAACTGATGGTCAATCTAAAAATACCTATAGTAGAACTCCACGTAGGATTCGCTAGCTTTCCAACGAAACCAACATTGTTGCAAACAGAGCTCGTATGAAGAAGTTATGACTAGTGAGGCACTCGGGAATTGAAACAGGTGAAACAGGCACTTAGGGATAGCTTACAGTGTCTTCTAAGGCTTTGTTATGCTCTAATAACCCTTAATTTTCCAAAATTTTTTCCCAAAAATAAACTAAATTTCTGTTGCTCTAAAAAATGCAGAATTTTCCCCTCAATCGCGATCGAGTGGTCTGTCGATATGCGATTGATGTGTCAGTCATGATTGACTGGTCGGTCGCTATTGACAGGTCTGTCGTGGCTGTCGATCGCGGTTGATGGGTCAATCGCGATTAACATGTGGCTCGAAAATTCCATCACTCATGATCAAACAATCGTTGACTAAGTCGATCACGATTGATAGGTCTGTCATGGCTATCTATCATGATTGATGGGTCAGTCACGATTGACGGGTCGGTCGTGATTGACACATGGCACATGAAGGCTCTGTTGATTGTGGTCAATCGATCGTGGACTCTGTCGGTCACGATGGACATGTCGGTCACGATCGACATGTCCGTCACGATTGACAGGTCTGTCGCGAGGTGTCCGTCATCACTTTTTTTGTATATTGTGGTTTGCAGACTTTCATATCTAGAGCAGTGAATCGTTTGGCTATCTCCCATTTTATAGTCAATCTATTACCTGCCTTGCTAACTAAGGCTTACATATTTGTTTACATGGTCAAGTATTAGCTAACTATGGAGGTATTAGGTTGTTTGGAAATAAGACAAGCAAGTTTCTCTCGACGAATTTGGAAAATGGATGAATAATTCTAAAGTATGGGCGGACATGAAGTGTTCATTCAATGCGAGTTCTGGTTCTTATCGTAGCTAAGGTAAAAACAAAAACCTGCACTGAATGGACACTTTGTGTCTGCCCATCCTTTAAAATTATTCTTCCATCCTTCAAATTCTTCGAGGTAAATTTACCTCTCCTATTTTTCAAACGACTTAATACCTCCATAGCTAGCTCATACTTAATATTTGTATGCAAAGTCCATAAAAGAGTTAGCAGCACATGTATTAGGTCGACTAGAATAGGAGAAGTAGATGTGTCAGGAAGATTCTAAAGGTTGGGCAGACAATTCCAAAGGTTAGATGGACAAAATATCTTCATTCGATAAAAGTATGTATAATTTGACTTTACTCTCATAACATGTGTATATGTATGTTTATGTGTATATATATGTGCATATATGTATGTGTATGTATGCATGTGTAGCTATGTATATTTGATTTCATTTCTAATTTTCTTTTTGTTTATTGTGGTTTGTAGACTTTCATATA
The DNA here is from genome assembly GCA_020310875.1 of Ceratopteris richardii. Lineage (NCBI taxonomy): Eukaryota > Viridiplantae > Streptophyta > Polypodiopsida > Polypodiales > Pteridaceae > Ceratopteris > Ceratopteris richardii. The sequence goes on along the minus strand of CM035418.1, from coordinate 193,764,878 downwards.
GATATCTAGACCACTGAATCGTCTCACTGTCTCCCATTTTATAGTTAATCTATTACCTGCCTTGCTAACTAAGGCTTACATATGTGTTTACAAATATAACATATCAGTTAGCTATGGAGGTATTAGGTCATTTGGAAAATAGGAGGAGCAAATTTATCTTGAAGATTTTGAAAGATGCATGAATAGTTTTAAAGGATGGGCGGACAGAAAGTGTCCATTCAATGCAAGTTCTTGTTCTTACCTTAGCTAAAGTAAGAATAAAAACCTGCATTGAATGGATGCTTTCTTTCTGCCCATCCTAGAAAATCTTCAAGATAAATTTGGTCCTCCCATTTTCCCAACGACCTAATACCTCCATAGCTAATTGATACTTAATATTTGTATGCAAAGTTCTTAAAAAAGTTAGCAGCACAGGTATTAGGTGGACTAGAATAGGAGAAACGGATGTGTCAGGAAGATTCTAAAGGTTGGGTGGGCAATTCTAAAGGCGAGATGGAAAAAACATCTTCACTCAATATGGGTATGTATAATTTGACCTTACTCTCATAACATGTGTATGTGTGTATATGTGTGTGTATGTTTATATGTGTGTATGCATTCATGTATAATTATGTATATATATATATATATACATATATATATATAGAAAATTGAAAATCATACCTTAATAGTGTTGAAACAGATACATTACTCCATCCAAAATGATTTTGAAGATTAAGAATAAGTAAGCTCGCACTTAGTCGTGTCAAACGACTTCCTTCATATACATGCTTTAGACATTCCTCTCGAAGATATTTCTCATTTTTAGAAATATCAATGCTCTCACTGTCATTTTGATACCAATCCTCAATAAAATCTGCCATGCCATCATCTTCATCATTGTTGCACAAATCTTGTACTTTATCTTCTTTTGAATATAGATCTTTCAACCTTGCATATTTCACAGGATCACTTTTGCATAGCCTCCTCATAGAAGCTTCTGATAAATGAAGTCTTACTGGCAATTGTGAATGGTGTGGAGGAATATCATCAACATCATATGTTGGAATATATACACATGAATAAAAATCATTAGTATTCCATAATGAATAAAAAGTAAACTTTAAAAATAAAATTAAATATATAAGTTATTAAATATGGATACAAAATTTTCATTCTCTCTCTAGCTAAAAGGTGCTCTTGGAGGTCTATGCCATCCATAATACACATATAATTCATCACCAGCATGTAATGTAGTAGTATCATTGACAACTATGTATCTTGATACATATCTACTCATGTATGGTGATTCATGACTATTTTCACGCTCCTCAAATGTGCTATTGGTCCTTGAACTATTATGTAATCCTCGACTAATATTTAATAAACTTGCTATATTTCCATGCGTGTAAGGTCTTCCATCAATATATAATCTTTCATTTTCTACATGTGAAATCCTTCTACTAGTAAGATATGCTGTATTCAAGCATATTCCATAAGTACTGATGCTTTGAACATAACGTGCAAGTCGATGCCAATCTCCCCATCCATATATAGGACCACAAAATGACATAAGAGTGACTTCTGAGTTCAGAGGCACATACAAATCCTCTACAATAAAGAGACCACGACCATCATTAGTAATAGTGGATGGAGCAATCATATAGCAATTACCCCAAAAGTTGAAAACCTCTCCATCTAAAGGAAGTGGTCCTCTATTCCATCCTCCATATCTTCTTCTATGATATGTTTGTACTAGAGAACGATCACGAGCTGGCAATGGATAACCTCCAGTCGTTTCAGTCTCTAAACCAGGAGGTAGAGGATTTTTAGAAACCTCTGCTTGTAATTAATGAACAACAAGTCCATGACGTGTACGAGGTATATTAACATTATGAGAAAAATTATCATCATCATCATCAAGCAAGTATTCCTGTATATCAATAGTAATATGATTTTGTATATGGTTTTTAAATAAAATAATGACATTAATTTGTAGAAAAAATACATACCCAAGCATTATCACGTTGACTAGGTGATGTCGCATGCTCAAAAGTACCATACTCTGCCTCATGTTCAATACATTCCAATGTTGGTCTTTGATACGTGCCATAACAAGAGTTACACAAAAATATAATATGCTATTGATAGTAAAATTCATCATAATTCCTATCGGAGGACACATGTGAAGTCGTTGCATGGGTAGGAGGTGGTGGAGTGCCCTTTGATTAATCTGATTATAACAAGAAACAAAAAAAATATATCAGTTATGTATCTATCAAATATATTTAAAATTAAATATTTGATATACTTACAGTATATAGTCCTTGCACGATTATGAGATGGTGGTGGAGTTCCATCTGATTGATCGGAATCTACAAATAATGGTATTTGATATTAATAATCTGATTATTTACGTACATAAACATTCACATATACATATTTACTGTTGATATATTTAGGTAGTGATGTGTGTGAACACTCTAGGACCGCCGGGGCACTTTTATCCCTCTTTAGGAGGTTTTTTTCCCCCGGCTTGTACATACGCCTATTGCCCTAATGGGCTACTTATCTTTGTACATTCTCTAGTAATACATTCAGTATTGTGTGTTTGTGCTCCAAGCTTCTTCTTCTTCCTTGTGTTGTTCGCGTGCTTCCGCAGACATCTATCTCCAACAATTGGTATCAGAGCAGGTCGTCGCTTCTTCTAGGGTGCCGTCGACACTCCTCCGTTTGCAGTCTCAGATTCGCACGAAATTTGGTGAGCATACTCAAGGTGTTTCCGACATCAAAACAGCTTCGTTCTGTGGTGCCGAAATCGCGATCTGAGCTCGTTTCGGCCTCCGAATGCACTATCACAGCGCTTGTGCAGGCTATTTCGTCCTTTTGTGCCAAAGGTATATACCAGTTTTTGTTCGCCAGTTTAAGCATCTCGAAGTCTGCTACAGGTCTAGCAGAAGTCGTCTAGGCAGTTCCGTTCAACTTTTTGAGATACAGTCAATTTTCTGCATCAAGGTATTTTAGTCACCGGCCATGGCTGAAAGCAGTGATGTATTCCGTATGTTGGCTGTTGAGGATAAGTTGGATGGTACCAACTACCCATTATGGGCTTATATGATGCGACATGTACTGGTTGCAAAAGGATTGTGGAACATTGTGCAGGGTGTTGAAAGACGTCCTGTTACACCTGTAACGACAGGTACTGCAAATACAGGTGTTGGAGCTGATGAAGATGGTGTCGAAGATGATATTCCGCAGATTCCTGTTCGTGCTGCTGTTTCTGTTGCACCTACTGCAGAGCAGATTCGTTGGGATGGCAGAGATGCCCAGGCACATGCATTGATAGCTTTGTCTGTCAAACGTGCCATTATTCCTCACATTTGCTCTTGCAGAATAGCAAAGGATGCTTGGGATACACTTACCACTTTGTACCAGGCTAGGAATGAGGCTCGTGTTGCTTACCTCCGAAAACAGTTGGAGAGTGAGCACATGAATGAAGGTGATTCTATGGACAATTTTCTTACAAAGATCAAAGAGCTGAAGGAACAATTGATTTCTACTGATGAGGTTATACCAGATAGCTCACTTGTGCAGACCGTTCTGAATGGGCTTCCTGATTCATATCAAGGTTTTGCCTCTACTCTTCGGTTGATGATGAAAGGCAATCTGAATGCCTTGTCATTTGAGGAATTAGTCTCTGTTCTATTGCAGGAAGATCAGTCTAGGCAGAACAGGTCCATTATGCGTGTTGCAGATCAAGCTTTCCTGGCTAGTCAGAAGGGCGAAGGAAAATGGAGCTCTTCTACTAGTAAGCAGAAATCTGCAAATGCTGCACAATCGAAATACCAGGATAAAGATGAGAAGAAATCAGAAAAGCAGAAATTGTTCTGCAAGTACTGTAAAGGAAATGATCATATTATAAAGAACTGTCCAAAACTGGCTGCTAAAGAGGCAAAGAAGAAAGAGGCTGGAATGATTGTTGCAGAGGCCTCTACACCAAAAACAGAGTCTGCAAATCTTGTGCAGGAAGAAGAATGGGCGTTTACTACTGTCTGCAGTTTTGACCCATCTTCTCATGATCAGTGCATGTCTGGAGTAGACTCAGATGTTTGGTACTTTGACAGTGGGGCGACCAAACATATTACCTCGCAGCGCAGTTTCTCCTCTTCACTCGAGCCTGCCCCTACAGGGAATACTGTCACATGCGCCAATAACTCCTCTTATCCTGTTATGGGAGTTGGTATGATCATTCTGACTACTACTGATGGTAGTTCTTTCACTTTGTCAGATGCTTTATTTGTGCGAGGGATAAAAAAGAGCCTATTATCAGTTTCTGCATTAGCCAAGATTGGCTTGGTTGTGAAATTCGTTGATGACAGGTGTATAGTCCATGATCTCTCAAATGGCGATGTGATTATTGCTTCTGGCATTTTATGTCCTGGGCTGTATAAGCTCATATAGACTATGAAAGATCTGTGAATGATTCGGCATGCGCAGTTCATGATTCTCAGGCTATGTCAGATGCAAAGCTTTGGCATGCACGCTTTGGTCATCTGAATTTTGCTAGTTTGTTACGCCTGCACAAATCTGAAATGGTGTCCTCTTTGCCCAAACTTGAGGCACCTGGAAAACATGTTTGTGAAGGCTGTATTTTGGACAAAATGCAGCGTTCTTCCTTTCCAAAAGATGGTTCAGTTTGGTCTACGCAGAAATTGCAGCTTGTACATAGTGATGTCTGTGGTCCTATGCAGACACCCTCTTTTGGAAATTACCTTTACTTCCTGACTTTCATTGATGATTTTTCCAGGCATGCATGGGTATATCCACTCAAAGCAAAGTCTGAAGTGTTCATGTGCTTCAAACAGTTTTTGGTTTTGGCTGAAAATCTATCAGCATGTAAAATGGGCACCCTCCGTTCTGATCGAGGGGAGGAATATATGTCTTTAGATTTTAATGCATTTCTGGCTGAACATGGGATAAAACACTAGTGTACAGTGCCGTATACACCTCAACAAAATGGAGTTGCTGAACGAAAGAACAGGTCACTCATGGAGATGGCGAGGTGCATGGTCAAAAGTCAGGCTTTACCACATAGTTTCTGGCTTGAGGCTGTCATGTGTGCAGCATATGTACTGAACAGGTGTCCCACTAAAGCATTGCAGTCTATCACTCCATATGAGGCTTGGCATGACCGCAAGCCATCTGTTGCTCATCTGCGTGTTTTTGGTTGTTTGGCATATGCATTAGTGCCTGAACAACATCACAGAAAATTGGATAAGGCAGTAAAATGTATTTTTGTTGGGTACAGTTCTGAAAGTAAAGGCTATCGTCTGTATCATCCACAGACTAAACGCATTCTGGTTAGCTGTGATGTTGTCTTTGTGGAAGATGCTATTCAGCCATTGCTTTCATGTACTAAGGAGACATCTGTTAGCTCCAAAGACATGTATGATACTTTGATGCCTCTTTTTACAGGTGGACATGCTAGTGCTGGTCCTAATGAGGCAACTTCTCAGCCTTTGCAGGTTTCATATGATGATGCAGATCATTCCATTTCTGATGCAGATTTACATGATGCACTTGTTGATGAGAGAGCTGATATTGAACAGGCAAAAACTATGCCAAAATGGCTTGTGCAGACTTTGCGTGACAGCAAATTAGATGCACCTTTGTCATATCGTACTCGTTCAGGCTCTCATAGTACCTCCTTTGCATCAGATTGCTATGCTATGGCTGCATCTAGTCTCTGTGATGAGAATGAGCCTATTTCTTTTGATGAAGCACAAAATTCAGAAAATTAGATGGCTGCTATGCAATCTGAATATGATGCTATAATGAAGAATGGTACATGGTGTTTATGTGACTTGCCTCCTTGCAAGAAGGCCATTGGCACTAAGTGGGTATACAAGCTGAAGCGTAAACCTGATGGTTCAGTTGACAGGTATAAGGCTAGGCTTGTTGCAAAGGGTTATGCACAGGAAAGAGGCATTGATTTTGATGGGACCTTTGCACCTACATGCTGTATGACTACTGTTCGGAGCATTTGTGCACTTGCAGCCCATCATGGTTGGAATGTACATCAGTTGGACATTAAAACAGCATTTCTGAATGGTGACTTGCATGAAGAAGTGTATGTTTTTCAGCCCCGTGGCTTTGTGCAGAAAGGGCATGAAAACCAGGTTTGCAGGTTAAAGAAGGCATTATATGGTTTAAAGCAAGCACCACGTGCTTGGTATGAGAAGATACATGCCTATCTGATTGCACATGGTTTTGAGAACAGTCCAACTGAAAGCACCTTATATGTTAAACGTGCTAATGATGTGCTTCTGATCATTTTTGTCTATGTTGATGACATGCTGCTCACTGGTCCTATTGAGACACATATTGCTGATTTTAAGGCTGATTTGCATGCCTCATTTGAGATGTCTGATTTGGGGCATTTGCATCACTATTTGGGCATTCAGTTTATGCATGTTGATGGTGGAATGGCTTTGTGTCAAATGAAATATATTGACACATTATCGCAGCGTTTTGGCCTTGAAGACTGTAAGCCTATTGCCACTCCTATGGAGACAGGTTTACGATTGAGTCTTCATGATGCTGGAGATGCATTTGATGCTGTTCTCTATCAGCAGGCTGTTGGATGCTTGATTTACTTATGCATTACTCGGCCAGATATTCAGTTTGCTATCTCACAGATGAGCAGGTTTATGCATTGCCCAGGAGTCACGCATTGGAAAGCGGTTAAGCGCATCTTTCGCTACATGAGTGGTACTCGACTACTTGGGTTGTTTTATCCCAAGGGGGGTTCACTACCGCTAGATTTGCATGCTTTTTCTGACTCAGATTGGGCTGGTTGCTATGACACTCGTGTGTCCACCAGTGGTTTTTGCTTCATGCTTGGTAGTGATGGGGGAAGTATCTCAACCCCTAAGCAACGACGAAGCGTGAATGACCTCCACAGGTATCCTTCTTTGACCTCTGCACACCAAAAATGCTCTTACTCAGAGCATATGCAGAGAACTCCAGTGAGCTTTTGTAGACTTGTAGTAGACACCAAGAGCTTTCCAACAAACCAAATTTCACTTCAAATGGATGCCTACACAAGGAGAAACAATGTCTACAACATGAGCTAGTTGAATGCTCACAACTGCCAATCAAGCAGATACCTCACTTCACTCCAGCAAGATTTTCTCAGAGATTATACAGAGAATGAATATCAAACGTTGGTCAACTTTAGAGGACTCTAATAGCTACCCAATGACACCAAAATCATAGCAAATGGATACATAGAGAAGGACAACCAGCCCTTACAACAGAGAGCAAAATATTTCAAACAGAGCCTACACACTAAGAGAGATATCAATCACACAACTTCACTAAAATGAATGTTGCTCCCAGATTACTCAGAGAATGATCCAGAGAATTTGTGAGCATAAAATAGACTCTAATAGCTATCCAATGAGACAAGAATTACATAAAATGGATACAATATGAGGGAGAACCAATGCTAACAACTCAGGGGTAGAGAGTTGCAACACTGCCTGCGCACACACATAGATATGCCTACTAAAAGAAAACAAACAAGCAAGCAAGGGGCTAGCTTAAGCAAGGGGCTTGCTTATCACAACTCCAACACTTAGTGCTCACTTTACATGAGCTAAAACTCCAAGAAGATGGCCCAAAAGAAGTCGGGATACATGCTCCTTTTATAGTAAGAAGTGTGCCCCTAAAATCTAGGAACTACCTTTCCAAATCAGCCTCCTAACTTGGAGGAATTAGTTGAGATGACTTGGGGAGTGGTTGAGTGACTTTTCTTGATGGAATCTCGTGGCTTTTGGCTTCCTTTGATTGCTCCACATGTCCATAAAAGATTCCCCACGAATTTGTAGCTTGAAGCTTGACTTTTAACACTCCCCCTCAAGCTTCAATTCTTCGTCCTCATCCAAGCTCCTTTATGTTGATGCATTGCTTGAATTTTGAAATCTTCATCCCATCCAAAGCCTTTGTAAACATGTCGGCAACTTGGTCCTTGGTACCAATATGATGTACTGAAACTTCCTTCGATATCACCTTTTCCCTTATGAAGTGATAGTGCACTTCAATATGCTTGGTTCTAGCATGATAGACAGGATTCGATGCTAGATGAATGCTACTCATATTGTCACAAAAAATTGGATATGTGTCAACCTGCAAATTAAGCTCCATAAATAACTTCTTAATCCACATTAGCTCACATGTGACTTGAGCCAAAGCTCTATACTCAGCCTCGGTGGAAGATAATGCCACCGTGGGTTGCTTCTTTGAAATCCATGAGATGATCTTGCTACCTAGCATGACTAGGTAACCACTTGTACTTCTTCTATCCTCCTTCGAGCCGGCCCAATCGGCATCAGAATAAGCTTTGACCTGCATATCATCATCAAATGAATAGAACAATCCTTCATTTATAGTGGCCTTGAGATATCGTAACATTCTTCTTGCAGCTTGCAAGTGTGTAGTCCTTGGACTATGCATAAATTGTGATAACACTCCAACTCCATATGCTATGTCGGGCCTAGTTATTGTGGCATAATTGAAAGATCCTACAATAGATCGATACAAGGTTACATCCTCTAATGGCTCTCCATCAATGGAGCTTAGCTTTACATTAACTTCCATGGGATTTGAAATAGGCTTGCAATGTAGCATCCCAAACCTCTCAAGTAGGTCTAGAATATACTTCCTTTGTATGAGCATAATACCTTCTTCTTTGTATACAACTTCAATGCCAAGAAAATACCTAAGATCTCCAAGATCAGAGATCCTAAACTCGTTTCCAAGCTTTGCCTTGATCTCCTCAATGCCCTTTGTATCATTACCTGTAATGATAAGATCATCTACATACACGCACATGTAGACTACAAGTTCTCCTCTTTGTTTGATGAAGAGAGATGGATCTGCCTTGCATTGATTGTAACCACATTTGATCAAATAGTCCACCAATCTTTGGTTCCAAGCCTTGGAGCTTGCTTTAGGCCATAAAGTGCCTTCTTCAACCTACAAACATGATGTGGAAACTCTTTATGAACAAAACCTAGTGGTTGCTCCATGTATACCTCTTCTTCCAAGTCTCCATTGAGAAAGGCATTCTTGATATCCAATCGGAAAAGCTTCCATCCTTTGCTAGCAGCCATTGCAATGAGTGTCCTAATGGTGCTCATCTTTGCCACGGGGCTGAGTGTCTCTTCAAAGTCCACTCCATATGTTTGTGCAAAACCCTTGGCCACCAATCTTGCTTTGAACCTAGAAATAGATCCATCTGAATTCCTCTTTACTTTATACACCCACTTATTACCTATTACCTTCATGTTATCCTTCTTGGGCACTAGATTCCATGTTTGATTCTCCTCAAGTGCGTCGATCTCTTCTTGCATTGCCTCTTTCCATTCGGTGTACCTGCTTGCATCTTCATAGCAATCGGGCTCATGATCTTCTACTACTTTGTTCATATATGCATAATGAGTTGCCATGTATGAATCATAAGTAAACCTTTGAGTTGGATACTTAACTCTAGAAGACTTCCTTTCTTCACCTTTTGGAGGAATAAACCTCCTTTGCCTTGGGAACTTGATCTCTTTCTTTGACATGGCTTCTTTCTCCATCATGTGTCCATCATCTTCAACTTCATTACCTTCTTCATCCAACTCCACCAATGTTGCTTTGCCTTTGTTGATTGATTGTGCTTCATAGCTTGATGAAGATCTCCCCCTCCATGGTGAGTTCATGCTTGAACTATCTTCATTGATGGAACACCTTGGGCCGCTTAGCTCTAGGTCGATTTGTTCTTCATCATGTCCATGCTTTTCTTCTTCATAGTCCTACATACAATCATACTTCTTATACCAAGGGAGTAGCTCATCAAATGCTACATCCCTTGATATCCTCAAGTCCTTTGTGTTTGGGTTGAAGCACCTGTAACCTTTATGATCATTTGAATATCCTAGAAACACACACTTTTCTGCCTTTGGTTGTAGCTTGTGCCTCAATTCACTTGGCACATGTACATAACAAGTACATCCAAATATCTTCAAGTGGGAAAGATCAGGTTTCTTACCATAATAGGCTTGATATGGTGTCAAGCCATGGATCCCTGAGGTAGGAGCCCTATTCATAAGATACACGGCGGTATTTGCTGCATCACTCCAAAACATGTTAGGTACATTCATCTCATTAAGCATTGCTCTAGCGATCTCGGCAATGTATCTATTTTTTCTCTCTGCTACTCCATTTTGTTGGGGGGTGTACCTGCATGTTACTTGCCTCTTGATGCCTTGATCCATTAAAAAATCAGAAAAATCATTGGAGAAATATTCTCCCCCTCCATCGGACCTTAGCTTCTTGATATATGTACCTGTTTCCTTCTCTACCATTGCCTTGAATGCTTTGAAACATGTAAACACATCTGATTTGTTTTTGATGAAATAAACCCAAACCATCCTTGTGCAATCATCTATAAAAGTGACAAAGTACTTGTTACCTCCAATGGATTGCTCTTTGGTTGGCCCCCACACATCTGTATGTATCAACTCCAATGGATGTTGGCTTATGTAGCCACTCTTCTTGAATGGAAGTCTCGCTTGCTTCCCTAGTTGACAAGATTCACATAAATGCTTCATACCTTGTCCTTGGAAGTTGGGAAGACCTTCAACCAGCCTCTTGAATTGCATTTCCTTCATTCTTTGTATGTTGATGTGACCTATCCTCTTGTGCCACAAGTCCAACTCCGAAATCCTCTTGTTTCCATATGTGAAGTAGACATGTTGAGTGGAATGAGAATTTACCTCCAAAGTGAAGAGTCTCCCTTGCTTCTTTCCTCTTGCTATGACCTTGTAACCTTGCTTAGGGTTCTCCACAAAGCATCCACCTTTGTTGAACTTTACTTGATAGCCTCTTTCAACCATTTGCCCAACGGACACCAAGTTCTTTGTGATAGTAGGTACATGCAAGACATCCTTGAGACATCTTCCTTCCTCCTTGTCATCCAAAGCTACATCTCCAACATGGAAGATCTCATGGGCTGTATCATCACCTGTTTCTACATGTCCTTTACCTTTGGGAACATGTAGATTAGTAAACCAAGAAGCATTGCAACTCATATGGTTGCTACATCCACTATCAATATACCAAGTGTTATCTACTTTGCTTGAATTCCCATTCATGTGCATCATCAAGAGATTGTCATTTTCTGAACTTGTAGAAGCATAATTACCTTGGCCTTTGTATGAAGAACCTTGATTATAGCTCCTTTGGTTTCCTCCTTGGTAGCAATCTCTAGCATAGTGGCCAAACTTGCCACATATGTAACATCCTTCACCATCTTGATTCCTGTTTTGTTGATGTCGTCCTCCTCTTCCTCTTGTTCTTCCTCTCCCTCTTTGTGATGAGGTGCCTTGGTCATGTCCTTGATTGCTTGAGTGGCCTTGCCTTCCTCCAAACCTTCCTTTCCCCCTTCCTTGTCCTCGTCTTCCTTTGCCCCTTTGATTACCTGCATAGAAAACTTGTGCATCCTTGCTTTTAGTTGAACTTCCACCTATGTTCATTTCTTCGGTGACCATGAGAGCAACCAATTGCTCAAAATTGGGAAGATTATCCCTTACATATACTGAAGTGGTAAAGGGTTTCCACTTCTCATCATCTCTCAAACCATTGAGAGTATAAGCCACAAGATCGTCATCGTCTACGTGGCTTCCAATGGATCCCAATGCATCTGATAACTCCTTGACCTTAAGTATGTAGTCATTTATGCTACTCCCTGAGCTCTTCCTAAGGTTGTTGAGCTCATTCTTGAGTTGGATCTTCCTTGCTTTGGTTCTTGTTGAATAAAGCCTTTCAAGTGTCTCCCATACCTTCATGCTTGAATCCAAGTCTTGGATATGGCCGATCATGCTATTGCTAATGTGTTGGGAAAGGATAAAGATAACCCTCTTGTCTCTTTCATTCCATTCCCTAAAGGCCCTTCTCTGATCATTGGTTGGATTCTCATCCAACCTAGGTCTTGGTTCACTTCCACTAATCAACCCCCAAAGGCCCTTGCCCATAAGATAGTTGGAGACCCTAAATCTCCATGGTTGATAGTTCCCTTTGTCTAGCTTTTCAATTTGAGTGTTGAAGTCTCCCATATCTAGTCTTTGATACTTGAACTAGCCCTTGGATAATGCTCCAATGTGTGTAAAATGAAAATGAGGCTCTGAGGTTACCTCAATCCAAAGCTTTCCTTAGATGGACACCTTGTGCTCTTTGAACTTTGAGTAGAATAGCTCCCCCTTGATGTGAGCTACCTCCAAGAAGCTTTTGTTGATGCAAATCTTCAACCACCAACTCCAAGAGGTCTTCGTGCTTGTATGTGATGCCTCCAAGATGCCCAAATGCTCTGATAACACTGATGGGGGAAGTATCTCAACCCCTAAGCAACGACGAAGCGTGAATGACCTCCACAGGTATCCTTCTTTGACCTCTGCACACCAAAAATGCTCTTACTCAGAGCATATGCAGAGAACTCCAGTGAGCTTTTGTGGACCTGTAGTAGACACCAAGAGCTTTCCAACAAACCAAATTTCACTTCAAATGGATGCCTACACAAGGAGAAACAATGTCTACAACATGAGCTAGTTGAATGCTCACAACTGCCAATCAAGCAGATACCTCACTTCACTCCAGCAAGCTTTTCTCAGAGATTATACAGAGAATGAATATCAAACTTTGGTCAACTTTAGAGGACTCTAATAGCTACCCAATGACACCAAAATCATAGCAAATGGATACATAGAGAAGGACAACCAGCCCTTACAACAGAGAGCAAAATATTTCAAACAGAGCCTACACACTAAGAGAGATATCAATCACACAACTTCACTAAAATGAATGTTGCTCCCAGATTACTTAGAGAATGATCCAGAGAATTTGTGAGCATAAAATAGACTCTAATAGCTATCCAATGAGACAAGAATTACATCAAATGGATACAATATGAGGGAGAACCAACGCTAACAACTCAGGGGTAGAGAGTTTTTTTTTTTAATTTTTTATTTTTTTTATGAAGGAAGTTCGGCAATCGCCTACTCTCCCGGACTTGAATTAAATTAACTCAGGGGTAGAAAGTTGCAACACTGCCTGCGCACACAAATAGATATGCCTACTAAAAGAAAACAAACAAGCAAGGGGCTAGCTTAAGCAAGGGGCTTGCTTATCACAACTCCAGCACTTAGTGCTCACTTTACATGAGCTAAAACTCCAAGAAGATGCCCCAAAAGAAGTCGGGATACATGCTCCTTTTATAGTGAGAAGTGTGCCCCTAAAATCTAGGAACTACCTTTCCAAATCAGCCTCCTAACTTGGAGGAATTAGTTGAGATGACTTGGGGAGTGGTTGAGTGACTTTTCTTGATGGAATCTCGTGGCTTTTGGCTTCCTTTGATTGCTCCACATGTCCATAAAAGATTCCCCACGAATTTGTAGCTTGAAGCTTGACTTTTAACAGGTAGCTCATGTATATCTTGGTTGAGCAAGAAGCAGCCTACTGTGGCCACTTCCAGTTGTGAGGCTGAGTATAGGGCAGCTTTCATAGCGACTGTTGAGTGTGTGTGGCTCAGACGCCTTATGGCTGATTTGGGTGTTGGTCAGTCTTCTGCCACCACCATCTTCACTGACAGTCAGAGCGCATCGGCAGTTGCAAGGAACCCTGTGTTCCATGCTCGCACTAAGCACATTGAGGTGCATTATCACTATGTCAGGGAGAGGTTCTCTACTAGGGAGATCAGCTTGGCATATGTGCCCACACAGGAGAACATTGCAGACCTTTTCATGAAGGCTCTGCCTAGGGAGAAGTTTGAAGCTTTCCGCAAAGCTTTGGGCTTACTTCCTTTTGTGGAGTGATTTCCACATAGCTTGGCACTTCCTTATACATGAGTGCCAGCTCCTTGTTCACCGCATCACTCCCAGGGGGGATTTGTTGATATATTTAGGTAGTGATGTGTGTGAACACTCTAGGACCGCCGGGGCACTTTTTTCCCTCTTTAGGAGGTTTTTTTTCCCCGGCTTGTACATACCCCTATTGACCTAATGGGCTACTTATCTTTGTACATTCTCTAGTAATACATTGAGTATTGTGTGTTTGTGCTCCAAGCTTCTTCTTCTTCCTTGTGCTGTTCGCGTGCTTCCGCAGACGTCTATCTCCAACATTTACACATACACACATATTCACATATACACATTTACACATACACTGTTGGTGCAAAACAAGCCTACACACATTGGCTTGGAACATTGGAAGCTTTGGAAGACTTGGCTTGGATATCAACTTTGAAGTCTTCATAAAGAGCTTGGACCCTTGGAGGATATATTCACAAAAATAAAGAACCATAGGAACCTAGTCTTATTGATTCTTACTTTTTATCTCATGTAAAAGTCTATATGACTTTGACCACTCATGTAATCACACCTATCTGAGAAAGTCGTGGAAACCTTGATTGATTGAGTGGGTGAATGATTGAGAGAATATCTCATTCACTTTTAGGTACATGATTCAAGGAGATTGACATGGATTTGAAATTCAAAATCTCATTCAATTCCTATAAAAAGTACAAGGAAAAAGTCGTGGGCATCTTCACTCCTCCCGAGGCAATTCTGAGCCAATCATTGAGTGTGTGTGAGCTGCACTATAGCCTACACCTCTGAGTACCATTGAGCAGCACATTACATGCCAATGGGAATGTAAAATTATTAGATTCAATCAATATACATATATTCATAGTCTCTGTTTTCTCTGAGTGACTACCTCCAACTCTGTCAACTTCCAAGAGGCATATCTCAAGATCTACTGAACCAACTTGGATGATTCAAAGTGCATTGGATTCAGCTCAAAGTCTACTATACACCTACAAAGTTTCAAGGCCATTGGATCTACCATCACAGAGAAATCTCAGTCGGGGTGCTCACTGGTCTGTGACTGTAAGTCTCCTAAAAAATCGGGGGTACACCTTATTTTGCTAAAGTGATTTCTCTGAGTGTGGTTTATCATTTTCTTTCATTCCACTTGCAAATGGAAGCTTAGTAAGCTAATTGAATATCTCTAGAAGGAATTTTGCTAATTGTAACTACACTGGTCATACTGAGCATAACACTGAGCAGGTATCAAGACTAAAATAGAAACTTTTCAAGTCTTGTGATTTGTAAAGTAGTCTGTTTTGATCAAGTCATTACTCAAACCTTTTCCAAAGTACATATAGCATATTTTGGTGTTATTTGGAAGCTCAAGGATTCTACTAAGCATATCTGAAGACAAGAGAGGGCAGGTGTAAAGCAGGATTTGCAACATCAACTCAACTTCTGAGTGCATCCAGCCATCACATCCAACAGTGGTATCAGAGCAAATAAGGTAATCATGGGTGATGGTTTCCCTTCCTTCATTGACAAATTGGATAGAAATAATTACCAGGCTTGGTCATTGAGAATGAAGACCTATCTACAAGGGAGAAGCTTGTATGGATACATATCAGGAGATGAGGAGTTGCCCTCATTCAAGACCAGAGGCCTACCTACAAAGGATGAACATGAGAGGCTCAACCAATGGTGTGCAAAAGATGCTTTGGCAAGGTCATATCTTCTAAACTCTATTTCTGATTTCCTTCTACCACATATAAGGAATTGTAAAACTTCCCAAGAGACTTGGGAAACCTTGTCAACATATTTTTCATCAAGCACAAGGGCCAGAAAGAATCAGCTATGGATTGAGTTTACAACTCTTAGGAAGCAATCAAAACAATGTGTCTCAGATTTTGTCACCAAAGTCAAAGACATTGCAGATCAACTTGCAAGTGTTGGAGAAGAAATTGAGGAAGAGCAGATAGTCAGACAAGTGATCAATGGACTAAAGGCAGATGACAAGTGGGAGAGCTTTACCACTGCAATGGACTTGTACATGGACATCCAAGCACCTGATCTAACAACTCTGATTGGACAACTCTTTACACATGAAGCAAAGATCACAAAGAATGGAGAGCAATCAAAAAGTAACAATCCCTCTGCCCTATATACTGATAAGAAGACTAAAGACAAGGGTAAAAGCAAGAAGGTTGATGAATAAGGCTCTACCTCCCAAGCAAACTATGCAGGGAGAGGTAGATCATCTAGAGGTAGGGGCAGAGGAGGTAAGTCAGGTAGGGGGAGACCCTATAACCAATCTCCATGCAATATTTGTGGCTTGTCTAACCATACTACAGATGAATGCTACAAAAACTACAAGAACCAAAGAGGAAGAGGTCACCAAAGAGGAGGATACTCTCAAGGCAGAGGCAGATTCAACCAATCTCAAGGCTACCATGGCTACAACAATAATTACAACAATAGCTACAATCACAATGGCAATTATCAAGGTGGATACAGGAATAGGAAGGATTACAACAATTATGCAGAGGAGCAAGATGATTCCTTGTTGATCATGAACATGACATCTAAATCAGGTATCAATGATGATCACTTATTCTATATTGATTCAGGTTGCTCTAACCATGTAGCTGGAAATGTTGCCTTACTCTCTGATTTGGAAGAACCCAAAGGCAAGCACCAAGTGCAGACAGGTGATGACACTAAACATTCAGTTGTTAAAGTAGGCAATGTCAAAACAAGTGATGGTAATCAGAATTTACTAAGCAGAGTGTTGTATGTTCCAACAATCACCAAGAATCTGATGAGTGTAGGTCAGATTGTTGAAAAAGGTCTACAGGTCAGGTTCACTCAACATGATGCATATGTGGAGGATCCAAGACATGGATTCAGAAGGATAGCCAAGGGAGAGAAATCAGGTAGATTGTTTACCTTTGAACTTGAAGACACTAAGAGTATTGCTTTGTACAACTATAAAGATCAAACCCTATCAGAATTGGAGATTTGGCACAAAAGATTAGGTCACATTGGAGAGAGGACCTTAAAGCAAATGAGTAGGGATCAATGTGTGCTTGGGATACCTAATGTATCCAAGCAACACATGATATACAAGTGTGGGGCTTGTCAATTTGGTAAGTCACACAGATTGCCCTATACCAAGAAAGGTTTTATGCATGAAGATTATTTGGAATTGGTGCATACAGATGTTTGGGGACATAGCAAGGAGCCATCCATATCTGGATCAAGGTACTATGTGTCCTTTATTGATGACTATAGCAGGTGGACTGTCTTATACTTCATGAAACATAAGGATGAAGTATTTAATTGTTTCAAAAGGTATCTTGCATTAGTTGAAAATCAAACAGGTAGACATTTGAAGAGGCTAAGGTCAGATGGTGGTGGAGAATACTTCTCCAATGACTTTGAAGATTTCTTGCAGGAAAGAGGCATCAAGAGGGAGATTACTACAAGGTACTCACCTGAACAAAATGGGGTAGCTGAAAGGAGGAATAGACTCATTGTAGAGACAGCTAGGTCTATGCTTAATGAGAAAAAATTACCAAATTATCTTTGGGCAGAGAGTGTATCTACTGCCACATACTTAATCAACAGGTTGCCATCAAAGACACTTGATGGAATGACACCCTATGAGGCTTGGCATGGTAAGAGACCATCTCTGGATCATTGCAAAATCTTTGGGTGTGTTGCATATGTGCATATTCCCTCATAGGTAAGGGGAAAGCTAGACCCTAAGGCTGAAAAGTGTATCTTCATTGGTTATGATTTGAATCAGAAGGGATACAGGTTCTATAACCCCTCAAACAAAGGCTTCAAGGTAAGCAGAGATGTCATATTTGATGAAAATGATTCATGGTATGAAAATGAGTGCAGGAAAGTTAGCCTACCTTACGACATGGAAGAAGACTTCCCAAAGCTTATCAGGCAAGAACCAATTCAGGAAGAGGACACAAGCTCAGATGATGAAGACACTATCAACATTGAAGAATTCAAGGCTTGGAAATCCAAAGGGAAGGTGAAGATGAAGCAACTAGAGGATAATCCAGAATCCTCAACTCAAGCTATGAGGAGATCTCAAAGAGAAAAGAAGAAACCTATTAGGTATGGGTATGATACTTCACTTGTAACCAAGCACTCTGTATATCTTGCAAAGGATCTCTTGAATGAAGAACCAGGTACATTTGAAGAAGCAATTACTAAACCAGAATGGAAGGAAGCAATGGATGAAGAAATGGAAGCTCTCAAGGAGAGTGATACTTGGGACTTGGTACCCAAGAAGGACTCCATGAAGGTGATAGGATCCAGATGGATCTACAAACTCAAGAGGAGCTCAGATGGTACAATAAACAGGTATAAAGCTAGGTTGGTAGCCAAGGGTTTTGCACAAACCCAAGGCATTGATTATGAGGAGACATTTTCTCCTGTGGCCAAGATGCCAACTATCAGAATTATGGTGAGTGTAGATGCATCCAAGAATTGGAACATGTACCAATTGGATGTGAAGAATGCATTCTTGAATGGATGGATATCTGAAGAAGTCTACATGTCACAACCACCTGGCTATGAGGATCCCAATAAGGTAAACCATGTTTGTAAATTGAAGAAGGCTCTGTATGGATTGAAGCAGGCACCTAGAGCATGGAATTACAGGTTGACAACCTATCTCCTAGATCAAGGATTTGTGATGAGTAAAGCAGATACTTCATTGTTTATAAAGAAGAACAATTCATAGGTAATATACTTGTGTGTCTATGTTGATGACATCATTATTACAGGAAATGATGTTCAGGGAATTAGACACATCAAAGGACAAATGATGAATGAATTCAAGATCAATGATCTTGGATTATTGAAGTACTTCCTAGGACTTGAATTGATCTACACAAATTCAGGTATCTTTATTACTCAGAAGAAGTACATTCAGGACATGGTCAAGAAATTTAATTTGCAGGAAGCTAAAGTCTCAAACATTCCTATGGAGGTCAACCACAAACTCAGTGCACATGAAGGAGAAGAACTCAAAGATATTACAGGTTACCAAAGTTTGGTAGGTAGTCTTAATTATGCTACCTTAACCAGGATTGATATATCATATGGTGTTAGTGTACTTAGCCAATTTATGCATAAACCAAGAATACCACATTTGGAGGCAGCAAAGAAGATAGTAAAGTACCTAAAGGGAACACAAAATCATGGTTTGTACTTTCCATATTCATCAGACATTGATATTAAGGTATACTCAGATGCAGATTGGGCAGGTTGCAAGGATGATAGGAGTACATCTGGTTACATATGCTTTGCAGGTGATAAACCAATTTCTTGGTCATCCAAGAAACAACCCACAGTAGCTCTATCATCTACTGAGGCAGAGTACAGAGGGCTAGCCAATGCCACTCAAGAAGCCATATGGTTAAAGCTATTATATTCAGAATTGGGCCTATACACAAGGCCACCAATCATATTTGGTGATAACACAAGTTCTCTTCACCTAGCAGCTAATCCAATTTATCATGCTAGGACAAAACACATAGAGGTTCATTACCACTATGTGAGGGAAAAGTTACTTAGCAAAGAAATTCAATTATCATATGTGTCTACTAATATACAATGTACAGATTTGCTTACTAAAGCATTGGATGGAAGCAAGCTATGCAGGTTTAAATCCATGATTGGATTGCAGGAAATAATTGAAGATTAGAGATGAAGACTTGAGCCAAAGTGTTTGGCTTGAGGGGGAGCTGTTGGTGCAAAACAAGCCTACACACATTGGCTTGGAACATTGGAAGCTTTGGAAGACTTGGCTTGGATATCAACTTTGAAGTCTTCACAAAGAGCTTGGACCCTTGGAGGATATATTCACAAAAATAAAGAACCATAGGAACCTAGTCTTATTGATTCTTACTTTTTATCTCATGTAAAAGTCTATATGACTTTGACCACTCATGTAATCACACCTATCTGAGAAAGTCGTGGAAACCTTGATTGATTGAGTGGGTGAATGATTGAGAGAATATCTCATTCACTTTTAGGTACATGATTCAAGGAGATTGACATGGATTTGAAATTCAAAATCTCATTCAATTCCTATAAAAAGTACAAGGAAAAAGTCGCGGGCATCTTCACTCCTCCCGAGGCAATTCTGAGCCAATCATTGAGTGTGTGTGAGCTGCACTATAGCCTACACCTATGAGTACCATTGAGCATCACATTACATGCCAATGGGAATGTAAAATTATTAGATTCAATCAATATACATATATTCATAGTCTCTGTTTTCTCTGAGTGACTACCTCCAACTCTGTCAACTTCCAAGAGGCATATCTCAAGATCTACTGAACAAAATTGGATGATTCAAAGTGCATTGGATTCAGCTCAAAGTCTACTATACACCTACAAAGTTTCAAGGCCATTGGATCTACCATCACAGAGAAATCCCAGTCGGGGTGCTCACTGGTCTTTGACTGTAAGTCTCCTAAAAAATCAGGGGTACACCTTATTTTGCTAAAGTGATTTCTCTGAGTGTGGTTTATCATTTTCTTTCATTCCACTTGCAAATGGAAGCTTACTAAGCTAATTGAATATCTCTAGAAGTAATTTTGCTAATTGTAACTACACTGGTCATACTGAGCATAACACTGAGCAGGTATCAAGACTAAAATAGAAACTTTTCAAGTCTTGTGATTTGTAAAGTAGTCTGTTTTGATCAAGTCATTACTCAAACCTTTTCCAAAGTACATATAGCATATTTTGGTGTTATTTGGAAGCTCAAGGATTCTACTAAGCATATTTGAAGACAAGAGAGGGCAGGTGTAAAGCAGGATTTGCAGCATCAACTCAACTTCTGAGTGCATCCAGCCATCACATCCAACATACACACATATTCACATATACACAAATACACATTATTGTGGGATAAATGCATGTTTTTTGTATGAATGAGTGTATATGCATGCATGTGTATGTGTGTATGTACATATGTGGATATGTATATGTGTGTTTATGTTCTATGTATGTATATGTGTATATGTATGCATATATGTATGTGTATATGTTTGCATGTATATGTGTATGTGGGTATGTGTATGTGTATGTGTGTGTATATATGTGTATGTATTCTAATTCTTTTTTTCAGTTTGAGATTCAATTAACCGGAGATATTCTATGGTGGAAAGAAATAAGAGGCGACCTAACATACCACCTGAGACGTGGCAATTTTTCGTAGAGAGCGACGTCTTCAGGAGTCATTTCCTCAATAGATGGTATACAAATTAATAGTTTATATTTATAATTTTCATATATTTTAGTAATTTTTTACATTTAATTTATGTATTTTGTTATTCTTTGAATAAACAAGCTGCTACAAAGAAGAGAGTTGAGTCAGGCCATACATCCCACCTAGGCCAAATGGGCCATCATGGTTTTGTAGCTACATTTCTAAGTATGTGTGTTATTGTGAGTATATTTCTTATTTTAATTAAAAATGCAAGAAACTAATGGTTTCTATTTGTTTCAATGCAGCCAAAGGATTATGGCCAATATCCTATGAAATATGAGATCGAGTATGCTACACATTTTGGATATCGGCATTTGAGCGAGTATATGCGAGATCATCCGCATGCCTTTGTGAGTATTATTAAATTTTATATAATTGTTTTATTTTTTATGGATGTTTTAATTGTTTTACTTATTTATGTTTGTTATATGTAATACAGGAGTATTATGAAGAGGCAGATATGGATGAAGTGGAGAGACAAACATAGGAGGGACGATCTCGATCGTCACAGGGTGATCATGATGATGAGGATGAGGATGAGGATGAGGATGAGGATGATCATGATGCTGATGATGATGATGATTAGGACTCTTGATTATGACATTGGATATGTATTTGCATTGATATATATATATATATATATATATATATATATATATATATATATATATATATATATATATATATATATATATATATATATATATATATATATATATATATATATATATATATATATATATATAGTTCATTTCAATTATGTTTTGAATTGTGTGTATGGTATTAAGTAATGCAAAGTTTTGTTCTATTGATTGTTATTATTGTTTATATTAAGCATGTGTTTTTGTACTTTAATTGTATAATTCATTCATATGTGTGTACGTATGTGCATTATATGTGATGTGTACGTATGTGCATGTATATGTGTGTGTATATGAATGTATGTACATATGTATATGTGTATATGCATGTGCATGTGTAAGTGTATATGTGTATGTGCATGTGCATGTGTATGTGTGTGTATATGTATGTATGTGCATGTGCATGTGTAAGTGTATATGTGTGTATATGTATGTATGTACATGTGCATGTGCATGTGTATGTGTGTGTATATGTATGTGCATGTATATGTGTATATGTGTGTATGTGCATGTATATGTGCATGTATATGTGTATATGTATGTATGTGCCTGTGTGTGTATGTGTATATGTGTGTGTACGTATGTGCATATATATGTGTATGTGTGTGTATATATACATATGTGCATATGTATGTGTATGTGTATAAACATATACAAGTGTATGTATATGCATGTGTATATCTATGAAACATGCATGTGTGTGTGGATGCATTTCCATTTGCATCCATGTGCATGCATGTGAATGTGCATGCATGTGGATGTTCATATACATGTATTTAAGTATATGTTAATGTGTGTATATGTATATATATATGCAATGATGCATGCATGCAAGTATTTTTATGTGGTTGTAGATATGTTTGTGCATATGCATGTGTATGTGTAAGCGTATGTGCACACGTATGTGCACACGTATGTATGTGTATATATGTGTGTGTGTATGTGCATGTGTATATGTGTGAACGTGCATCTTCATCATGTATAAGTGTATATGTGCATATCAATAAGTGTGAGTATGCTAACTAATGAAAATAACACAATTCGAATGATATACAAAGAATGGAAATTGTACCTACAATAGTTAGCCATATTTTTTTCTTGGTAAGAGCACTGCAATTGGCATCGCATAAGTGACGTTATTTACCGTCGCTTATGCGATGCAAAAAAGCATTGCTTATGTGATGCTTTTTTGAACCATCGCTTTAGCAATGCTCATTGTGAGTGTCGCACATCCCGTCATGCCACATCGAAAAAAACGTCATTTTGCTCGTCATCTAATCGAAGGTCCGTGCTTGACGCTTGTTGTGATGCTTTTTGCAATTTTATAGCGATGAAATTGTGTCACCTTAATCGTCGCTATGCACCCCTATTCCTTGTAGTGTCAGGACCATCCTTTGCTTTACCATGAAAACTACTAAATTGCATTCCTGTTACTCATTTCCTTAGCCATAATACCCTAAGACTAAAAAGTCTACCTATGCTCATTGTTATGTATAAAAAGGTAGGCTCGACAATGAACCTTTGCCTAAATCCAATTTATTTTCCTTGCCTAGGTCACATACATTGTCATGAGGGAGGAGATAAGGAAGAGAGCTCACACACACACACGCACTCTCACAATCAAAGAGAAGCACACACTTAGATTGAGGCAAGGAAGAATGATCTCCTTCTTCTTCTTCTATTACATAAAAAGGAATTTACAAGAATGACCTAAAACAAGAATACAACAAGTGCAATATATAAAGACCAGTACATAAGGAAAAACCTAATGTCCAGGAATGAGTGAGCTGGCAAGAAACAAATGTGCCATCACTCTCGGTAGATAAGTCTAATAAAGCTCAATAAAGTATCCCTGACATATATCGGCGTGACCACTATAAATGTTAGAGAAACGAAAAACTGATACGTGTCATCTTGGATCATCACATGTTGAGCTTGATATCTCAACACTCCCCCTTAAGCTCAATGTCATATCCTGTAATCCAAGCATCTCCCGAAACTTCTTCAACTTCTCAACTTCAAGTGCTTTGGTGAAAATATCAGCAACCTGCTCATCTGTTCTCACATAAACAAGATCAATATCACCTGCTTATACCTTCTCTCTGATGAAGTGATAATGTACCTCAATATGCTTCATTCTGGCATGAAAAAAAGGGTTCCGTGCTAATTGTATGCTGCTAAGATTATCACAATAGATAGTGATAGGCTTTTGCACTTCCACACCTAAATCTGCAAGTAGCATCTCCAACCATGATGCCTCACATGCTGCCATTGTAGCACCTCTATACTCAGCCTCTATACTCTACAAAGCAGTAGTGGGTTGCTTCTTGCTGCTCCATGTAATAGCTGCACTCTAAAGTGAGAATAGAAAACCACTAGTAGATCTTCTATCTGGAATGCTACCAGCCCAATCTGCATCAGTGTATCCATAAACATACAAATCTACACCAACCTCATAAAACAATGCATAATCCAAAGTAGCACTCACATAACGTAGAGTGCGCCTCAGAGCATCCAAATGTGGATTCCTGGGAACCTGCATAAATTGACTTTCAAGTCCAATAGTATAACTTAGATCAAGCCTTGTAATTGTGAGATATATAAGACTTCCCACAATTTTCTTGTACATAGTAGCATTTTCCAATGCTTCACCTGATGTAGCATCCAACCTCAAATTCTGATCTAATGGCATAGAAATTGGCTTACAATAAGCCATACCATACTTTTGCAGCATATTCAAGGCATATTGGCTTTGCGACATCCATATACCTGTTTTTGTATGTATAAACTCAATGCCCAAGAAATAGCATAGCACACCAAGATCTTTCATGTCAAATTCTTGCATAAGAAGTTGCTTTACCTCCTTGATGCTTCCTTCATTATCACCACCTACAATCAGGTCATCAATATAAATAGCCACAATAGTGATGCCATCATTAGCCTTCCTTGCATATAGTGAGTGATCTGCATTACACATAGAAAACCCAATGCTAGTTAAGTAATCAACAATCCTTGCATGCCATGTATGAGGGGCTTGCTTCAGCCTATACAAAGCCTTTTGCAACCTGCAAACATATTTTGGATGCTTTGAATGTTCATATCCTTGTGGTTGGTCCATATATACTTCTTCCTGTAACTCACCATGTAGGAAAGCATTCTTCACATCCATCTGATGCAAAGTCCATCCTTTTGCTATAGCTAATGCAACAAGTGTTCTAACAATAGACATTTAAGCTACAAGGTTGAATGTTTCCTCATAATCAATGCCATATGTCTGTGCATATCCTTTTGCTACCAATTGTCCTTTATACCTGATTATGCTTCCATCAACATTATGCTTTACCTTGTAAACCCATTTGCAGCCTATGGGCTTTTTTCCTTGTGGCAATGGAACCAACTTCCATGTATCATTTCCATAAAGTGCAGCCATCTCCTCATCCATAGCTTTTTCCCAATCTGCATTACCAATTGTATCTTCAAAACAAGAAGATTCAACATCTTGTATTACTTTTGTCATGTAGGCACAATGACGAGCCATGTAACTATCATATGTCAATCGTTGCACTGAATTACGCATCCTCCCAGATCTTCTTGGTCCTGGGTCACTTCTCCTTGTATCATCTGCATATGCCTTTCTTACTCTTGGACTCTTCACAGAGGGCAATCCAAGTTCCTCATCAAGACTCTTTTTTGATCCGCTTGAATCTCCATCAACATGTTCAAAACCTGGACATGTTTTATGACCAGCTGAGAGCTTTTCTTTACCTTTCTTGGATGTATTTGATGAATTTGCTGGACTAAAATTTCCACGCAATCTTCCACTCCATGGATTTGAGTTCGAACTATTGCTTGGTGATGCATCCATCCACTCAAAACTTGAGATTCTGCACTTGATTTTGCAACATTTTCTTTGTCATTTGGTTCAAGATTCAGTCCTTCTTGGGCATCTGCATAGAAGCTTGACATTTTATCAAATACCACATCTCTGCTCACCTTTACCTGTCGTGTGAGTGGGTTATAACATTTAAATCCCTTTTGCTCAAGGGAGTATCCAATGAAGACACACTTTTCTGCTTTTGGATCAAGCTTCATCCTCAATTCATCTGGAACATGTACATATGCAACACAGCCAAAAACTTTCATATGTGATAAGTTTGGCTTTTTACCTATAAACTTCTCTTCAGGTGTAACTTGATGTACAACAGCAGTCGGAGTTCTGTTCATGATATACAACAGTATGCACAATTTTTTCCCAATAACAATGAGGCATATTCTTCTTAGCCATCAAGGCTCTTGCTATTTCTGCAATATGTCTATTTTTGTGTTCAACAATTCCATTCTATTGGGGTGTGTACCTGCATGAAAACTGACGGCGAATTCCATGATTTTTTAGAAAACTGCTAAAATCATTTGACATGTATTCACCTTCTCGATTAGATCTTAATATCTAAATGTACTTTCCTATCTACCTTTCCACCATAGCTTTAAAATTCTGGAAGTGAGTGAACACCTTGCTCTTCTCTTTCATGAAATATACCCGTACTTTGCATGTATGGTCATCAATGAAAGTAACATAAAACCTATAACCGCCCATAGATGTGGTCTTTGCAGGACCCCAAACATCTACATGTACTACTTCTAGTACATTCTCACTAACATGCTTGTCATGTGGAAATGATGCTCTTGACTGTTTACCAACTTGACATGCTACACATACCTTTTGCTTTTTGCAACTTTGAAATTTGGTAGTCCATGGACAATCTCCTTTGACTGCATCAATTTCAGCCTTTGCAAGTTTGCATGTCCAATCCGTTTGTGCCACATCTCTATATCTGCAATAACTCCTGCACCTTTTGCAAACATGGCTGCATTCATTTCAGGAATCTTCATATTTAAGGTGAACATCCTACCCACTTTGTTTCCTTTGGCAACCAATCGCCCATCGTGCTTGTACTCTTCTACATATAATCCATCAGCATTGAACCTGACTTGTAATCCCTGGTCAACCATTTGTCCAACAGAAACTAGATTCTTTGTTATATTTGGAACATGCAACACATTAGCAAGATGTTTTACCTTTCCATCCTCCATAGATAGTGCTATGTTTCTTATATGCTCAATAGGATGTGATGTGTCATCACCTGTTTCAACATATCGAGGAACTGGCAATTTCTGCAAAGTACTAAACCATTTCGCATGACTAGTCATGTGATTTGAAGCACCTGAATCAACATACCAGACATTATCATTCGATTTTGAAACACTAGCAGACATTGTATTCATCATGTGATGTTGAACCATGCACAACTTCTTAGAATCATCCGTACTTGTGGATGCATAGTTGTTTTGTTGCCTTCTATTATTTTGATTCTTCAACCTGCAATCACCTTCAAAGTGCCCATGTTTACCACAATTCCAGCATCCTTTACTATCATTACTTGAATCATTTCTTTGGAAATTTCTGCAACCTCTTTAGCTCCCCCTACCTCGAAACTGTCCTCTTCCTCCTGCATAATTCTGTTGTTGACCTTGGTCTTGGTTACTATTTCCTCTTCCACTTCCAAAACCTCTACCTCTGCCTCTTCCTCTACTAGAGTAGAATACCTACTCAGAACTAGATTTTCCTTGGGAGTTTGAATCCTCACCAAGATTCTTTCTTCAATAATCAGCATGGATACCAGATGAGCAAAATTTGAAATATTTTCCCTGGTCTGTATAGAATTTCTAAACTGCTTATATGCAGCTCTTAAACCACGAAGACACACTTCCACCTTATCATCATCATCTACATTGACGCTAATAGATGCAAGTGACTCACATATGCTTTTGATTTTCAAGGTATAGTCACTTACCGACATGCTCTTCTTCTCCAATGTATGCAAATCGTTCTTGAGTTGCAATTTCCGTGCCTTTGTGTTGGTCTCATACAATGTGACCAGACTGTTCCAAGCCTCTTTTGGAGTCTTGGCATCCTGTATGTGTCCAATCATGCTATCATGTATGATAACAGATAGCCAATACATTACCTTTCATGCTCCTTGATTCCGTTCCTCATATGCTCTTAGCTCATCTGGAGGTCGATTTCTTTCTGGTAACTACGGAGCATTTTCATTCTCTCCTTCGATGTACTTCCAGTAGCCTTTTCCCATCAAGAAATTCATCATTCTGAATCTCCAAGCATGGAAGTTATTCTTGTCCAGCTTATTGCTCATAAGCTGACTCATTCCATCTACGTTTGCCATTTCTGCAGCAATTCACAACACTACAAAACACTACAAGCAACACTTCTACTTGAACACTGTTGCACTATGACATGATAATTCGATCTCAGAAAAACACAGTTTTAGTGTATCAACAGTACACGAAATCACTTGAAATTCTGGATCTGGAATATGTGAGTGTTGTCGAACACAATGGAAGTTACAATTTCTAAAACTCACCTAGTTTTTCTATGGGCCCCACCTTATGGGCTCAAAATGGAGGTCGAGATGGAGGATGATCTGACTCCCACCTTCATGCCGATTTTCGTTGCATATGGAGGTTGTTTGTGAATCACATTTTCTCCATGCCTTGCTGCGACTCTTCACCATCGCCTTCTCCACGAGCTCTCTACAGCCACGCTGGCTCTGATACAATGTCACGAGGGAGGAGATAAGGAAGAGAGCTCACACACACACACTCACAATCAAAGAGAAGCACACACTCAGATTGAGGCAAAGAAGAATGATCTTCTTCTTCTTCTATTACATAAAAAGGAATGTACAAGAATGACCTAAAACAAGAATACAACAAGTGCAATATATAAAGATAAGTACATAAGGAAAAACCTAATGTCCGCGAATGAGTGAGTTGGCAAGAAACAAATGTCACAGAAACAAAAAACTGATACGTGTCATCCTGGATCATCACATGTTGAGCTTGATATCTCAACATACATTACTTGTACATGAGGATCATTTACTCTTTTCCCTGTAATGTTGACTCGCTCTACAACTCCTCGTTCTAGTGGAGGTCAAGTGAACAGAACACCTATTTAAAATCCAACGGTTTTCTATCTTCAACCCTATTCGATTCCTCCCTTTAGTTGGCTTTCTCTTGCCCATTCTGTCAGGAGGTTTGTAGCTTTGAATTCTGCATGTACCTCTAAGAGTTCAATTATTAAGGAGTATGAGACCAACCCCTTTTTTTGCAAGAAAAATAAAGCTCTCGGCCATATGTACACTACCTCAAGTTCCACTTTCAAACCCTTAACCTATCTCAAAAGTAGGGTTCTTTGTCTCAGTTCGCCTTTCATACTCATGTTTCATATATATTATGAGAAGCACTTGTTGGAACATGTTCACCTTGTCCTATCCATCGCCCTAGCTCTTGGAATGTATATCCTACATTGTGCATCTACCATTGGCACCCCATCCCCATGGCTGCAAATGCTTTCAATATCCTAACCTTAATGCAAAATCAGTTCATAGATTGGGAATTCCATCTCATATAGAAAGAACATGTGCGTCTATTGCTTATACATAGAGATTGTAATCCTAATGCACTCTTAACTTTTGATATTTACTATATTATTGTATTTAGTGAAAATATCAACAACATCCTCATTTTTCCTCACATAAACATGATCAATACCATCTTCCAATACCTTCTCCCTCATGAAGTGATAATGTATCTTATCTTGATATGCTTTGTTCTAGCATAAAAAATAGGATTTTGTGCTAATTATATTGTGCCTAAATTATCATAATAAATGGAAATAGGCTTTTGCACATTTATGCCTAAAAAAGAAAGTAGCATCTCAAGTCATGATGCCTCACGTGCTACCATTGAGTCACCTCTACACTCAGCAATGCAATAGTGGGTTGCTTCTTCCTAATCCATGTAAAGCAACACTCACATGTGAAGATATAAAACCACTAGTAGATATTCTATCAAGAATACTATCAACCCAATCTCAATCTTTGTGTGCCCATGAACCTGCAATTCTACAAGAGCTTGATGAAACACCGCATAATCCAGAGTAGCATTCACATAATGTAGGATGCCTCTCAAAGCATCTAAATGTGGTTTATTGGGAGTCAACAATATAACTAAGATCAGGCATTGTAACTATTAGATGTATCAAACTACCAACAATACAATTGTACATAGTAGCATTTTCCAATGCTTCACCTAAGGTAGCATCCAACTTCAAATACTGGTCAAGCGCCATAGAAATTTTCTTACAATCAAGCATAGTATACTTTTGGAAGGTACTCAAGGCATATTGCCTTTAGGGCCACCATGTACCTATTTTTGTATGTATAAATTCTATGTCCAAAAAATAATGCAACACACCAAGATCTTTCATGTCAAATTCCTACATTTTCTTTACCTCTTTAATAATTTCTTCATTATCACCGCCTACAATCAAGAAATCAACATAAATAGTCACAATTATGATGCCATCATCAACTTTCCTTGCATATAATGAGTGATGAGCATGACACATAAAAGAAATCCAATCCAATTTAAGTAATCTACAATCCTTGCATGCAAAGCATGAGGGACCTTATTTAAACTCATACAAAGCATTTTTGGACTTGCAAACATATTCACCATGATTTAAATCCTCATACCCTTGTGGTTGTTACATGTATACTTCTTCCTACAACTCACCATCTAAGAAAACATTCTTCATTTCCATATGATGCAAAATTCATCCTTTCGTTGTAGCCAATGCAACAACTGCTCTAACAATAGACATTTTCCTATAGAGAAAAAGTTTCCCTCATAATGAATGCCATAGGTCTATGTAGATGCTTTTTCTACCAATCACACTTGTACCTACCTATGCTACCATCAGCATTATGCTTTACACCGTAAATCCACTTGCAACCTATGGGTTTCTTTCCTTATGGCAATTGGGCCAGCTTCCATGTTTCATTTCCATAAAGTGAAGCCATCTCCTCATCCATAGTTTTCTCCCAATATGCATTTCCAAATGCATCTCCAAAATAAGAAGGTTCAACATCTTGTATTACCTTAGTCATGTAAAGAAAATGGAGATACATGTAGCTAAAATATGTTAATCACTGTAGTGAATTCGTTATTCTTCTAGATTGTCTTAGTCTCGGGTCACTTCTTCTTGTTGTATCATCTACATATATCTTTCTCACTCCTAGATTCAAGATAGAGGAAAATCTGAGTTCCTTATCAAGGTTGTTTTTTGAACTACTTGATTCTCCATCAATTTATTCAAAACCTAAAGATGTTTATTACCACCAAAGATCTTTTCACTACATTTCTTGGATGTATTCCATGAATTTACTAGACTTGAATTTACATGTTCGAGATGGAACTATTTCTAAATAACACATCCGATCCACTCTAAACTTGAGATTCTGTACATGAGTTTTCAACATTTCCCTTTTCATTTGAGTCAACATTGAGTCCTTTTGCATCAGCATAAGTACTTCCCATTCCATCAAACACCACATCTCTGCTTACCTTCACCTAGTGTGTCATTTAGTTGTTTATATCCCTTTTAATCAAGGCACCACCTAATGACAATTAATTTTTCTTTTTTTGGATCAAATTTCATTGTCCACTCATGTGGAACATGTACATATGTAGTGCACGTGAATTTTTTCATTTGTGATAAGTTTGGCTTTTTACCTGCACTCTTCTCTTCAAGTGTAACTTGATGTACAACATAATTCAAAGCTTTATTCATGACGTATAAATTAGTGCACAACTTCTGCCCAATAACATTAAGGCATATTTTTATCAGCCATCAAGCCTCTTTCTATTTCTCCTATATTTCTACTTCTACATTTATCAACACCATTATCTTGTGGTCATCTTCTTTTCCTTCATGAAGTATAACCATAATATTCGTGTATGGTCATTAATCAATGTGACATAAAACATGAAATCTCCCATAGATGTGGTCTTTAACTTTCATATCCACTAACTCTAACACATTCTCACTAACATGCTTGTCATGAAAAAATGATACCTTTGATTGTTTACGAAATTGACATGCTTCACATACCTTACGTTGTGGAGGTGATTGCAATCCGGGTGGATCGGGTCCGGTCACAACACACGTAGAGTGTAAAAAGCTAGTGAGCGTTGGAAGGTTTCTTTGATCAAAATGTGAATGGGAAGATGACATTGGATATGGAGAGGAGAGATATCATGATTTGATTATGGGAAGGGGAACATATGAATGCAAAATAAACCCATGAACATGAATTATGAGGACAAAAGAAAACCATTCACATGAATCAATTTCGAAAGGAACAATGGTCCAAATAAATGGAGCTTCTTATAAACTTTCAAAATTTAATTCATATGCATGGGCTCTTTTGGATGGTATGTATGCATGATGAGAAAAAAACGAAAAACCACACACATGAATTGATTTCGAAAGGAAGAATGGTCCAATATTGGAGCTTCTTATACACGTTCAAAACTGAAACATATGCATGGGTGTTTGTGGGTGGTATGAATGCATGTGGATCATGCAAATAGAAAATAATTCTCTCAACCTCAATGGATAACCCTAAATGGTTCAACACAAGGCTATGGAGCCTTCTCACACATAGAAAGGGATAGAAGGAGACATGTAAAAACACATAAGAGACTAAGGGACAAAAGACAAGAGACATGAATTAAAAGATATTGTAATGACATACTTGTAAATGAATGTTGAGATACATAAAGCTAAGCATTCTAGTGGTCAAAGGTAGTCCACACGACCCTCTCACCATGACAGTTCAACCGAATGTCACACGTAAGAGGATAGGTTCCACTTCATTGACCCTATATCTTTCTAGGAGTGTAATGTGTATCTAAGACGTCTAAGACTCATAAAACCAACTCTAACTTACCAACATGATCCACTAAGGGTGAGCAAAGAAAGAGAAACCATTGCGTTTATGAGCCTATCCTAGATTGGAAGTCTAACTTAAAATTGATTCTAGGAACTATGCTCTTACTAGCCCACCTTGGATCCTAACACGCTCAATTGAGCGTGATCATCTCAAGGAAACCATGTGCTAGCAAGGACGCTATGGATGCCTAAAAATTATGCTCTATGAGTTTGGAGGGGGTGTTTTTTAGTTTTTTGAATGAATTTGGGCCCTTGGATCTAGAGATATCAACTCTCAACCCTAAGATTATCTATTTTTTATTACAACCATTGGATTTATCAAATGGATGGCAAGGATTGGTTCTTTATATGATATCTAGGGCAAAGGGGGAAAATTAGGCACATTCATTCTCCACCATTGGATCTGGGGCTGATCTGGACCGTCGGATCAATGTTGACATCAATTTGGATAAGGTAAGCTACTAATTTTGGACAAACTTTGCATTATTGATCTTTGACTATCAAAAAAGGCTCATCGGATGAAAAAATCTCGTGGATCCTCCTTGATTTAAGCTTTATTGCATCTCCACCCTTGAATGTGAGCGGATCCTAATCGTACAACATGGTTCAATCATTGTTTGCCATGTGGTATCGCTTCAACCCTTCAATTTCCTTATTCTAGGAAACTACAATGACCTTGAAAACTAGATTTTGTGCTCTTTGACCTAAACTCCCATCTAAATCTCCCTTGTACAAGTCTGACTACATTTGGAAGTTTGCAAGGTGGCATTAAGGTGTCTAGGAAGCTCTGATAGTCTTGAAAATTTGTACAAATATGTAGCCACATATGATCTTTATACATGCCAAACCATATGGCTAACAAAAGTTCCTATACAAGATTTTGTAGGGTCTAAGGGGAAAAATTATATTTTTTACAAAATGCACATGGCATATCAATGTGCTAGAAAATCCATTTACATGTGAAAACAATTCAGGCTATAGACTTCCCTTGATAGGCTTTATAAGTATATGAATTTCATATGACTTGAATACATTGAATTTTTTACACTAATTTCCAAAATTTGACCAACATTGACTACTACCCTAGATTTGCTTGATTTCTTCCAAAGTTTGCATGTGAACTCCCTTTGACATCCTTGATGCATTTTGGAGTTCTAAAAAATTCTTGCTACCTTCATTGAATGTGTTTCCTATAGGCTTTCATGAGTGAGAGAGGAAAGAAAATCTCGATGGCATTCGCCCCCACTAAACCTGCGATTCCTCCGAAAGTGCCACTCTAGTCTCTCTGAAAAACAAAAAGTTCCAGACATCAAATTCTTTTATAGGCAACATAAGAAACATGGAAGAAAAAATTGATCATATGCATGAAAGAGTAGGCAACATGACATGAAGCAAAATTTGGATGACAACATGTGAAGAAAGAAAACAATTAAGCATCAATATGAAGTGGAGGTGAATGTATTGAGTCGTTTTAGGCATCAGTTTCTCTCTTGAAAAAAAAATATACCTTTTTCATAAAGCAATCTACCTTAAATACAATTATGAACCAAGATTTAGGATATTCAAGAGACATCTTTCATTTTTAGCTTATTTTAGATCAACTTCTTTCCTACATAAATATGAATATGCTCTTTCTCTACTTACAAACATGATCATCATCAAATCTAGCTCTCCATAAAATATCAGCAATTGAATTTGACTTACCTAAAATATGAAGTAGCTCAGGATTTATGAACTTAATATATGAGATCCATCTAAGCATGATTATATTAGGAGATGAAAAATTGGCTATCATTCCAATAGAGGAAAACAATGAGTCTCAACTTTGACATTTGCACCAATGAAATATTCTTTGTATGTTTTCAAGGTTGTTACCATACCCGATAGTTCTCGTTTGATTTGTGGATACTTTTGTTGTGTTTCATGTAAAATTTTAGCGCCAAACCTAATTGTATATCTATTCCCTTCACTATCATCTTGACTTATGACCCAACCTATACCAATAGGACTAGTATCAACAGTCAATATAATAGGTTTGTTAACATAATAGTCTACACGCTTAAGGATGGGACCTTCAAGCAATAATTTCTTCAATTTACACATAGCTTGTATGTGTTTGTCAGTCCAAATAAATTTTCATTTCTTCCTCAACAAGTGATAGAGACAATCGGCAACATGATCAAAGTGTGGGATCCAAATAACATAAAAGATGCAAGCACCAAGAAATTTGCATCCCTCACTCACATTGTTACATGTTTGAGAAATCTTGCAAATGGCATCAACTTTTCATGGGTATGGCTTTCGACCATAAGACCACAAAAATGTCCAACAATAAGAACCTCGTTGACACCAAAAATAGATTTTTCTATGGAAAATGTAAGGCCTACCTCTTCAAATAATTGAAATATTTGTTCACAATCAAAGATATGGTCAAGAACAAATTTACGACATCCAGATGAATCTAAAGTAATGTCTTTTACATGTTCCTCAGTCCCTTTAATCGGAATATCATCAATGAATGGCATGGTTACATGAGGGATAAAATCATGTAAGACCATATTCATAGCACTCATCATATGGGCCACATAATTAGTAGCTCCTTGAGGTAAAGTACACATTCACACTAAGGCTACAGGAATTTTCATTGTGGTCGTGTCATGACTATCAGTTGCTAATTGGAATTGGTCATACCCAGAATATAAATCACACATTGAATAGATAGAATGTGCTAAAAATGATTTAGCAAACTCATCTAGAATGGGTCCTCTTCCTACATTCCTTATGGTGAGTTTATTGATGGGTTGGAGATCTTGAATAAAACGTAGTTTCCCATTCTTTTTAGGCACATTGGACCATCTATCTGAGTAAGGTGCAAAAGATGGCTCTAAAATTCTCATGTTTATCTTCTCCTTAAGTAGTTTCATTAGCTCAAGTAAGTGAGCCTTTGGAACTGGTATAGGGCGAAGATTCCATGGAATATGTGGAATAGTAAAGATTATCATGGGTGCAACTAGCTTAAAATCCACACAACCAATCTCATGAGGATACATAGTAAAGGCTTTTCCATGGCTACGTATGACTCTCTCAAATTTATCTCTCTCAACTAGCAAAAGAAACTCATCATCTTTACCAATTTAACTTGTTTGATTATCTCATCCGTGAATATATGTCCTATGTTTCTCTTATCCTGAAGAATTGGATCATTTTTCACATCAATAAGTTTTTCATTACTTCCTTGGGGTAATGGTTGAGCTATGGGTTTGATTTTTTCGTCTATAGTTTTTTACTTTGTTTCAACTAAGGCGTCATGTGTTTGGTTAAATTTTGAGCACTTGTAAACATTGAGAGCATACGCTTGGATTAGAGCACACTCATGAAAGGAAGAAAGAAGAATAATATGGGAATTAGAATATTTGTGAAGGCATAAATCTAACTCATTGAGAGTAGAGAAACAAGGAGATGTCTCAATCACATGCTCGATGTTCTCATCATGTTCCATGATTTTGTTGGTTTTATAAAAATTTTTAGGTGTTTTGGATAAATGACTTGGATAATTGACTCTTATGAAGAAAATCTAATCTAGAATGTGGAAAACAAAGTCACAAACTATTGTACATGTTGGTTGGTTGCAAGATGTCAAACCAATGTCCACTATCGTCCCACTCAACAATGGATTCTATTCGAAATTTTGATCGTATGTAGCTCCAAACATGAATCAAGGTGCACAATCACTACAAGCATGGTCATGACCTTGAGTAACAATAGGTTTCTTTCTAATTGACAATCGATTCCTAGGATGATTCAATCCTACCATCATGACTTGAAGTGATTGCATTCCATCCTTAGACTTAATTCTAACATAGGCAGACCCATTATCCATGGCTTTAGTTTCCATAGGACTCTCAAAAATAAAAGGTTGAACTAAGAGAACTTCATAGGAGCAATTATCTTGAATAAAGAAGTGAAATTCTTCCTTGATTCCTCCTATGGATATGGGCACACTAGCAGAAGCTCCATATAAGGTACCTACACCATTATCTCCACTTCTCATATGCCATCCACAGTCTTTATTCATGGGCCATTAAAATTTATCATAGACTTCTCTTGAAATCACATTGACTTTGGAGCCGGAATCTACTAATGCATTTACAATGATAACTTTCTTATCATTGCCTATTTTAACATGCATCTCTGATGTACCTCTAGACAAAAATTTTCTTTTAAAGTGACTTTCAGGATTGTTTTCATGATTTTCATGGTCAGGTTGGTCCTCATAAATTTCTATTAACATTTACATCATCAGCATCAAGGTCCTCTCCATCAGATTCATCAAAGTTTTCAGCTTCATTCATAGCTTGATCTTGATGTAGAGAATCTTGCATCTCAGTATCTAGATTAAGCGAAAACCTCTTCCTTTTGATTAGGTCGATAAAGTTATCTTTAAAAACAGGCTTTGCAATAGAGAAAACTTGTTCTAAAAATATACTCACTTGACTCTTAAGCAAAATGTCATCTAAAATCTCCATATGATCTATTTTTCTCTCAATTTCAAGAATCAAGATGGCTTTAGGTTTTCTCTTTGGTTTCTTTTGTTTTTGCTTAGGATCTTGTTTTTGTTCATGTTCTTGTGTTTGGTCTTGAGTTTTTTTTTATTGTTCTTGTTTCTCTAAAGGCTTTGGTTTTGGTTTTTTCTACTTTGTCTTCATACCTTTTTGTTTCTCCTCTTGTTTTTGTTCATTGGGTTGTGATTCTTGTATTTTATCTTTGCGTTGTGATGTTTTCCCTTGCTCTATGATGGTTTCTATCCCCTCTAACGTTTGTTTTTGAATCACTCTTCTTTCACTAGGCTCAATTTCATCTCTTTTTGGTTTTTCTTCTACATTGGATATGTGAGAAATAAGAGATTGATCTTCTATTGGTGACTCCGAAGCTGTTATTCTTCTAATCTCATCTCGTGCCATTACTAAAGCCTCTACCAAAAAGTCAACTTTCTTTGTGGGTTTACTTCATTCTACTTCTTGTTCATCAATAGCTTCTAGTTTCACCCCTCTAGTCCCTACATCCATTATGGTTATATTTTCATAGTCCTTTTTCATTCCTCCCTTACCATAATTTCCTTGCAACGGTAGCTTAGATCGATAGTCATAGGTTTTCTTGTCTATGTCTATTACTAGACATTGCTCCTTAGCAGCCTTCAATAGTTTACAATCTCTCAAAAACTGCTCTAATGAATCACACCAAGGATACCTACGAGCACCACACACAAAACCATTTGGATTTTGATTAACTTGTGGTGGAAAATTTTGAAATTGAGGATTTTTTTGATAAAGTATTGCTTGAACATGATAATTAGGATTTTGATAAGACAATTGATGTATTTTAGGAGCTTAGGGAGCAGCATGTGGTACTTGAGGTGCTAGAGGAGCTTCCATAGTATGCGGATGATGACTTTGAAAATTTTGATTTTAAGGATTTTGAAAACTTGTTTGAGAAGCTTGAGGATACATGTTTTGATACATTTGAGGATTTTTCACGTGAGGATGATGATTTTTCATTGAGGGATTATGCATTGGAAGAACTTGATATGCTTGAGTAGGAGCTACTTGTGGATTATGATTGTGAGATATAACATGTCCATTAGAGAACTGAACCATCTTTTGTAAAGGGGGAACCCTGCATTTTTGCCAAAATATAGCCTTCACAGACATGTTTTCCATGTGCATCAAGTTGGTGCAAAGAGGACACCATTTTAGATTTCTACAGGCATAACAAACTAGAAAAACATGTCAAAGCTTTGCATATGACATAGCTTGAGAATCATGTACTGCACATGCTGAATCGTTCACCGATCTTTCATAGTCTATGAGCTTGTACAACCCATGAAATAAAATGCTAGAAGCAATAATCATGTCGCCATTTGACAGATCATGAACTGTACATCTATCATCAACAAATTTCACAACCAAGCCAATCTTAGCTAATGCTGAGATTGATAACAGATTTTTCTTGATCCTTGGCACAAATAAAGCATCTGACAGTGTAAAAGAACTACCATCAGTAGTAGTCAGAATTATCTTACCAGGTCCCAGAACAGGCTAATAACAGTTATTGGTGCATGTAACAATATTCCCTATAGGGGCAGGCTCGAGTGAAGAGAAGAAACTATGCTGCGAGGTAATATGTTTGGTCACCCCACTATCAAAGTACCATACATCTGAGTCTATTGCAGACATGCACTGCTCATGAGAAGATGGGTCAAAACTACAAATAGTAGTAAACGCCCATTCTTCATCCTACACAAGCTTAGCAGACTCTGTTTTTGGTGTAGAGGCCTCTGCAACAACCATTCAGGCCTCTTTCTTCTTTGCCTCTTTAGCAACAATTTTTGCACAGCTCTTAATGACATGATCATTTGCTTTGTAGCACTTGCAAAACAATTTCTGTTTTTTTAATTTCCTCTCATCTTTGTCTTCCTTCTTTGATTGTGCAGAATTAGCAGATTTTTGCTTACTAGTAAAGGAGCTCCATTTTCCTTTGCCCTTCTGACTAGCAAGGAAAGCTTGATCGACAACACGCATAATAAACCTGTTCTGCCTGACTCATCTTCGTGCAATATAACAGAAACCAACTCTTCAAATGTTAAGGCATTTGGATTTTCTTTCATCATCAAATGAAGAGTGGAAGCAAAACTCTGATATGAGTTGGGAAGACCATTCGAACGGTCTTCACAAGTGAACTTTCAGGAAGGACTTCATTAGCAGAAATCAGCTATTCCTTCAAATACTTCATCTTTCTTAGAAAACTGTCCATAGAATCACCTTCATTCATGTGCTCACTCTACAACTGTTTTTGGAGGTAAGCAATACGAGCCTCATTCCTAGCTTGGTGCAATGTGGTAAGTGTATCCCAAGCATCTTTAGCTATTCTGCAAGAGTGAATGTGAGGAATAATGGCACATTTGACAGACAAAGCTATCAATGCATGTGCCCGAGCATCTCTACCATCCCAACAAATTCTCTCTATAGTAGGTGCAACAAAAACTGTAGCACGAACAGGAATCTACAGAATATCACCATCTTCGATGCCATCTACATCAGCTTTAGTACCTCTATTTGCAGGTGTAA
Source organism: Ceratopteris richardii (assembly GCA_020310875.1). Classification (NCBI taxonomy): domain Eukaryota; kingdom Viridiplantae; phylum Streptophyta; class Polypodiopsida; order Polypodiales; family Pteridaceae; genus Ceratopteris; species Ceratopteris richardii. The sequence continues at coordinate 193,725,042 of CM035418.1, read as the reverse complement.
TAGAACGCTTTTCAACACCCTGCACAATGTTCCATAGTCCTTTTGCAACTAGTACATGTCGCATCATATAAGCCCACAATGGGTAGTTGGTACCATCCAACTTATCCTCAATAGCCAACATACAAAATACATCACTACTTTCAACCATGGCCACTGACTAAAATATGCTGATGCAAAAAAATGACTGTATTTGAAAACGTTGAACAAAACTACCTTGATGAGTTTTGCTAGACCTATAGTAGACTTTGAGACGCTTATATTGGTGAACTGAAACCTATATATATCTTTGCACAAAAAGATGAAGTAGCCTGCATAAGCAATGTGATAATGCGTTCGAAGGCCAAAACGAGCTCAGATCACGATTTCGTGCGATTTCTGAGGCTGTGTCCAGAGGAGTGTTGACGATGCCCTAGATGAATCGATGACTTGCTCTGATACCAATCATTGGAGTTAGACGTCTGCGGAAGCACGCGAACAACACAAGGAAGAAGAAGAAGCTTGGAGCACAACACACAACATTGGATGTATTACCAGTAGAATGTACAAAGATAAGTAGCCCATTAGGGTAGTAGGTGTATATACAAGATGGGGGAAAAACCTCCTAAAGAGGGAAACAAGTGCATCAACGGTCCTAGAGAGTTCACAAACATCACTACCTAAGTATATCAAAATCATGAACCTCTTGTGCAAAAGAGTCAGCCATAGGTATATTTGTTTGAGTGATAGACATGGGAGTGGGAAGATTTTTACCATAAACAATTTCATACGGTGCATGTTGAGTAGTGGTATGTGTTGTGTTATTATATGCAAACTATAGTAAAGGAAGTTTTTCATTCCAATTACTTAGATTATCTAAAGAATAACAACGTAATAAATCTAAAATAGTACTATTCGTAGCTTCACTTTGCACATTACTTTTAGGATGCAATGCCAAGATAAAGTCTATTTTGAAACCTAAAATTTGAAATAAAGCAACCCAAAAGTGATTACAAAAATGAACATCTTGATCTGAAAGAATAATGTTTGGAAAACCATGATGCAAAAAAATACATTGAATAAATAACTTAGCTGCTTGAGGTGCAAAAAGAGTCTTTTTTACAAGGAATGAAATACGCTTGTTTACTAAACCTATAAAAAATTATCCAAATCATATCATTATGAAATGAAGTTGTAGGAATATTAGTAATAAAATCCATAGAAATTTGTTCCCATGGTCCATAAGGTATGGGAAGTGGCATTAATAATCCAAATGGTTTATCATGATGTCTTTTCACATGTTGATACACAATGCAATGGGAAACATACTGTGCAATATCCCTTTCCATATTTGGCGAATAGAAAAATTCTTTACATGTAGAAATAGTAGTTTGTATGCCCCTATGATCCATATATGGTGATTCATGCATTTCTTTCATAACAAATTCTTTAAAACCTTGTGTGATGCATGAGTCCTTTGTAAAGTAGATTCTTAAGTTAATTAGCGATTTCTTTTTGGTGTAAACGTCCATGCCTATAAGGTGCTTTATGGGGAGGAGAACTACCAGGAATTAAGTCTATAATATGGTCAAGAGATCCCCTAAAAGGTGGTAGTATAAAAGAAAAATCATTCATAAAGCAATGTTGATGGGAATCCATAAATGATTTATGTGCATTAGGAAGTGTATGTGCATAATCAACTATGTTATTGTCAAAGACAACACATGAATTGTAGCATTTCCTAAATGCACGTTTTACTTGAGTATGAATAACTAATGGAAATAATTGGAATTCATGCATTGCAGAAAAAGAAATATCTTGATTGTTAAACTTAAAACTCATTGTGTGTGTATGATAATCAATGCATGGAATATAATGATGATGAAAAGGCATACCAAGTATAAAATCATAGAAATGCAAAGGAACAATTAAGGATGTGTGTTCATCTATATATGAACCTATACAAATCTAAACATTATGCACTTTACTTGTAACATGATATCTATTTTGTTGAAATGTAGCCTTAACTTTATACATAGAAGGAAGTGGTTTTAATTGGAGATCTTGCACTAGTGTATAAGAAATAAAATCATGTGAACTACCATCATCATGTAAAATATTAACAACTTTACCATTAATAGTACCTTGCATGGAAAGTAAAGAATGAATAGAAATTGTGTTACCCAAGGTACTTAGATCTTTTTCTAGTGCTTCTTCTATTCAATCAGGTTGAATGTCTTTAGGAACCACCTCCATGTTGTGTACTTGAGCTGCGAAGGGCTTCATGTCGTTAGTTTGGAACCTACATTTACCTTTAGTATGACCAGACTTAAAACAATGCTAGCAAGTCATATGAGGCCTCTTTTGTTGAGCATCCATCATCGTACTTTGAAGATTTGAATGTTTGGTAGGATGTGAGGGGATTGGCTTGTGAGCTGGTGTGAAATTGGATTGAGGAGGGTGCTGAAAAGAAGGTAGGCACTGAAAAGTAGTGAAAGGATGCTTGAAAGGAAAATAGGCTTGATTGGTTGTTGTCGTTGACACATTTGTTGTAAGCAAATGGACTTGGTGATGGACTGAAACTCCTTCTCAACATCATGTGCAAAAGAGATAGCTTCATAGAGGGTCGTAAGACATAGTGTGTTGAGCTTAGATTGAATTCCCATCTCCAAACAATCCTCATACTTCCATTGCAATCTATCTTCAGGAACTGTTTCAAGCGAGTGGATAAGTAGTCATTGCCAAAAACGTTCGTTGTAGGTAGACACACTATCTCCGTCTTTGCATCCAAAGGTTGTCCATGATCGACAAGCATGTAAGTGGAACTAAGGAGGAAGAATAGAATATTTGATTTTTTCTTGAAATGCAATCCATGTGGTGGGCCTATCAGTGCTATGCCGCAAAACATTCCACCATAATTGGGCATTACACACCTAATAATTAGTAACAAATTTAACTTTTTCAATTTCAGAAAAGGATTCATCAAAATAAAAGTCATCAAACAGATATAACCATGAATGAACAAATTGGCCATCCTTTTGTTAGTATATGATCAATGTCTACCTCTCATGATTGTATGTACATTTTGTAAGGCCCCCATTATGAGGAGAAGCCAAGCGTGCATTACCCAATTGATGGGAATCCCAACTTGCATGTTGGATGAAGGTCATATTGGACCATGTAAGGTATTGTAAGGAAAGGGAGTTACCAGGGTCCCCAATTGTGGGGTCCCGGGCAGCGGTGAGCAGCCCCAGCTGGGGGTCCAAGGGGGCCAGTGGGCCCCGTGGCTGGGGGGTCCTAGGGGGCTAGCAGGTCCCCTGGTGGGGGTCCGGGGGCAGCACCCCCAGTGCGATGGTAAAGGGAAGATTCCATGGAATATTCCCTATCGGAGTCAGAAATCATTTATATTTTTTAGGTCGGTTCAATCGGTCTAAGCCCTGTATGGCAATTACGCGGGCAGTGGCCGCCCACGCTCTACCACCCATGTATAGCCGTCCACGGAAGGCCACCCATGATCCTATATATACATGACTTATGCACTACCTGAGACATTGAGTTGAGCCAGCATAACTCTACCTTGTATCTCCCTATCTAGAGTTGTCTTGATCACCAAGTAGAAAAAGTATACGGAAAATATATGAGAAAAGGAATTCTTACTTTTCTTTTGGAAATGTTGAACTTTCTTCTTCTGCATCTTTCTTCCACCTGATGATGTCAACATCTTCAAACTTCTCTTCCTTGAAGTAGCAAGCACTCTTAACTTCTTCAAATGAATTTTTCTCTTCCTCTAATGCTAAGAGTAAGAGATAAAACAAACATGGTTAACAATGGAAGTGAATATAGAATCATGTTTTACCATCTCCTCATATCTCTGAATCAAAACTCTGCTTCAAATGTGACTGATATGACTGAATTCACCAACCTTTTGTCTGAATGATGAATTAGAGTTATACCTCTCTAGATACAAAATGTGAGCAAAAACTTCCAACCAACTTACAAGATTGGCTGAAAACAAAACTGATGTGCTCTCCAAATTTTTCTTCTTAGATAAGCTTTCTTGCCATGAAAGAGATCTCTCAAAACTCTCTAGAAAAAACTATAGATACCTGTTTTGATGTAGCCTTTAACTTTCAAATAATTAAAGTGTATAAAAGCACTCCTTGAATCCTTCAAATCTCTTCATAATTGCTCTTCTAAGATATGACCTGCAAATGATAATCTGATAGTAGAAACTGATACCTATGATTTGATGGTTATCTGATTCCTTCATCTTCTCCAAACCATTGTTCAACAGGATCTACAACATAAATTTAAGCAATCTTCCAATATTGACAAGACATGAACATACCACATTTAATCATACAAATGATGACACAAAGATAGAGAGAGATTAGAAAACATGTGTAAAGTGTTACATAAGCTACTGCTTACTCACACTATCATATATACAAATGTCAATGTACAATGTGGGAGAAAAACGCTCAACCACTCTATGTGAACAGAAATAGATGGATGAGTGAATGTACAAATGTAACAAACATATTCAGATGTATGAATAGAAATCTGAATATACATGAGATGTGTGACCTAATAGGTTGCAGAAGAATGAATATGAGTGACAGAAAGAGGAAGGATCAGTCTAAAACTGCTAATCAGCAAACCCTCATCTGAACTTAGGCTATGGAACACCCTAAGTCAGATACGTGTGTCAAAGATCACATACTTACAAAAGTAGCAAAGAATGCTAACAAGTTTGATGTCATAAATCCTCATACTCATGTGAACCACCTTCTCTAACACCTCATCCAAATGTGCATGTAGCATGCATGTACTGATTCTCCTTTAGATATGCCGAATAGGACTCCTCCTAGTATGGATGCCATTGCCTCCATAAACTCCAAGTAGTACCTGTGTGCATAAAGAGAATATGTACCTGAATTCTTAACATAAGATGTAAATCTTATCTTAACCACCATCCAATGTCTTTGAAGTAAACCAAAATCTTCATGTAGAAGGCAATCTTCAAATATATAATGTAGATGGTTGATCCACACCACCAAGCTGCTGATGGGTAAGTCCTCTCCATAAGCAAGAGTGTGAGCACACTCTTCTTCTCCAAGAAGAACTCCATAGCCGCTCCTTAACATGCTCCAAAATAGCACCATGGCTGCCCCATGTGCTACGAGCACCACCTCTAATGAGGTACCAAACCTGTCGTTGAACTAGGTGTAGGATATCTTGAAGTGACCCCAATCATGTTCTTATATAGTATTGTATGTATCTTGAAAAGCACCATGAAAAACACACTCTAATAAAGCACTAGCGATCGTATTCTCAAATAAAGCAAGCTCCGTCATCGAACGCATCGTCCGTTCTTGTCACTTTGTCCAAAAGCATCTAAAAAATCTTATCGCACTATGCCATCCAGGATTCCAACCCTGGTGGGTATTTTGAGAAGTATTTGATCTATCCACGGCATTCGCGCCATTTGTTGTGCAAGGAGCTATAAAGAAGAGCTACTAATGCTATACTCTATGAGCTATATGGACCAACTGACCAATTTTGACCAATGGGACATTGTTTCCCAACAGAGGCCCAACTCTAGAGGGTTGCATGTAACGTGATAGTCATTGTCCATCTATAGCTTTGATATTGTGACATCTTAATGTGAGGACTTCATCTTTTGGTTGTCTAGAAGCTTTAGATGTTACCATTGAAGTTGAAAGTCTTCAAGGTACAATAGTGGTTCGAGATAGGAGATGCAGATAGGTTGGAATGTAGAAACAAGGGCTTCAATGGTGCTCTAGAGAGAGATTTTTCAACTCAAAACATACACGGATTTTGAATTTTGGGTAAAAAAGAATACTTTTTATCCCAAAAAGTAATGAGGGTTCCATTCTCAAGTGTTATGATGAGTTTTTTAACTTTTTAAAAACATCGAATTTTTTAGTGTAGCCAAGTTATGAGATCCCTTCTCGCTCTAGAGGTAGCTCATTAAATAAGGGAGAAATATGTCTCCTCTCCCCCCTCCAGCTAAGTATTTTATAGTGTATAGAGTGTGCCCACCACATTCTTTTGATTGATCCATCACTAATCACTCCTTAATCTAAAAGGCTCATGCAGGGTTTATTTTTTCCCCTAATGGAGAGAGAGAGATGCGTGTTTGAGTGTATACAAACACATACATGGATAGACCGAGGGTTATTATAGTCCTTGTGAACATATCTTCAAATTGAACGCCATAAACGTGTTTTAATAGGTCTTTAAACATTTTTATTTTCATTAGGACATTTCAATCAGTGAATTTCGACATCATTGATTGTTGATCCTTGTTTTATATTTTTCGGCGGAGTGTTCATCGTTCAATAAGCTATGCATGCCATGATGTGTTCAATGAGTTGTCACGCACATAAGTTTAGTTTTTGAGAGAAATATGATACACATTGTGACAACTGCTATGTCGTACAAATACAGAATCCAAAAGATTGTGAATAGACGATTTTCATTAGAATAAAGTAGTATGTGTATCACTCTCCTTGAAGAAAATATTGATAAATAGTGAGTTGCAGAACTGTAGAGTTCTATATTTCGTTTAGACGATGACAGTTGAGATCCTTTTTGAAGTATGTGAGAGAAGATAAAGTTATAAAGTAGACGACGTTGAAAAAATTTTAGATATTTTGGGTTAGAAAGATCCTTGAAATGAGAAACCAAGAGAATAAGAGGGAGCTCATGAAATCGGATTTTGGGCCAGAAGATAAGTTATGATAATCGAATGCTGGGTTTTCAAAATGGGTATCATTATGGAGATGAAGGTTTTCAAGTCAAAGTGTTGTATATGAAAGAAAGCTATGACAAATTACCTGAAAGTTCTAGAATTCTTGGAATATCAACTTTTACTTGCAGGAGTCCCCCTCACAGTGCCTGATTCTCCACAATGGAGTGTGGTCTGGCAACATATCTAAGAGGATTAATGTTGGTAATGGTAATGTTATTTTTGTGGCAAAGAGGAGTATTTGGCCCACATGTTTGTTCATTGTTGGCATGCAAAGCAATTTCGGCATATTCTCCGACCCTACTTGAGGGGCAAAGGCATCGACCAATTGGGATATAAAGAAATTCTGATAGGATGTTGTAATAAGATGGACTTACTGTTATGGTGGACTTGGAGAAGCAACATTCTCTAGTGTATTTAGCTTGTTCATAATCAAAAAGTTTTCCAAAGTGGGAAAAAGCATTTTCTTATCCCATTGAGGAAGACTTTGACCAAAAGTGGACAGCTGAGCATTTTGGCTATTAAAGATGCTGTGGAAGAAGGTGCTTCGATTCGTAATTTGTTAGTCAAGACCAAACCTCAAAGTTGGAGGGATCTGCTTCTCTCAATGTACTCTAGTGATAGGCTCCTTATGGTTTTCTCTGTTGTGTATTAAATGTCTCAGTATTTACTCCTTGTTTCGCCTAGGAGAGCAGTAAGCCTATTTGGCTCTAGGAATTCCCCTAGTGCTATGAGAACAGGCTATTTCAAGGTTAGCATGCCCATTTATTGTATTTTTATGTGGGATCTTGCCTCCTTGCATAGTTTGTACCATCTATCTGCATAAATTAATTCTCATTTCTGTTGTTCCCAATTAAGGAAAAAAAAACATAACAAAATGATCCAATGGTTTCACGTCATATTTCCTTAAAATGCGTATAACACACATCAATAAGTTGGTTTGTTTCTCGATGGACTACATGATAAATGAAGCTCAATGCATATATACGTCACTCTGTGTGTAAGACTTAAGAGAGTGTGAATTGAGCTATGAAATATGATTTGAGGACCATTTTACATCCCGAGTTGCTGTCCTTGAAATAATGAACAAGCCGTCAGAGAAAGCCGCTTGGAATGAATCGGTATGAACGAAATGACCGTGAGGCCGCAGGAGGCCAACAAGTTGGGATAAGCTCACTCAAGGAAAAGAAAAAGAGCCTGTATTTTAGTCTCCATCAATGTTTGGGAATTTTTACGTCCGTTCGCATTCTGTGGGGTTTACGTTCAGTCGTCCGTGTAGGCGTTGACTTTGAAGTATACCTTTGTTTGCGTATTATTCTGCTAACAAAGCGTACTTTCTATAGAGGTTGGATGTGTGACATTGTATCATTGAAGATCTTGTTTTTTTATTAAGTAAAAAAGCAAATATTTCGGGTTGTTTTAAACGGACTATGCTCTCAATTTCAATATCCAACTTATTGTGATATCAAGCTCAAGATGTGATGATCAACGATCACACGTACCACTTTTCACTTTTTTTATATGTATAGTGTTTATGCTGAGGGATACTTTCATTGAACTTCACTAAATTTATTTACCGATAGTGAAGGCACATTTGTTTCGTGCCAACTCACTCACTTGCAAATACTATAGTTTTCTTTATATACATGCCTTCTCGGGAAGAGTGCACGAGAAGGCATGGAGAAAGTGTGATTTAGAAAAGTCCTTAGATTGCTATGAAAACTGGTGTGAAGCTAGAAGCCATTATCTCGACCTCTTTTTCGATCCCGCAAGGTGGGGTCCGCAACACTCAAGTATTCATAATCCGATTTCAAGAAATTTTGTGTATTTTTTATATACGAAAACTATGTTTTTTTTTTTATCAAACTATCACATCATACCATGATAGTGTTCAAGTAGATGTACTGCTTGTAGTGTTTTTGCAGTGTTGTGAATTGCTATGAAAATGGAAAATGCCAATGGAAAATGCCGATGGAATGAGCAACAATTTTGGCAAAAACAACTTTCACACTTGGAGATTCAAAATGATGAATTTCATGATGGGAAAAAGCTAGTGGAAGTTCGTCAAAGGAGAGAATGAAAATGGTCTGCAGTTACCATAGAGGAAGATGTTGGAGATAGACGTTTGCGGAAGCACGCGAACAACACAAGGAAGGAGAAGAAGCTTGGAGCACAACACACAATACTGAATGTATTACTAGAGAATGTACAAAGATAAGTAGCCCATTAGGGCAATAGGCGTATATACAAGCCGGGGGAAAAAACCTCCTAAAGAGGGAAAAAATTGTCCCGACGGTCCTAGTGTGTTCACACACATCACTACCTAAATATATCAACAAATCCCCCCTGGGAGTGATGCGGTGAACAAGGAGCTGGCACTCATGTATAAGGAAGTGCCAAGCTACGTGGAAATCACTCCACAAAAGGAAGTAAGCCCAAAGCTTTACAAAAAGCTTCAAACTTCTCCCTAGGCAGAGCCTTCATGAAAAGGTCAGCAATGTTCTCCTACGTGGGCACATATGCCAAGCTCATCCCCCCAACAGAGAACCTCTCCCTGACATAGTGATAATGCACCTCAATGTGCTTAGTGCGAGCATGGAACACAGGGTTCCTCGCAACTGCCAATGTGCTCTGACTCTCAGTGAAGATGGTGGTGGCAGAAGACTGACCAACACCCAAATCAGCCATAAGGCGTCTGAGCCACACACCCTCAACAGTTGCTGTGAAAGCTTCCCTATACTTAGTCTCACAGCTGGAAGTGGCCACAGTAGGCTGCTTCTTGCTCAACCAAGATATACATGAGTTACCAAGCATGAAGCAAAAGCCACTAGTGGACACATGAGTGTCACAGCAACACGCCCAATCAGAGTCAGAAGAAACATGCATATCTGGCAGTAGTGATCCCCCCTTGGGATAAAACAACCCAAGTAGCTGAGTACCATTGAAGTAGCGAAAGATGCACTTAACTGCCTACCAATGCTTGACTCCTGGGCAATGCATAAATCTGCTCATCTGTGAGACAACAAACTGAATATCTGGCTACGTAATGCATAAGTAAATCAATCATCCAACAGCTTGCTGATAGAGAACATCACCAAATGCATCTCTAGCATCATGAAGACTCAATCATAAACCTATCTCCATAGGAGTGGCAATAGGCTTATAGTCTTCAAGGCCAAAATGCTACAATAATGTGTCAATATATTTCATTTGACACAAAGCCATTCCACCATCAACTTGCATAGACTGAATTCCCAAATAGTGATGCAAATGCCCCAAATCAGACATCTAAAATGAGGTATGCAAATCAGCCTTAAAATCAGCAATATGCTTCTCATGAGGACCAGTGAGCAGCATGTCATCAACATAAACCACAATGATCAGAAGTGCATCATTAGCACGCTTAACATATAAGGTGCTTTCAGTTGGACTATTCTCAAAACCATGTGCAATGAGATAGGCGTGTATCTTCTCATACCAAGCACGTGGTGCTTGCCTTAAACCATATAACGCCTTCTTTAACCTGCACACCTGGTTTTCATGCCCTTTTTGCACAAAGCCATGGGGCAGAAAAACATACACTTCTTCATGCAAGTCACCATTCAAAAATGCATTTTTTATGTCCAATGGATGTACATTCCAACCATGATGAGCTTCAATTGCACAGATGCTCCGAACAGTAGTCATACAACATGTAGGTGCAAAAGTCTCATCAAAATCAATACCTCTTTCCTATGCATAACCCTTTGCAACAAGCCTAGCCTTATATCTATCAACTGTACCATCCGGTTTACGCTTCAGCTTGTATACCCACTTAGTGCCAATGGCCTTCTTGCCAGGAGGCAAGTCACATAAAGACCAAGTACCATTCTTCATTATAGCATCATATTTAGATTGCATAGCAGCCATCCAATTTTCTGAATTTTGTGCTTCATCAAACGAAACAGGCTCATTCTCATCACAGAGACTAGATGTAGCCATAGCATAGAAATCTGATGCAAAAGCGGCACTTTGAGAGCCTGAACGAGTACGATATGACAGACGTGCATCTAATTTGTTGTCACGCAAAGTCTGCACCAGCCATTTTGGCATAGTTTTTGCCTGCTCAATATCAACTCTCTTATCAACTAGTGCATCATGTAAATTTGCATCAGAAATGGAATGATCTACATCATCACATGAAACCACCAAAGGCTGAGAAGTTGCCTCATTAGGACCAGCACTAGACTGTCCACCTGTAAAAAGAGGCAGCAAAGTATCATACATGTCTTTGGAGCTAATAGATGTCTCCTTAGTACATGAAAGCAATGGATGAATAGCATCTTCCACAAAAACAACATCATGGCTAGCCAGAATGTGTTTATTCTATGGATGATACAGCGATGGCCTTTACTTTCAGAACTGTACCCAACAAAAATACATTTTACTGCTTTATCATCCAATTTTCTACGATGTTGTTTAGGCACTAATGCATATGCCAAACAAGCAAAAACATGTAGATGTGCAGGAGATGGCTTGCGATCATGCCAAGCCTCATATGGAGTGATAGATTGCAATGCTTTAGTGGGACACCTGTTAAGTACATCTGCTGAACACATGACGGCCTCAAGCCAGAAACTATGTGGTAAAGCCTAACTCTTGACCATACACCTCGCCATCTCCATGAGTGACATGTTCTTTCGTTTAGCAACTCCATTTCGTTGAGGTGTATACGGCACTTTAAACTGGTGTTTTATCCGACATTCAGCCAGAAATGCATTAAAATTAGAAGACATATATTTCCCCCCTCGATCTGAACGGAGGGTACCCATTTTACATGCTGACAAATTTTCGACCAAAACCAAAAATTGTTTGAAGCACATGAACACTTTGGAATTTTCGTTCAATGGATATACCCATGCATGCCTGGAAAAATCATCGATGAAAGTCACAAAGTAAAGATAATTTCCAAAAGAAGGTGTCTGCATAGGACCACGAACATCACTATATACAAGCTGCAATTTCTGAGTAGCCCGAACTGAACCATCTTTTGGAAAGGAGGAATGCTTCATTTTGCCCCAAATACAGCATTCACAAACATGTGTTCTTGGTGCCTCAAGTTTGGGCAAAGAGGACACCATTTCAAATTTCTGCAGGCATAGCAAACTAGAAAAATTCAGATGACCAAAGCGAGCATGCCAAAACTTTGCACCTGACATAGCCTGAGAATCATGTACTGCACATGCCAAATCATTTACATTTCTTTCATAGTCTATGAGCTTATACAGCCCATGACATAGAATGCCAGAAGCAATAATCACGTCGTTGTTTAACTGATCATGAACTGTAAATCTGTCATCAACAAATTTCACAACCAAGCCAATCTTGGCTAATGCAGAAACTGATAACAAATTTTTCTTGATCCCTGGCACAAACAAAGCATTTGAAAAAGTGAAAGAACTACCATCAGTAGTAGTCAAAATGATCTTACCAACTCCCATAACAGGATAAGAGGAGTTGTTGGTTCATGTAATAGTTTTCCCTGTAGGGGTAGGCTTGAGTGAAGAGAAGCAACTGCGTTGCGAGGTAATATGTTTGGCCACCCCACTGTCAAAGTACCAAGCATCTGAGTCTACTGCAAACATGCACTGCTCATGAGAAGATGGGTCAAAACTCCAAACAATAGTAAACGCCCATTCTTCTTCCTGCACAAGCTTAGCAGACTCCGTTTCTGGTGTAGAGGCTTCTGCAACAACTATTCCAGCCTCTTTCTTCTTTGCCTCTTTAGCAGCCAATTTTGGACAGTTCTTTATGATATGATCATTCCCTTTACACTACTTGCAAAACAATTTCTGCTTTTCTGATTTTTTTCTCATCTTTATCTTGGTTCTTCGAATGTGCAGCATTTGTAGATTTCTGCTTACTAGTAGAAGAGCTCCATTTTCCTTTGCCCTTCTGACTAGCCAATAAAGCTTGATCTGCAACACACATAATGGACATGTTCTACCTGGACTGATCTTCCTACAACAGAACAGAGACTAACTCCTCAAATGACAAGGAATTTGAATTGCCTTTCATCATCAACCGAAGAGTAGATGCAAAATGCTGATATGAATCAGCAAGACCATTCATAACGGTCTGCACAAGTGAGCTATCTGGTATAACCTCATGAACAGAAATCAACTATTCCTTTGAGTCTTTGATCTTTGTTAAAAAACTGTCCGTAGAATCACCTTCATTCATGTGCTCACTCTCCAACTGTTTTCGGAGGTAAGCAACACGAGCCTCATTCCTAGCTTGGTACAATGTGGTAAGTGTATCCCAAGCATCCTTAGCTGTATGGCTCGTTTGACAGACAAAGATATCAATGCATGTGCCTGGGCATCTCTGCCATCCCAAGGAATCTGCTCTGCAATAACTGCAAGAAAAACCGCAGCACGAATAGGAATATGCAGAATATCATCATCTTTGACACCTTCTGCCTCAGCTTCTGTACCTGCAGTTGTAACAGTTGTAGGTGTGATAGGATGTTTTTCAACACCCTACACAATGTTCCATAATCCTTTTGCAACCAATACATGGCGCATCATATAAGCCCATAGTGAGTAGTTGGTACCATCCAACTTACCTCAACAACCAACATACAAAATACATCACTGCTTTCAGCCATGGCCGGTGACTAAAATACCTTGATGCAGAAATTTGACTGTATCTCAAAAAGTTGAACAGAACTGCCCAAAGGAATTCTGCTAGACCTGTAGCAGACTTTGAGATGCTTATACTAGCGAATAGAAACTTGTATATACGTTTGGCACAAAAAGATGAAATAGCCTGAACAAGCACTATGATAGTGCATTAAGAGGCCAAAACGAGCTCAGATCGCCATTTCGGCACCACATAGCAAAGCTGTTTTGATCTCGAAAACACCTTGAGTATGCTCACCAAAATTCATGCGATTCTAAGACTACAATCAGGGGAGTGTCGACGGTGCCCTAGATGAAGCGAGGACCTGCTCTGATACCAATTGTTGGAGATAGACATCTGTGGAAGCGTTCAAACAACACAAGGAAGGAGAAGAAGCTTGGAGCACAACACAAAATACTGAATGTATTACTAGAGAATGTACAATGATAAGTAGCCCATTAGGGCAATAGGTGTATATACAAGCCGGGGGAAAAAAATCTCCTAAAGAGGGGAAAAAGTGCCCCGGCGGTCCTAGTGTGTTCACACACGTCACTACCTAAATATATCAATAGAAGATTCAGACTAGGGGAGTTAAGAGCATATGAAGAGCGGAATCAAGGAGCATGAAAGGTAATGTATTGGCTATCTGTTAGCATAGAGGAGAGCATGATTGGGCACATATAGGATGCCAAGGCTCTGAAATAGTCTTGGAATAGTTTGATCACATTGTATGAGACCAATACAAAGGCACAAAAATTACAACTCAAGACTCGGCTGCATGTTGGTAAGTGACTACATCCTTAAAATCAAAAGCATATTTGAGTCACTTGCATCTATGGGCGTGAATGTAGATGATGCTGATGATGATGATGATGATGATAAGGTGGAAGTGTGCCTTTGTGGTTTAGGAGTTGCATGTAAGTAGTTTGGAATTCCTATTCAAACTAGGGAAAATATTCCCAATTTTTCTAATTTGGTCCACGCTGATTACTAAAGAAAAGAATCTTTGTGAGGACTCAAACTCCCAAGGAAAACCTAGTTTTGAGTAGGCATTCTACTCTAGTAGAGGAAGAGGCAAAGCTAGAGGCTTTGGAAGTGGAAGAGGAAATAGTAACCAAGATCGAGATCAACAACAGAATCATGTAGGAGGTAGAGGACAGTTTTGAGGTAGGGGAAGCCGAAGAGGCTGTAGAATTTTCCAAAGAAATGATTTAGGTAATGACAATAAAGGATGTTGGAATTATGGTAAAGCTAGACACCTTGAATGTGATTGCAGGTTGAAGAATCAAGAAGCATGAAAGGTAATGTATTAGCTATTTGTTAGCATAGAGGATAGCATGATTGGGCATATATAGAATGCCAAGACTCTGAAATAGTCTTTGAATAGTTTGATCACATTGTATGAGACTAATACAAAGGCACAAAAGTTACAACTCAAAAAGGGAATGACGGTAAGTGACTACATCCTTAAAATCAAAAGCACATGTGAGTCACTTGCATCTATGGGTGTGAATTTAGATGATGATGATAAGGTGGAAGTGTGCCTTTGTGGTTTAAGAGTTGCATGTAAGTCGTTTAAAATTCCTATTCAGACTAGGGAAAGTATTCCAAATTTTTTCAATCTAGTGTCCATGCTGATTACTAAAGAAAAGAATCTTTGTGAGGACTCAAACTCCCAAGGAAAACCTAGTTTTGAGTAGGCATTCTACTCTAGTAGAGGAAGAGGCAAATCTAGAGGCTTTGGAAGTGGGAGAGGAAATAGTAACCAAGATCGAGGTCGAAAACATAATCAATTTATAAGAAAATGAAGATATAGAACTAAAATAAGCAATAATGAAAATATTACTTATACAAAAGCACAAAACATTTCTCACCTTATATCCTTGTATTTTGAATTTAGATTGACTTAGTCCCTCAAAGCCCATAACCACCAAGTGTTCTCTCACATTAGCCAAGGTCCAATGATGATTCACTACAATAGTTTCCATTTCAATCTTGGGCAATTTAAGCTTTATTTCAAATGAATATAAAGATCCATCAGAAGTTTGAAATGGTATCGATTGGCTATTTTGGCACATCCAATGATCATAGTATAACCTACTATACAATGAAGCATGTTGTTTCAAATATCAAAATCTTATACTTGTTTTACCTATTTTACAAAGATATTTATCACCTTTTGCATTTCCTCCTATGAGATCCCAATTTATACCTAGAATACTTTCGACTTGCTCAGATGTGATATATTTATGCATGAACATGGTGGAAATCTCTTGGAATGAGAATCCTTGAAATAAATATACAAAACAATGGATGGGAAAACACTAATGCAAACGTACAAATCTAGACACTTATTGTGAATTTCAAAGAGTTATGTATGTACATTGTCGTCTTGTGCTTCAAAGATGATCTAGACCATATATCAGGCTTTGGTCGCTCCAAGCTAAGAAGATAATCTACTTCAATCCTCTCGAACCTTCCAAAACCATCATTGTAGAGGGTACAAACATACCTATGTGTATAAAGAAAACTCTATTATGGAAAAGTTGAGCAAGACATGCTTCTCAAAAATCTCGTGCACCACCATATGCATGCAATGCCTCGAAAGTACCTGTAAGACTATGAAGTGGTTGCTCTTCCACCAAGGTAGAAAGAAATATATCTGAAACAAATAAAATCATATCTAAATAGTTCAAAAATATATTCAACACTATAAAACATACAATATTGTAGAGAAATACTTACAATTCCTAGGATATCTCATTCTAATAAAGTTTTCAAGTTTCATAGTTGCCATTGTAAAAACATGTTGTACAATAGAAACCATCCCATTGGTTTTGTGCTCCTAGAAGCCAACTATCTTGCCCTTAGAATGAAGATCCAAGATTCCACGATCTCTAACTCGATGAGGCCCAACTCTAGAGGGTTGCATGTACACCCTTGCACCTTCGGAGTACTCATGTGATACCCATTTTCCATCTATAGCTTTGATATTGTGACATCTTAATGTGAGGACATCATCTTTTGGTCACTAGAAGCTTTAGATGTTGCCATTGAAGTTGAAAGTATTTAAGGTATAATAGTAGTTCAAGACAAGAGATGCAGATAGGTTGGAATGTAGAAACAAGGGCTTCAATGGTGCGCTACAGAGAGATTTTTCAGCTCAAAATGTGCATGAATTCGAATTTGGGATCAAAAACAGTACTTTTGATCCTAAAAAGTAATGAGGGGTGCATTCACAATTGTTATGATGATTTTTTAACTGTTCAAAATACTTGAGTTTTTTAGCCCAGTCAAGTTATGAGATTCCTTCTCTCTCTAGAGGCACCTCATTAAATAAGAGAGAAACATGTCCCTTCTCTCCCCTTCACTCTAATATTTTATAGAATATAGACTGTAGCCACCATCCTCTTCTGATTGGTCCATCACTAATCACTCGTTAATCTAAAAGACCACGGAAAATTCATTTTTTCCTCTCACTAAGAGAGGATGTGTGGTTATGTGTATACAAATAAATAAATTTGATAAAACAAGAGTTATTATAATCTTGTGAGCGTATTGTAATGTTCTGTTATCTTCAAATTGAACGCCATAAACTCGTCTTAATAGTTCTTTGAGTATTTTTATTTTCATTAGGACATTTCAATACTAAATTTCGACATCATTGATTGTTGATCTTTGTTTTATATTTTTCGGCGAAGTGTTCATCGTTCAATAATCTACGCATGCTATGATGTGTTTCAATGATTTGCCACGCACATATGTTTAGTTTTTAAGAGAAATATGATACACCTTGTGACAACTACTATGTCGTATAAATACAGAATCTAAAAAATCGTGAAAAAAACGATTTTTATTAGAATAAAGTATTATGTGTCGTATAAATACAGAATCTAAAAAATCGTGAAAGAAACGATTTTTATTAGAATAAAGTATTATGTGTGTCCATGTGCATGCGTTAAAGACAAAGAGAAGCTCTGACGCTCAAAGGTGTATGGGCTCGTCATGAACGATGATGACGATTTGGTGCCTACTATTATATTCACTTGTTTATACGTCCTCATCTGTGAAAGACGACCTTTTGGTGTTTGGCCAACTTTTTTTTACATGATATCATAGAGCATCACTCTCCTTGAAGAAAATATTGATAAAAATAGTGAGTTGCAGAATTATAGAGTTCTATATTTGGTTTAGACGATGATAGCTGAGATGCTTTTTGAAGTGTGTGAGAAGATAGAGTTATAAAGCAGGCGACGTTGAGAAAATTTTAGCTATTTTGGGTTAGAAAGATCCTTGAAATGAGAAACCAAGAGAATAAGAGGGAATCAATGAGATCGGATAATCGAATGCTGCGTTTCTCAAAAGGAGTATCATTATGAAGATGAAGATTTTCAAGTCAAAGTGTTGTATATGAAAAAAAACTATGACAAATTACTTACAAGTTTTAGAATTCTTGGAATATCAACGTTTACTTGCAGGAGTCCCCCTCGCATGGATGGTTAGCTTATTGGAACAACCTTCAGCTCTCATTCAACAAGTGCAAGTGTTACAAAGTTGGGATCGGAAATTGGAAATGGTTTTTCTAGGATGGTGAGTTGAAGTCCATAGATCAATGCAGTTATCTGACAACTTTATCTGATGCTTGTGTGCAAGTGATCTTGTATCTTAGAAATTTGATTGCACTGAAGAAGGAAAGTTTCAAAAACCAAAGGCTGAGTTGCAAGATATTAATACATATATGTTGAAAGTTTTGAAAAGTGATAAGGGTTCTGCTAGCAGTGTTTTGCATAAGATCAACACAAGATGAGAAGTGCAATGGATTTGTCCTTAGTTGAGGTGCATATTCACTTCTGTTTGGGCCTTTCCTATCAACATTAAGCACTCCTATCTTCAATGGCTAATTCTCCACAATGAAGTGTGGTCTGGCAGCAAATCTAAGAGGATTAATGTTGATAATGGTAGATGTTTCTTCTTTGGCAAAGAGGAGGATTTGGCACACATCTTTCTTTCATTCCCCTAGTATTATGAGAACAGGCTACATTTAGTCGTCCGTGTAGCGTTGACTTTGAAGTATACCTTTGTTTGCATATTGTTCTGTTAACAAAACGTACCTTCTATATGATTGAAGATCTTTTTTTTTAAGTAAAAAAAGCAAATATTTCGATTTGTTTAAACTGGTATGCTCCTCAATTTCAATAAATTGATATCAAGCTCAATAACTATATATATATATATATATATATATATATATATATATATATATATATATATATATATATATATATATATATATATAGTGGTTATGTCCATATATGTGAGTGATATTCTCATTGAGCTTGACTACATTTATCTACCAATAGTGAAGGCACATTTGTTTCTTGCAAACTTGCTCATTTATGGACATTAGAGTTTTCTTAATGTACTCTTCTTTATGTATTGTACTCATTTTGATGTATTATTTCATTCTTGTACATTCTCTTTCTATAAGAGAAGAAGTAGAACATCATTCTTCCTTGCTTCAATGTGTCTCTACTCCTCTCTTTGAGCATGAGAGTGTGTGAGAGCTCTCTTGCTTATCTCTTTTGTCTTCGCATGGTATCAAAGTTAGTGTGGTTGTAGAGAGCGCCTAAAGAAGACCCACAATGAAGCATGCATGAGAAGGCATGGAGCACATGCACTTCACAATTGATCTCATATCGCTATGAAATTTAGGGTACAGGCTAAAGGTGCCAAATTATTTTCTTGAGTTATTCTTTAAGGGTCATGTTTTATTGATTTCATGTTCAAAGGCTTTTTGACCTTCACTTCGAGCGTGCAACGTGGACCCACATAAAAAACACATCAATATCTCCACCATTTCTGACATCTAAAAATTCAAAAAATTCCATGTACTATTAGTATACAAAAATTGTGTTCATCTATGATCGAGGTGTGAAGTAATAGTGTGATAGTGTTCAAACACATACTATTTATAGTGCTTTTGTAGTATTTAGATTGTTGCAAATTTTGAAAATGCAGATGGAAGGAGTCAACGTACTAGCAATAAGTGTAGAAGAACAACTTTCATGCTTGGAGATTCAAAAAGAGGAGTTTCTTGATAGGAAAAGGCTATTGAAAGTATATTGAAGTAGAGAATGAAAATCCTCTAGAGTTATCTAAGCAGAATGGTACTACTAACTAGTTAAGCGCATAAGAAGATTGGAATTAAGGAACATGGAAGGTAATTATATTGGATGTTGACTATCATATCAAATAACATGATTGGGTACATACAGGATCCCAAAACTCTGGAAGACGCGTGGAATGGCTTGGTTACATTATATGAGACCAAAACAAAGGCATGGAAATTGCAAGTAAAGAATGAGTTGCATAAACGTGAGAAATAGATCATGTCAGTAAGTTACTCTACCATAAAAATAAAAAGCATATGTGAGTCACTTTCATCCATAAGCATCAATGTAGAGGTTGATGATTGGGTTTAAGTTTGCTTAATGGTTTAGGAGTACATATAAGAAGTTTAGATCTTGTATTTAGACAAGGTAGAATATCTCAAATCTTGCAGATCTTGTGTCCATGTTGATAATTGAAAAAAAGAATATTTATGAAGTCTCAATCTCCTAAGGAAATACAATGGAATGTTGATCACCAAAGGGAACGAAGTGGGTAGGATGTTTACCTGGAATGTGAAAATTCATAAAATGAATGCAACCGTTTTTGCAAAAGGTGTTGTCCTTATTGCTAACATAGAGTAATGGGACAAGTGACCTGAACATGCAAACTTGTAGAGGCTAAAATTAATGTAGTCAAAGTTTCTTGTCAACGAATTTCCAAATTTCAAGGTTGTAAAGATGCAGAAGGTATGTGATGCACCTCAATTTAGTAAACAATCAAATATATCATTCTTGTCTGTCAAGCATGTTAGTGAGAATGTGCTAGAGTTAGTGCAAATGAATGTTATGGGTCCTACAAAGACCACATCTATGGGAGATTTTATGTCACATTTATTGATGAATATACATGAAAACTATGGTTATACATCATGAATGAGAAGAGTAAGCAATTTATTTACTTTCACAATTTTAAGGATACGGTGGAAAAGTAGATAGGGAAGTATATTTAGACATTAAGATCTAATAGAGGAGGCAAATATATATCAGATGAACTCAATAGTTCTCTAAAAGGTTATGGAATTTGAAGGTGTTTTTCATGCACGTACACACCACAAGATAATGGTGCTAATGAATGTAAAAATAGAAATACAAGAAAAATAGAAAGAGCCTTCAACAAATTTCTTTTGAGTGTAGGTACATAGAGAACATCAGATAAATTTTTCTCAACACCTGGAGAAGTGATAAAAGAGATGGTTCCAGTTCCTTCAGCTGGACACTTGGAGTCATTTGCCACCAGTACATTGATGGATTCCCGCAGAGGCACTAGGGAACTATACCAATCCTTTTTACTAGTCATATAGCGAGAAGCTCCACTATCTAAAATCCATGGTTCATCAACACGAGCTTGAGCAGATGAACATACCTCTTCAATGGCTACCCAAAGTTCTATCTCTGTGTTGTTTGCAGACTCTTTGTTCTTCCAAGATGATTTTACAGTCCATTCCGTTCATCAGCTTGCTTCTTTCTACAATCCTTGCTGGCATGGCCTTTCTTTTCACAATAGAAGCAACTTCCTGTGAAATTTTTCTTCTTTGGCTTCTTCTTTGATAAATCAGAAGAGCCTTTACCTTTTGCATTTTCTGAAAATGCAACATCACTTGTACTTTGCCGATTCCTCAACCGCATCTCTTCTTCTAAAAGCATAGCACAAAACTCTTCAAATGTGAGGGGAGTTGGTCTTACCTGAGTGTTAAGAGCTGTTACTAATGCATCATACTTTGCTGGAAGAATGCGTGCACATCTTAGAGCCAGCTCTTCTAGTGCTATAACAACACCAACTGCAACCAATTGGTCTTGAAGATGTTTTATCCGTTTGATAAAATCTTCTTCCTTTTCAGAATCGGAATGCTTTTCATTTGCCAACTGATTTTCTAAATTTTGTATCCTAGTGTGGTTCTTGGTCTCATATTGTCGTGCCAATATGCCCCAAGCCTCATGTGCTTTAGTAGTATGTTGAACTAAAGTAAGCACAAAATCACTTACACTAGTGACATTCGCACATAATGCATCAGCATTCTGCCTCTTCCAAGCTCATAGTAGATCTGGATCTGGTTCAATCATCAATCTTGAATTAGCTGGATCTTCAACTCGTATAGGATCTGGATCCAATCCCATCGGTCCCATGACAGTGTCAAGTAATTCATAGGAGTCCAAAATTGCAGAAATTTTGAACTTACAGAGTGTATAGTTGGATCCATCCAGCTTCCCTTCAGTGAATGCAGGTGGACAAATTCGAATAGGTGCAGCATTAACATTAGTTGAAGCACTAAGACCAGTGTTCCACGATGAAGCCATCATGTAATCACTCCAATAATCTACTGATATTCTAGTCTGCTAGTAGGCTAAAATAGTGATACTTCTCAAGCTATTCGAACCTTACGGCTCTGATACCATGTAAGACAATAGTTACGCAATATACACAGGAGCTAAATCATCCAGGGAAGTGATGAAACATGAAGAATTATTTTTAGCCATATGTGAAAGAATGCAGAGTCATACCTTTAGGTATTCCTATATTTCCTTTGTCAGGTTGTCTTTATATTCCAGCTTTGAAAGAAGAAGGAAGAAGGAGAATGTCTGGAGAAAGTTCATGTTAGGTGTTTTTGTTCAGGAGAAGGTTCCAGAGTCCTATTGAAGAGAAGCTTGATATTTCAGAGAGGTATGTTTTAGAGGTGCACACATATATGTTTATACCAGGTTCTGAAGGAAAGAGGTATGAAAGACTTTCAGATAGAACAAAGATGAAGACAAGATGACATCATAGATTTTTAATGAGACTTATGAGTTGATTTCAGTTGATTTCAATTGAGTTGAGTACAGTCAGAAATGAACTAGCAGTGTTCATAATACACTAAGTTGTGAGTTGGCAGTCACAGGTTCCAGGATTTAGTTCTTGATTACGTTTAGTGTATTTACATGACACAATAGAAGTATGTTGAGAAAGCTTTCATAAGGTATCCTAGTATATGTTTTCAGGTTTATGAAGACAGGAGATAGCAGGTTCAGAGACAATACTTGCTACATTTGTTGTCAAGCAGTGATTGCTTGATGTGTACACTATTGGATATCTAGTTTTCATATTTTCTCAAGTATTATGGTTCATATTCACTAAGTTCAGGTTTTTTGACAGAAAGTCAAATTCAATTTTGAAGAAGATTTTTGAAGAAAAGATTTGAAGGTCGATTTTGGGAGTACAAGCTTGAAGCTTGTGATAGGCTATTAGCAGATTGTGATAGTTTGCAGGTTATGACAATTTGCACATCCAGTTCAGTCTGTACCAATATGACATTGTAGGGGGGATAGTTGGGAAACAATGTCCCATTGGTCAAAATTGGTCAAGTTGGTCCATATAGCTCACAAAGTACAGCATTAGTAGCTCTTCTTTATAGCTCCTTGTACAACAAACGACACGAACGTCGTGGATATATCAAATACTTCTCAAAATACCCAACAGGGTTAGAATCTTGGATGGCGCAGTGCAATAAGATTTTTTTAGATGCTTTTGGACAAAGTGACAAGAACGGACGACGCGTTCAATGATGGAGCTTGCTTTATTTGAGAATATGATCGCTAGGGCTTTATTAGAGTGTGCTTTTGATGGTGCTTTTCAAGATAAATACAATACTATATAAGAACAGGATTGGGGTCACTTCAAGATATCCTACACCTAGTTCAATGCCAGGTTGGGTGCCTCATTAGAGGTGGTGCTCTTAGAAGATGGGGCAGCCATGGTGCTATTTTGGAGCATGTTGAGGAGCGGCTATGGATTTCTTCTTGGAGAAGAAGAGTGTGCTCACACTCTTGCTTATGGAGAGGACTTACCCATCAACAGCTTGGTGGTGTGGATCAGCCATCTACATGATGTATTTGAAGATTGAATTCTACATGAAGATTTTGGTTTACTTCAAAGACATTGGATGGTGGTTATGATTAAATTTACATCTTATGTTAAGAATTCAAGTACATATTCTCTTTATGCACACAGGTACTAATTGGAGTTTATGGAGGCAGTGGCATCTAGATCAGGAGGAGTCCTATTCGGCATATCTAAAGGAGAATCAGTACATGCATGCTACATGCACATTTGGATGAGGTGTTAGAGAAGGTGGTTCATATGAATATGAGGATTTCTGACAGCAAACTTGTTAGCATTCTTTGCTACTTTTGTAAGTATGCGATCTTTGACACACGTATCTGACTTAGGGTCTTCCATAGCCTAAGTTCAGATGAGGGTTTGCTGATTATCAGTTTTAGAATGATCCTTCCTCTTTATCACTCATATTCACTCTTCTACAACCTATTAGGTCACACATCTCATGTATATTCAGATTTCTGTTCATACATCTGAATATGTTTGTTACATTTGTACATTCACTCATCCATCTATTTCTGTTCACATAGAGTGGTTGAGAGTTTTGCTCCCACATTGTACATTGACATTTGTATATATGATAGTGTGAGTAAGCAGTAGCTTATGTAACACTTTACACATGTTGTCTAATCTCTCTTTATCTTTGTGTCATCATTTGTATGATTAAATGTGGTATGTTCATGTCTTGTCAATATTGGAAGATTGCTTAAATTTATGTTGTAGATCCTGGACCTATGGAACTATGGACCTGTGGTATTACTTATGGGCCTACTGAATTTCCAACAGCCTCATCGAATAAGAGATCTTGGAAACTTAGATCTTCATTGGAAGGGAAAGCTATTTGGTTTCCAGAAGCACAATGACAATGGGATGGTTGCTACTGTACAACATGTTTTTTGCAACGGCAACTATGAAACTCAAAAACTCTATTAGAATGAGATATCCTTTGAATTGTAAGTACTGCTCTATAATATTTTATGTTTTATAGTGTAGAATATATTTTTGAACAAACTAGATATGCTCTTAATTATTTGAAATATACTTCCTTCTATTTTGGTGGAAGAGCAACCACTTCATAGTGTTACATGTATTTCTAGTCATTGCATGTAGTTGTTTCTAGAAGTATCTCCTACTCAACTTTTCCATGATAGAGATTTCTTTTACACACGTAGATATTTTTGTACCCTCTACAATGAGTGATTTTGGAAGGTTAGAGAGAGTTGAGTTGTAGACTATCTTGTTAGCTTGGAGTGGTCAAATCCTGTGATATGGTCCATACCATCTTTGAAGCAGAAGATGGTAATGGATGTACAAAGCTCTTTGAGATTCACAAAAGTGTCTAGATCTATAGGTTTTCACTAGTGTTTTCCCATCCATTGTTTTGTATATTTATTTCAAGGATTCTCATTCCAAGAGACTTCCATCATGTTCATGTGTAGATATATCACATATGAGCAAGTCGAAAGTCTTATAGGTGAAAATTGGGATCTGATAGGAGGAAATGCAAAAGGTGACAAATATCTTTGTAAAATAGGTGGAACATGTATAGGATTTTGATATTTGAAACAACATACTATTGTACATTAGGTTCTACTATGATCATTGGATGTGCAAACTTGGTCAATGGATACCATTTCAAAGTCCTTAGGGATCTTACTTTCATTTGAAATAAATCTTAAATTGGCCACCAATGAAATGGAAACTATTTTAGTGAATCATCATTGTACCTTGGCTAATGTGAGACAACACTTGGTAATTATGGGATTTGAGGGATTGAATCAATCCAAATTCAAAATACAAGGACCTAAGGTGAGAAATATTTTGATCTCTTTTATATTTAATCTTTTATTATTGCTTATTAAAGTTCTATAACTTCATTCTTATAAATTGATTACAAGTGGGAAGAAAATTGGAATACAAAATGAAGGTTTCTTCTGATTGGATTAAAGATGGAATTGAACTCTCATTGTCATAGCTCTTTTGCAACTTGATGATGTCACTTTTTGGGTCCTACTCATTCTACCTCATGGTTTTTGCACTTACAAGGGACTTACAAAAAATAGGATAAACTATATATGTTAGATATTGTATATATCTTCCGTTTTGCAATGGTAATTTCAAAAATTTTGGATTGTCAAAACTCTATGTTCACTACTTTGAAATGTGGTTCTTCATATTGTTTTTTGTTGTCTTATGTTTAAGAATTTCCTTTGATGCAAAAATCTTCATATTGTTTGGTGCTTGTACGTTATTTTGTCATTAGAAATGCATTTTTTAATTTTCACTATTTTCTTATGTACTTTTAAAAGTGGGCTTCGCTCATTATAAAAACTTGAAACTCCTATAAAAATGGGATCCATGTGCTTATTTCTCACATTTTCACTCCCAAGGAGCAAGAGATTCTCACAAGGCAATAGAATACTACTCCCACACGTAGTGGCTACTTCCATACCTTCCACTCCCATCAAATCTCCTCTTTATGTTTCATGGGTTTCTTGGATAGAACATACTACAAGAGGTCATACATGTTTATATGACCTATTTTGTAGAGTCCCTAATCTTGAAGGGACACTAACCATGAACTCTGATGTGATCAAGGTGATAACTGATTATATGGAGTTCTATATCATACAATACTCCATAGGTATTCCGTCATTTTAGTGTAAATGGGTCCCCTCTGACCTACTTTTTAATATCCATAAAGGAGATGATGCCTTTGCAAAACGTCCAAAGCATATTATGGATGTTGCTGAGGATGGAGGGCTCCTCTTAGGTGACACACTACCATTAATACAACATTTAAACAAGAAGGCAAAGATGTGAAAGAAATTTTTATCCTACATTGCAACAACCATCTTCTTTTTCAATGAGGAGCCTGAACCTACACCCATGGACCTACCCCATCTTGTTACTTGGGGTTTCCTAGATGATAAAAAGGAACCTCAAAGAGAAGCTCTCAAATTATTAGAAGAGATTGATAGAATAAGTAGAGAATTTCCACATGGCATAGTGGACAAATTGAAAGATGTAAGTACTTCACAACATCATCCACCCTCCAACTTGAGGCCCTTGGAACCCACTCTACCAAAGGTAGAGATGGAAATGTTTTGCATGGTGCTTGTAGAAAGAGAAGATCTTTTATTCTTACATGATATTGAGATGGAATTTGGCCTATGCGTCGACAAATGACTTGGTATTTTTTATTTGACCTCTGATCTTCCCATGGACAACTCTTTTGACAAAATTGAAAAATGAACCATTCCATTCAATGATTCAGTTGTGAGGAGAGATGGTTGATACACTCCAAAGTGTGCCTGGTGCTATAAAAACCTGCTCTAGGCTTGCCAAGATAGCTTCAAGGATGAAAAGTAGACACCTTGTGCTTGCTAAGGATGCATCTAAACCATCCTAGTGCTTTGGAGCATCAATATCAAATTGATTCATCAAGAAAAACTAGTTGACACAAAATAGATGAAGCAAAACTTGTTATTTTAGGATGGATAGCACTCTAGAAATTAACTCAGACCTCACAACCTACTAAAAAATGAAAAGAGATCTTTTGCGCACTTCTAATTAGATAAATAATGAATCTAAAGCAGCAAATGTGATGAATTTTGATGAACCATAAATAAATCTAGCAATATAGGGGTGTCATCTTGACATTTTAGGAAATAACTTCTAGATTACCTAGTTGACTTCAAATGAATGTAACATAAAGTAATAAAGTAATTTTGATAAAAATTAGTATAATGCAAATACACATATCAAATTACCTATACCAATTCGAATCTCACAAAAGATTAAGCATACACATAGAAATCACTCACTAAAGGTGACTAAAAAAATCTGAATGTGAATGTATAGTAGGAGATGAGAAGAACTCCAAGATGCAGCTTGAAAATCAATCTATGTTATACATATTGTACATGCTATGAATGGAAATGAATTAGGAGCACAATGTGTGCTTCACTTATGGCTTGGTGCTTGATTATAATCTCCTCAAAATGTGCTCTAAGCTCTACTTTAATTGGCGACTATACATATGCATATATATAGAGATATTTGAATTCAAATATTGGAGAGATTGTACCTAAACGTTCCCCTAAAGTTGAGGAATCATGCGGCTATCAATCAACCCTAACTTAGCTCATAATTTTTGCCTAACAAGGCCACAAGTTTCTTCATAGAATTTTACTTTTAAAGGTATTACTTTTTCAAGACTTACAAGGGGATGTTCCTATGAATCTCTCATTGAGAGTGTACATAAGCAATGCTTTACAGTTATGAGTGATCAAACACTAGGCTTGGATGAAATACACCAACAACTCTCCCTCAAGCCTAATAAGATTGTGTCTTCACTTCTTCTTGATTTCTAGCAATCCAATCATGCCTTTCAACTTTCTTAGCTTGATACCATCCAATGATTTAGTCAACATATCTACACATTGAAGATAAGTAGAAACATAATAAACTAGATTAGCTGCTAAGTGAAAGTGAACTTGTATTCTCACCAAAGATGTGAGGCGTTAAGGTATGTAACCCCAAATCTGAGTATAAATAGTTTAACCACATAGCTTCTTGTGTTGCATTTGCCAATCCTCTCTATTTAGCTTCAGTAGATGATAGAGCAATAGTTGGTTGCTTCTTTGAAGACCAGGAGATTAGTTTTGATCTTGCAAACGACAAATATCTTGAGGTACTCTTCTCGTTATCCTTTGATCCAACCCAATTTGAATCTGAGTAAAATTTGAGATCAATTTTAGAGGTGAAGGGAGAAAAGCCCTTCATTGATAGTGTGCTTCAAGTATTTGAGCACTCTCTTGGTTGTTTCCATATGTGGCCTCGTTGGCTTGTGCATAAATTGACTAAGTATGCTAACACTATAGCACATGTGCACTCTTGTGAGAGTTGCATAGTTCAAGCTTCCTACCAAGCTTTGATAGCTTGTGATATCTTCAATAGGTTCTCCCTCATAAGCACTTAGCTTATGATTCAACTCCATGGGTGTACCTGCACACTTAGTATTCTCGATTTTAAACTTAGAAAGCATGTCTTGTACATACTTCCTTTGAGTGATGTATATACTAGAATCTGTATAGACAAGTTCAAGTCTAAGAAAATAAGTGAGGGGTCAAAGACCACTGATCTTCAATTCAACCTTCATTTCTGCCTTTACTTGTTTAATTCCATTGACATCATTCCCTATAATTATAACGTCATTTACATATATACATAGATATATGACCTCTAATCCATTCCTCTTGATGAATAAGGATGTGTCTGCTTTGCTAGATTTGAATCCTTGGTCCTACAAGTAGGTAGCTAATCTATGATTCCAAGCTCTTTGTTAGGCCGCCGGATTGGCACAATGAAATTTTATATTTTCATATACCGCATGCACCAAAAGGGCGTATCGAAGTGATGTAACCCTTTTAATCATTAATGAAGAGACATTACAGTGTTCTCTGGTGCGAGAGGAGACGGGGATCGCCAGACTGTCTGTTTGGGCGATTTGCGATCTTACGAAGATGTCGTGGTGCAGAGTTTGCATATATTTGGAGTACTATTAAGTCTATTCTTATTGAATTGCCATAATTTATTACTAACACAGTAACTTTGTCTTAACATCAATAAGTTTAAACGACTGTGTGGCTGATAATTTGCGCGATAACCTACTGTCTGAGGATAACCGTAATCAAAGAATTGCAACTGTGTAAAAGAAGTTAATGCCGGGACATATAATTATTGTTTGGTTAACTGGTTAATTGGGAAAATTAAGTAAAGGGCCTCTGCATTGTCAGGCCCGTACCATCCCCAAGAACCCGGAAGAGATTAAAAGTGACTTGACGGAAGTCCCTTTTAACACTGGCACCGTCTGTGGGAAGATGGAACTAGATTGAGAATAATCAATAAAGGTAGAACAATACGTAAGGCAAGCGGTGCAAAAGTGATATATGCCGGTTACTGGGTCCGGCGAATCCTATCCAAAGTATAGGAGAGACCAGCATCCCTGGGTAGTTCCAAATCTATTAGGGACACCCCCAGGAGGTAGAAGTACAGGTCATTTAAGCCCAGTGGTAGAAGGATCAAAGCCAGTTAGCAGTGATTCCGGTGCCAGTTCGATGAAACATGATGCGATTCCGGTGGATTCCGGTGTGACTCCGATACGTTCGGAAGAAGGTACAGTGACTTCTGGGTGCACAGAGACGCAGTGCGCAGATAGTCCAACGCTATCTGGTCAGAATTCGACTACTTTCAATGATAAAGTTGCGTTATCGAGTGCAATCATTGTCAGTGAAAAGATAACCTGGGGTGGTGAAAGTTTGATAAGTTCTGGTGGGAGTTCGGTACCATTTAGTGGGAATTTGAAGTTTTTCAGTGACAGTGCAGTACTGCCTGGTGGACCCTTATTACGTTCACCACTGTTCGGAGCAAGCCTCTCTAGTTTCGATACCAAAGCTGAGGACACGTTATTTGATTTGGAGATAAATAAGAGATTCAACACCATTTTCGAGCCGGAAGGTGAGCAGTTTGACAATACCAATTCTGAAGGACAAGCGACACCTCCTCAACAGAGAGATAACAACAACACTACTCACAATAGCACTATGAGTGGTTCATAGTCTCAGCAACAGACACCCCCACAGCCATAACCGTGGTTTCAGCAACAGCAATAGTAGCAGCCGCAACCAATTATACCAGTTCGACCGGTTCCAACAGGAGTGACTTACACAAAGTTCGACGGATTTCGGAGGGATGATCCCGATGCACATGTCCGCACATTCGAGATAAGCTATGCAGTGTTGAATCATCCATCGGATCCGGCGTACAAGGCCATCGTATTTCAGGCCACTTTAGTTAATGAAGCAACCACGTGGTTGACTGAGTATGATATTAATCATTTCGCTAACTATGATGATGTGAGAGATGCGTTTTTACGGAGGTACCGGTTGAAGAAAACTCCGGCCAAAATCTTTGATTATTTGCAAAACAATTAGCAGAAGCCACATCAAAGTGTTCAGGAATACACAACACTGTTTAGAACCCACTTAAGGCAGCTGCCTCCAGCACATGCTAATCTACCAGACGATGTTATAACCCAATGGTTGATTAACGGACTTAATCCGTAGTTGAGACAAATCATGATCATTCGTTGTGTGGGCGGAATGACGTTGGACGCAGTAATCACGATGGCCTTACAACTGGAGCACAAAGTTGGAGGATTTACGGAAGACTTGGAATGGCTGAAAGCTAGTAAGAACGTAGCGGATGATCTACATGTGCCCTCAACCAGATGTATTGTGCCATTTGCAACACAACAGGACACTCAACGGAGACCTGCGCATATAATGCAAAGGTGCACGGTAGAGCAGCTATAAACGCCATCATACAAGAACCAGGTCGGCGGGCAACCCATTACGTGCCACCAGAGATGCGAACCAATTAGTCGCAAGGATATAGGAATTACCGGGGTCAGCCGAACACCAATTTTAATTCAAATCAATGGTAGGTGGGTACATCAGCGGAAGGTACCTCTCTTCCTCCCCCTCGATGTCATTTTTGTGACAAGATTGGCCACATCCGTAGATTCTGCAAGGAAGCAGCAGAGTACGACAAAAGGAAGAAGGAGCGACAAAATCCAATGACCAACATGGTTTATATTTCACCAGTTGAGTCACAAGCAACTATCGTGTAGACAAGATCGGGTAAGCAGTTGCAACCAGCAGCTGAAGTGTTTGAGCCTGGTATCCGTGAGTAGCAGCGAATGTTTGCAAAGGCTAGTCACTGGACATCTAAGGAGCCGACTGTGTTTCTTGATCAAATTCTGGTATCACAGGTCCGCCTGCTGCAGGCAAGATTGAATGAACAAAATTCAGCCACAACAACATTAGAATCATCATCAGAATCGATGAGAAGTACGACCCAAATAGATCAGGTATGGGATATCCTATCTAAGGCTTCAATCACACTACCGTTGGGACAGTTGCTCACCTTAGTGCCAGGAGTCAGGCAGCAATTTCAACAGCAGGTTAGCCCCGGGTCTTCATGTACTCCGGTGACCACAACCATACAACCGGAAATTGATTCTAGAGTGGATCACTCAGTTCCATTGATCACAGTATGGCATAAAAACCAGAAGATTACCCAAGTGTTAATTGATGGCGGTTTGGGTGTGAATATTGCAACAGCAGCGCTCTGCAAAAAATTGGGTTGGACCCAAATTTAACCCGTACAATTTTTTGTACGAATGGCAGACCAATCCCGAGTCCATCCGGTGGGATTAGTATGTAATATTTCGATTACCTTGCAGGGCACCACATTTAAAATGACTTTTGTAGTCCTAGAATTACCAGAATCCAGCCTCGACTACAACTTACTTTTCGATCACCCATGGCTCAAGCAAGCCAAAGTTGTACAGGATTGGTCAGCCCAAGAGTTAATTTTCAAAGACCATCACCGGAAATATGTAGTTAAATTGGATGCTATGCAACCCTATGATCTTCATGCATGACCATACGTAGCGGAGCCGGTCCATATGTTGGATGGATTATTTGATGATGAGGAAGAAGCATTCCTGAAGACCAATAAGGATCTCATCTCATTAGGTACTATCGATCTCCAGTCGGTAGCAGACCAGTGGAGTCCGGCAGCTGGTACGGTCGTACCAGTGACTGGAGATGCGAAAGCAGATGATAGTGTAGTTAAGGATGAAGTCACCTTGCATCAACTCTTGCAGTCAACTGATGATTTGGTAAAACCTCGATAATTTTATGTACCGGAAGATCAATTAGTAACATATAATTTGGGTGACACGGTCAACCCACGAGCAGTTAAGATTAAGGCAGGATTATCAAAGACATTCCAAGATGATTTGATACAACTCCTGCGTGAATTCTCCGATGTTTTTGCTTGGGATTATAGAGACATGAAAGGTCTTGACCCGCGGATTTATCAACATCGGGTAGTGCTCAAACTGGATGCGAGGCCAATCAAGCAACCAAGCTACAGAATGAACCCCAATTATGCCGCACAGGTCAAACCAGAACTTGATCGTTTATTGCAGGTGGGATTCATTGTGCCAATTGAGCATGCTGAGTGGATATCTCCAATAGTGATCGTCTCGAAGAAAAATAAATAGTTACGTATCTGTGTTGATTACCGGAAACTGAACGCTGCCACTGTACCCGATCCATTCCCTCTCCCCTTTCAGGACACAATGCTCGACAGGGTAGCAGTGCATGAAATGTATTCGTTTTTGGATGGCTATAGTGGATATAATCAGGTGAGAATGGCCGAATAGGACATACCGAAGAAAACTTTTATCATGAACTGGGATGTTTATGCCTGCACTGTAATGTGGTTCGGTTTAAGGAATGCCCCGAGTACCTTCCAAAGATGCATGCAGGAAGTCTTTTCACCCTACTTAACTACATTTATGCAAGTATATTTGGACGATTTTTCCTTATTTGGCAAGACTTCGGTGCACCTGTATCATTTATGGTGCTGCTTTGCAAAATGTCGAGAGTACCGATTATGCTTGAATCTGACTAAATCAGTTTTCGCGGTCTCCTGTGGTAAACTACTTGGCCATATTATCTCTGAACAAGGCATACAAGTCGATCCGGATAAAGTCGCATCCATGTTGGAGGCACCAGTCCCCACGACACAAAAAGAAGTTATGCGCTTTCTGGGCCAAATCAGGTGGCATGGCATGTTAGTATATGATCAATGTCTACCCCTCATGATTGTATGCACATTTTG
The DNA here is from genome assembly GCA_020310875.1 of Ceratopteris richardii. Classification (NCBI taxonomy): domain Eukaryota; kingdom Viridiplantae; phylum Streptophyta; class Polypodiopsida; order Polypodiales; family Pteridaceae; genus Ceratopteris; species Ceratopteris richardii. The sequence goes on along the minus strand of CM035418.1, from coordinate 193,691,825 downwards.
TAAGGCCCCTGTTATGAGGAGAAGCCAAGCGTGCATTACCCAATTGATGGGAATCCCAACTTGCATGTTGGATGAAAGTCATATTGGACCATGGTAAGGTATTGTAAGGAAAGGGAGTTACCAGGGTCCCCAATGGGGGGGGGTCCGGGGTAGCGGGGAGCAGCCTTGGCTGGGGGTCCAAGGGGGCCATCGGGCCCCCTGGTGGGGGTCCGGGGGCAGCACCCCCCGCACAACGGTAAAGGGAATATTCCATAGAATATTCCCTATCGGAGTCAGAAATCATTTATATTTGTTAGGTCGGTTCAACCGGTCTAAGTCGTGTATGGCAATTACACGGGCGGTGGCCGCCCACACTCTACCACCCATGTATAGCCATCCACGGAAGGCCACCCATGATCCTATATATACATGACTTCTGCACTACCTGAGACATTGAGTTGAGCCAGCATACCTCTACCTTGTATCTCCCTATCTAGAGTTGTCTAGATCACCATTTAAGCTCTACCTTGAGAGCACACGGGTGGACAATGCCATCATCTTTGTACTTGCTGCTAGTAGAAAATTGTTGAGATTCTCCTATATGTGTTATCTTCTCTGCTATTGCTCCTGTGTTATATTGCGTAACTATTGTCTTACATGGCAGACATTTACGGTGGTTAGCTCATTTAGCAACCCCACTTAATTAGCTTATGACTAGTGCTCCACGGCAATATGATTGGACACCGAAGTGCCAAAATGCATTTGATCGTTTAAAGGTTTTATTAACGCAGGCCCCAATTTTGCAACACCTGATTGGGAACGACTGTACCATGTCTTCGTGGACGCATCAGATATTGCGATTGGTAGTGTCCTCATGCAAAAAATTGACAAATGGTTTGGGCCTGTATATTATGCAAGTCATCGATTAGCCCCTGCCGACAGAAACTATTCAGTGACCGAAAGAGAATGTCTCGGGTTAGTGTACTCTGTTAAAAAGTTCCGACATTATTTGTTGGGCCAAAAATTCACCTTCCACGTGGATCATGCCGCACTCGTGTACTTGGTCCGGCAGCAACATTTAGGTGGTAGATTGGCTCGATGGGTTTTACTCTTATAGGAGTTCGACTATGAAGTTATTCATCAACCTGGCACAGGACATGCCTTGGCGGATTTTCTATCTCGACTGGATTCCGATGAGCCTCCGGTAGGGGTTGATGACACTACACCGGCAATTTACATTACCGAACCAATTACTTATGAATCTACAGAACCTCTTGTTGCTCCTACATACTACGATATGTTGCTAACTTTCCTCACTGACGGGTGTCTCCCTCCTCATACTCCCCCTGCTCTACGGTGGAAACTTGCAGTTTACAATCGAAGATTCCGGTTGATTGTAGGTCAACTATACTACATGGATCATACTAGTGTTTTACTTCGATGTATTCCTCCCATGAAGCAGAATCGGTTATTGCTATGGCTCATTCATTACCCTTTGGAGGACATTTTGCAGCTGATCTTACTCACCGTAAAATTCTGCAAAGTGGGCTTTGGTGGCCTACAATGTACAAAGATGTGACTTAGTTTGTGCAGTAGTGTGATACCTGTCAACGGTCTGGACAGCCATTACAGTGGCACTTCTTTCCCCTTCAACCTGTTTTACCTCTAGAACCCTTTCAGAAGTGGGGTCTAGATTTTATTTGCCCAATAGCACCACCAACGACCATCACCAACAATCGATACATACTGACTTGTACAGATTATGCCACTAGATGGACGGAAGCTTGGGCTTTACGGTCTGCCACAGCTATTTTGGTGGCCAAATGTTTAATGAAGGATGTCTTCCCGCGTCATGGATTACCTCTGGAGCTTGTGACGGACCAAGGAACGCATTTTGCAAACAACTTTATGCAAGTACTGACTCACACTTTTCAAATTGTACATAAATTCAGCTCACCGTACTATCCACGTGCTAATGTTCTGGCTGAAAGCACTAATAAGACTCTATTGAATATGCTCCACAAATTGCTTTTGGAATGTTCAGAACGTTGGGACCAATTACTACCTACAGTTTTGTGGGCTTATCGGACTATGTACAAGGTAGCTACTGGCATGAACCCGTTCAAGATCGCTTATGGATTGGAAGCTATTGCACCGATGGAAGTAGTAGTGCTGAGCCTACGAGTTTCCTTAGCTCAAAAATTGCTGCCAAAAGAATCTATGCCCTTTCGGCTGGATATACTCAGATCATTGGATGAATATCGCTGGGAAAGCTTCATGACTCTTCAAGAAGTTCAGCTTCGTCAAGCCCGTACTCATGACCGTTTTCTAAAAACCCCTGTCTTTAAAATTGATCAACTGGTGTTATTCTATAATGCTAAAGCAAACAGAACTGCTGGGAAATTTAAATTATGGTGGTTTGGTCTATACCGGATTGCTGAACAAGTGGGCCTAGCAACTTTTCGATTGGCAACCTTAACATGTGTTCTTTTGCCAAAAGTGATTAATGGTTCTAAGCTTCGGCCATATCACCAACCGAATGATAACCGATGACGTGTACCTCGTCTTGTTTGCGTGTCACTTGTTTTATTTTTATCCCCGTATTTCGATTGACCACAGACCGTAATCTCCTCGTGTTGATATCTAAATATGATTAATTTCCGCCCTGTGTTACTGTTTCTGCTCATGCCTGCATGCCGTAGTTATGACTGATATCTTTTCAATACCACGCGATGATTAGGGTTTTTGACTGCCTAATATTGCCTGTGTGACTACTTAATCTTGTTTCTTTTCTTGTTAATCGCTATTGTGTTTGTGTGCTTGTGCGCTATTTGTTTTTTGTGTTCTTGTGATTACTCGTGTGCACCATGGAAGCTCTCGTGAATTTCGCCACCTTCCATGCATAACTCACTCCTGAAGTGAGTGAGTATTTGCACACTCGTGTTCTGGCCTTCGCTGAATTGCCTTGGCATTCAGTGGAATGTCAACCATTCTATGCGTAGACCATTTCTGCCATCACCTCTACACCTGCTACAGAGCAGTGTTGGCCCATAGCCTGTTTACCATCACGAGTTGTTATTACTTTAGCTTCGTTTGCTGATGCCTTCCGACTTCCTCAGATGGATTGGAGAATGGACCACTTCTTCCCGTAGCCACCATGAAAGAGTTGTTTCCCTGGCACTCATCTAATGAGTACACCATTGTGTGTAGACCTGAACCGGAGCGTACAACTCTGCAACTTTTAATCGCAATTTCGAACTTACCAAAACGCACCTATGGTATCTCTCGCCCCTTCTATTCGATGATAGACATTGCGTCCCGTGAAACTGTCAATTTCACATCCTTCTACTTCCGGCGCATTCACCGTGAATGTGTTGCGGTTATCAAACAAGTCACAGAGTGACCTTCCACGTTCTCGTCTACCCCATATCCTCACTTTTCTCTTTCCAGCAATTCAAGCCACGCAACCCCCTCCAAACACTCCCTTCTTGTTGCATGAAGAATCTACTCATATGCTCAAGGATGAGGAAGATGATGATGCCGACCTGTTGCAACTTTTTCACCAAAAACAAAGATGTGTGAGCCCCTCTGGCAGTCAGGTGCAAGGATCAACTGCTGGCCATGAAGAACAAGTCTTCCACGACACTGCTACATCCATTCATGTCGATTCTTCCATTCCTTCTTCTCCAATTAAGCAGCAGGAACAAGGTGCCCACGTAGAAGACTCTGAAGAAGTTTCTTCTCCGGAGGATTCTCATCAGCAGAATCAAGAAGCTGTGAAGAAAATTGTTGCAGAAGTTCTTAACGAAGTGATTGCCCTGGTTGACGTTGTGATTGACCAAACTGAGACGACAAAATAGAATCCAACCGGTATAATCAACCGGTATAATCTTGCTACCGAATACCTTTATCCCACTTCCTCCCCCAATGAACCCTGTTGAGCCCATTGTCCCTGTTGAGCCTGTTGTTCTCGGTGCACCCGCTACTCCATCATCTTCTCCCGATTACTCTCCACCACCTTCCCCTCACCTATTATCAGCCTCGTCATCCCAAGTCGTCTCCTGATCCAATTTTCTCAACAATTACCTCTTCAAATGAAGCTGGCAACGGAAAATATCATGCAGGAACTACAAGCGAAAGTTGACTTATTAGAATCCGATATTGCTCCATTGCAGGAAGAAGCTAATGCGGTCAAGGCAGAGAACCATGCCCTGCACGTGCAGCTTCAACAACTTCAAACAAGGATTGCAGAGCAGGACACCTTGATTGCCCAACGAGATGCTGCTCTTGCTGAGTTGAATGAAAAGGATGCTCTTTTATCCGCTCGTGATGAAGAGATCAACCTGTTAAAACAATTGGTGCATGACAAGGATGATGCTCGGGTTTCTCTCGGTACTTCGCTGGACGAAACTCGCGCCGAGCTTGATGAGGTCGTGTAGAAAGGACAAGAAATGGCTACTTTGGCTAAGCAGACTACTGTAGAATTACAGGCCGCATTTGCCGATCTTTTTCAGGCAAATTCTGCCTTAAAAGCACACACGAGTCTGACAATTTAACTTAAGAAAGAATTAGCAAGAATCATGAAAGAAAGAGATTCATATTATAAAACCATCCAATATCAAGCTCAGGAACTGGAACGCAGAGAAAAGCAGTTGGGATTTCAAGCAGAAAGATTATCGCAGATTGATTCTCAGATTGCGGATACGAAGGAGCAGAGAGATGCTTCCTTAGCTAATGAATTTTACTTACAAGAAGCATTTTTGCAGACACATGCAGATCTTTTGATGAGTCAAGTCATTGTGGCGAGATCAGTATGCACTGACGCACGGTTGGTGGAGCCGGAAACATTAAAGATGATGCTAGATTCATTAAAACAAAAAATCACTAGAACCTTTAAATTAGCCCGAACTATGTATATACAAGGCATTGTAGATGAGCCTTAATGATTATTTTCTTTGCGGGTTCTAGTCCATCGTGCGTGCCAGTGTTAGGCCACCGGATTGGCACAATGAAATTTTATATTTTCATATACCGCACGCATCGAAAGGGCGTAGCGAAGTGATGTAACCCTTTTACTCATTAATGAAGAGACATTACAGTGTTCTCCGGTGCGAGAGGAGACGGGGATTGCCAGACTGTCTGTCTGGGTGATTTGCGATCTTACGGAGACGTCGTGGTGCAGAGTTTGCATATATTTAAAATACTGTTAAGTCTGTTCTTATTGAATTGCCGTAATTTGTTACTAATGCAGTAACGTTGTCTTAACATCAATAAGTTTAAACGATTGTATGGGTGATAATTTGCGCGATAACCTACTGTGTGAGGATAACCGTAATCAAAGAATTGCAACTCTGTAAAAGAAGTTAATGCCTGGACGTATAATTACTGTATGGTTAACTGGTTAATTGGGAAAATTAAGTAAAGGGCCTCTGCATTGTCAGACCCCTACCATCCCCAAGAACCCGGAAGAGATTAAAAGTGACTTGAAGGAAGTCCCTTTTAACACTCTTGGAGCTTTCTTCAAACCATACAGAGCCTTCTTCAATGTACACACATAATTTGGATGATGTGAATCTTCATAACTAGGTGGTTGTGCCATATAAAATTCCTCTAAAATCCAACTATTGAAAAATGCATTCTTTACATCTAGTTGATATAGCTCCCAATTCTTAGATGCAGCAATGCTAACAAGTACTCTAATGGTAGGCATTTCAGCAATAGGTGAGAAGTTCGCTTCTTAGTCTATTCCAGGGGTTTGGGAAAACCCCTTGGCTACTAGTCTTGCCTTGTATCTATTAATACTACCATCTGAACTCCTTTTTACTTTATAAATCCACCTTGATCCAATTACCTTCATTGATGGTTTGCTAGGAACAAGTTCCCATGTGTCATTGTCCATGAGGGCTTTGATTTCTTCATCCATTGCTTCTCTCCATTCCTTCTTGCTATGAGCTTCTTCATATGATGTTGGTTCTTCATTGTTGGATTCCTTAGCCATATAGATTGAATGCTTTGTGACCAAGGAGGTGTCAAATCCATATCTCTCTCTTTTCTTCTTCTCTCTCACTCATCTACTGAGTGGTTGATGTGAGCTTTCAGTTCCTTGAGCTAGGTCTTGCACCTTAGCTTTCCCTTTGTTCTTCCATAGCTTCAATTTCTATAAATCTATCAAGTCATCTTCAGAGTCACTATCTTCATGATGATTTGGTTCCTTTGTTGGAAGAGATGGAAAGTCTTCTTCCAAGTCATAGGGTAGCTTGAATTTCTTGTCATCCTCAAACCAAGATTTATTTTCATCAAAGACTACATCCCTACTCACTAAAAAAACTTTGTTAGTGAAATTGTGCAATCTATATCCTTTTTGGTTTTGATCATAGCCAATAAAGATACATTTCTCTGCTTTGGGATCCTATTTCCCTCTTATTTGAGAAGGTATGTGAGCATAAGCTAGACATCCAAAGATTTTGCAATGCTCTAGACTTGGCCTTCTTCCATTCCATACCTCATAGGGAGTCATACCATCTAAATATTTTTATGGAAGTCTATTTACAAGGTATGTGGCTGTTGATATAACCTCTACCCAAAGATAATTTGGTAAGCCCTTTTCATTTAGCATAGATATGGCTACTTCAACTATTGTTATATTCCTTCTTTTGGCTACTCCATTGAGCTCATGTGTATATTTGGTTTTCATCTCTCTTTTGATGCCTCTTTCTTGTAGGTAAGCATCAAATTCAGTTGAGAAGTATTCTCCACCACCAGTTGATATGAGCTTCTTGAGACATCTACCTGTTTGATTCTCTACAAGAGCAAGACACATTTTGAAACAATTGAAGAATTCATCTTTGTGTTTCATAAGGTACATAATTTTCCATTTTCTACAATCATCAATAAAAGATACATATTATTTTGAACCTGAAATAGACGGTTCTTTGCTTGGACCCCACACATCTATGTGTACAATATCCACTAGCTCTTGATGGATATAGCCTTTCCTATTGATAGGTTGTCTATGAGCTTTACCAATTTGACAAGCTCCACACTTGTATATCATATATTGTTTTGTGATGTTGGGCAATCCAAGTACACTTTGATCCCTGCAAATTTGTTTCAAAGTTCTCTCGCCAATATGAGCAAGCCTTTTATGCCATATCTCCGATTCAGAGAGTGTTTGAGATCCATAACTATATAATGTTATGTTCTTCGTGTCCTGCACTTCAAAGGTGAAGAGTCTTCCTATCTTTTCTCTATTTGCAATTCTTCTAAATCCTTGCTTGGGTTCTTCCACGTATGCTCCATGCCTTGTAAACCTAACCTGCAATCCTTTCTCCACAATTTTTCCAACACTTATCTGGTAGGTACATACAAAACCTTGCTTAGAAGATTCATTTTGCCATCAGATGTCTTGGCATTACATATTTTCTCCACTCAATGTCTTGTATCATCACGTATCTACACTTCATGTTTATTTTTTGGATCTTTTAAATCAGAGAGCAATGCTACATTTCCTGATACATGATTTGAGCATCTTGAGTCAATATAAAGCACATGATCATCATCCTTACCCTACTTCAATGATAGGTTCATGAGGAGTAGTGAGTCCTCTTGACTTTGATCTTCAGTATAGTTGTTGTAATCCTTTGTGCCTTTATATCCATTTTGATGATAATATTGTTGTAGTAGTCTTGTTCTATCCTCCATTCATAGCCACCTTTATCGATTCCTATTCCTATGGAATTCCTTGGGTTCCTATAACATTCCTCATTGGTATGATTATAGTAACCACAGATGTTACAAGGTTGAGATGCTTGGGGTCTCCCCCTGCCTTGGTTTCCTCCTCCACCTCTTCTTCTAGCTTGTCCTCTATGTATGAAGTTGTCTTGGAAAGAGCTACCTTCATTTTCATTCTTCTTAGACTTTGACTTATCCTTAGCTTTTGGTTTATCAGAGTCTAAGGAAGAAGATTGATTACCTCTTGAGGATTTTCTATTCTTGCTTATTTTTGCTTCATGTGTGAAGAGTTGGCCCATCAGAGTGTTGAGGTGAGACACTTGCATGTCCACATATAGGTCCATGGCAGTTGTGAAGGATTCCCACTTGCCGTCAGCCTTGATTCCATTGATGATTTGCCTTATGGTTTTCTATGCTTGAATTACCTCTCCAATGGTTCCTAACTGATCAGAGATGTCCTTCATTTTGGTGACATAATCAATCACACTTTGCTTGGGACTTTTCTTCAAGGTAGTAAATTCCATTCATAGTAATGGTTCTTCCTTGCTCTAGTAGTTGAAGAGAAGACGTCTCCGGAATCATGCAAACAACACAAGGAAGAAGAAGAAGCTTGGAACACAACACACAATGCTTAATGTATTACCACTAGAATGTACAAAGATAAGTAGCCCGTTAGGGAAATAGGGATATATACAAGTCAGGGGAAAAAACCTCTTAAAGAGGGAAAAAGTGCCCCGATGGTCCTAGAGTGTTCACACACATCACTACCTAAATATATCAACAAATCCCCCATGGGAGTGATGCAGTTAACAAGGAGCTGGCACTCATGTATAAGGAAGTGCCAAGCTATGTGGAATCAATCGACAAAAGGAAGTAAGCCCAAAGCTTTGCGGAAAGCTTCAAACTTCTCCCTAGGTAGAGCCTTTGTAAAAAGGTCTACAATGTTCTCCTATGTGGGCACATATGCTAGGCTGATCTCCCAAGTAGAGAACCTCTCCCTAACATAATGATAATGCACCTCAATGTGCTTAGTGCGAGCATGTAACACAAGGTTCCTCGCAATTGCCCATGTGCTTTAACTGTCTGTGAAGATGGTGGTGGCAGAAGCTTGAACAACATCCAAATCAGCCATAAGGCGTCTGAGCCACACACACTCAACAGTCATTGTGAAAGCTGCCCTATACTCAAACTCACAACTGGAAGTGGCCAGAGTAGGCTGCTTCTTTCTCAACCAAGCTATACACGAGCTACCAAGCATGAAGCAAAAAACATTGGTGGACACATGCGCATCATAGCAACCAACCCAATCACTTTTAGAAAAAGCATGCAAATTTGGTGGTAGTGATCCCCCCTTGGGATAAAACAATCCAAGTAGCCGGGTACCACTCAAGTAGTGAAAGATGTGCTTAACCATCTGTGAATGCTTTGTTGAAAATCAAGTCTCAATCATGCAAAAGGACTCAACCACGAGTTTTGCAAGCGAACTAATAAAAAAGGAGGATGCAAAGTCATGGAATAAAGTTAGAAGCTCCGCCAAACTCAATTAAATTCAAATCTCATCAAATCAGCCACCAAAAAGTGCACCTACACTGATTGGTGGGTCGTTAGCTAGATTGTAGGAAAAGTAAAACTCTACATAAGCATCATCCCACCTTTGTTTCTTGAGTTGTATGCATTCCACGAGTTTCCCACTTATTTTAGTGAAGTCATAAACTCTAGCAAGCAGCCCCCTTGCTTGCTTATCTCATTTTCTTATGAATTTGCTTCTCTCTATGTAGAGCTGTAGTTAGGCTTTTTCCAAATCTAATTGTACCAGATTGTAGAGCATTGTTTGCTCTCTCATTGTACTCATCTTCATTGATTTCAACCTTTGTTTGGTCTCTCATATAGTGCCCTTAACTTTGCAAAAGTTTCAAGATATTTTATTGATGAGAAATTGCCAACTTTGTGAAGGTATATCTCTGCACATAGGCAGAGAGTGTTGCAAACAGGTAGCTTGTTTTACGGGGGGTGATTCTCCCAGCTGCACTATCCATTTGGGATCTTGTTGGTTAGCTCTTATAGTCTACTATAAGTCTGCAAATTTTCATTTGAAGTCTCTGTACTGGTTCAGAGAAAAGTTGAGAATAGTGAGCATATATCAGTACTTGTGGACCTAGTGGAGGGCAGCCATCTTCCATTTTTGCATTGGGGTGTTAGAATCATCCCCGATCAATGGTATCAGAGCCATTTTGGAGGCTTGGAGACATCAGTGGCATCCTATTGAAGAATTGAAGGGATCAAGACAACTCGTCGAAGCACAAGAAGGACTTTTCAAAGCAAGAAGACATCGAAAGGGGGCTATGTCGATTGAGATCTCAAGTAGTCAAAGGTTTGAATAGGAAAATCTATCAAAAGTATTATCCACACATTCTAAAGCATACAAACACTTGAGGAGAAGCTAGAGGAGCATCTTAGAGCTCAGTATGGCTGAATATAATGCACAAATAGAGAAGTTAGAGAAAGGCAATTATCAATCATGGAAATTTAGAGTTATCAACTACCTTATGGGCAAAGGATTGTGGGGATTAGCGAGCGGCACAGAGCCAATGCCTCATGTACATGATCCAACACTTCAAGAGCAGGTTAAAGCACTTAATGAACGGATAGCAAGGGATATGAGAGTCATATTCATTGAATCCCAACACATGAGCAATAGCATGATAGGGCATATACAAGACTTGGACACATCCAAGAAGGTTTTGGAAACCTTGGAGACATTATACTCTTCATCCACCAAGGCAAGGAAGATTGAGCTCAAGAATAAGCTGAATAATCTTAGGAAATCACGAAGTAGTAACATAAATGAGTACATTTTGAAGGTTAAGGAGCTTGCATATGCTCTAGGCTCAATTGGGAGCCCAATCAAAGATGATGATCTTGTCGCACACACTCTCAATGGCTTGAGAGAGGATGAAAGATAGAAAGCATTGACCACATCAGTTTCTTTGAGGGATTCCCTACGCGAATTTGATCAATTAATCAACCAAGGAGGTTCACAATCAAAGGGCAACCAAGCCCAAGTTTTCTATGCAGGTAGTGGCAAAGGCAAAAGAGGTGGATAAAACTCCCAAGGTAGAGGGAGAGGAAGGTTACAATAGCTCAAGCAACCAAGAAGGCTCCAACCAAAGCTATGGATCAAGAGGAAGAGGGAGGAGAAGAGGAAGAGGAGGAAGATCACATGGAAGAGAAGCATCCAATGGAGAATGCTACAATTGTGGAAAACTATGCCATTATGCAAGAGATTGTTGGTCCAAAGGAGGAGGCCATCAAGGATACAAAAGGAACCAAGGTAATTATGCTAGTACTTCAAAAAATTTAAAAATTGAGAACTTGCTTATGATGTATGGGTCAAGTGAAAGAGTGAATTCAGATTTTACACGGTACATTGATAGTGGTTGTAGAAACCATATGATTTACGTTTTCGATTGAAGAAAAATGCAACTGAGATCTTTGACTATCTACAAACCAATAGACAGAAACCACATCAGAATGTGCACGCGTATGCAACTCTATTTTGTACTCATCTATGGCAACTGCCACCGGTGCATGCTAACCTACCGGATGATGTGATTACTCAGTGGTTTATTAATGGATTAAACCCTTAGCTCAAACAAGTAATGATTATACGATGTGTGGGCGGTATGACCTTGGATGCGGTAATAGCTATGGCATTGCAGTTGAAGCATAAAGTTGGTGGGTTCACCGAAGATTTGGATTGGTTAAAGGCATCCAAGTGTACGAGCCAGGATCCATTGAAATAGGTGTAGTGCACAAAATGTAAGAACCTGAGACACACTACTTCTGCATGTGCACTAAACCAAATGTACTGGGCTATTTGTAATACGACGATTCATTCTATCGAAATGTGTTCATATAATGCCAAAGTACAAACCAGATCGATCGTAAATGCTATAATACAGGAGCAAGGACAACAGGCTACCCACTATGTACCACCGCATTTGAGGAATACTTCTTACCAAAGTTACAAAACCTACAAGGCACCGCAAGCAAATAATTTCGGCCAGACCCGGTGCAACTCAGGTCAATCGGGTGAAGGCATATCTCTTCCACCAGCAAGATGCCATTTGTGTGGCAAGATTGGACATATCTATAGATATTGTAAAGAGGCGTCTGAGTATGATAAACGAAGAAAAGAACGACAACATCCAATGGCAAATATGGTATATATTTCGGCAGTAGATACCCAAGTGGAAGCAATTCAAACACAATCCAGCACGAAGTTACAACCGACTATTGAGATTTTTGAGCCTGGCATTCGGGAACAATAGAGAGTTTTTACCAAAGCTAGTAAGTGGGAAAGTCAAGAACCAACTGTCTTCCCCGATCATGTACCTCTGGTCTAGTAGACAATACCGAATCTACCATCAGAAGAACCAAGTCAAGTGAAAGTGTCACTGGAGAGTCCACCGAATTTGGTATCGAGTATGTCAAATCTTGACTCTGTGTGGAATATTCTATCGTAGGCATCTATTACAATGCCATTCAAACAATTGTTAGCCTTGGTTTGGGGTGTACCACAACAATTCAAGCAACAAATTAGTCCAGGATCTTTGTGTATACCTACTACGGCAACTATTAGTCCAGAAATTCATTCTACGGTGGATCATGTTATTCCTTTAATTATAGTATAGTATAAAAACAACAAAATTACTCAAGCGTTTATTGATGGAGGCTCCGGTGTGAATATTAGGATGGAGTTAGATAGAACCTGTTCAGTTTTTTGTGAGAATGGCGGATAGGGTTCATCTAGTGGGTTTGGTACGTGATATACCCATTACTCTTTAGGGAGCGGTGTTCAAAATGACTTTTGTTGTTCTGGAATTACCTGACTCAAGTTTGGATTACAACTTACTGTTCGGGAGGCCCTGGCTAAAACAAGCCAAAGTGCTGCAGGACTGGTCTGCACACGAACTTATTTTGAAAAGCAATCATCGAAAATATGTAGTACCCTTGGACGAGATGAAGCCTTGCGACCTTCATGCTCGACCTTACGTGGCCGAACCTGTGCATATGCTGGATGGACTTTCAGATGATGAAGAAGAAGCTTTTCTCAATGCTAACTAGGATCTGCTAGCCCTAGGTACAGTCGACTTACAAGTGGTTGTAGATAATTGGAATCCGGCCGTTCGTATGGTAGTTCCGCTTATCAAAGAAGTGGACCTAGTTCCAGATCAAGTTTTCTATGCCAGGAATTTAGACCAATTATTTTAGTCACCCGAGGATATATCCGTGCCCCCACAGTTTTATGTACTGGAAGATCAACTGATCACCTGCAATTTGGGAAATGGAGTTACATCGCGATCGGTCAAGCTTAAGGTTGGGTTAGTGGAAACTTTTCAAAATAATCTACTATAGTTGCTAACCGAGTTTAAGATGTATTTGCGTGGGATTATTGAGATATGAAAGGGTTGGACACTCGCATCTATCAACACCGTGTGATGTTCAAACTGGATGCATGTCCAATCAAACAACCTAGTTATTGCATGAATCCCAATTATGCTGCTCAAGGTGAACTTCCTGATCGAATTGATGATACTACCCCTGCTATCTACATGACTTATTGGGTCCACAATGATTGTCAGGAGCTTCCTGTGGTGCCTTCGTATTATGATACTCTTATGATCTTTCTCACGAGTAGAAGCTCCCCGAATAACACTTCTACTACGGCTCGCCATAAACTGGCGATGTATAGTCGACAATTTTGGATCATTGTAGGACACTTGTATTACATGGATCCATCTGGTGCACTCTTATGTTGTATCCCTCCACATGAAGTTCCTTCGATAATTTACATGGCCGATTCTACTCCTTCCGATGGTCATTTTTTGGTAGATCTTACTATCGGAAAGTTCTACACAGTGGCTTATGGTGGGCCACTATGCAGCGTGACATTGCTGCTTCTGTCAAATAGTGTGATGCTTGCCAACGATTGAGGAAGCCCTTACAAAGACATCATTTCCCACTACAACCTGTCTCTCCCCTTGAGCCTTTTCAAAAAAGGGGCTTGGATTTCATTGGTCCCATTACACCTCATGTTAGGGTTACTAATCATCGGTATATACTTACTTGTAATGATTGGGCTGAAGCTTGGGCTTTACAATCTGCAAGTGCGTCAGTGGTGGTCAAATGTTTGATGATTGATGTTTTTCCTTGCTTCGGTCTTCCCTTAGAGATTGTTTTGGATCAAGGCACACATTTTGCTAATTCTTTGATGCAAGCGCTTACCCCTACCCTGAAGATTGTCCATAAATTTAGCTCCCCGTATTATCCTTGCACCAATGGACTTGCTGAAAGCACCAATAAAACCCTTTTTAACATGCTATGGAAACTAGTGTTGGAATGTCCGAAGTGTTGGGATCAATTCCTTCCTTCTTTCCTATGGGCTTACCGTACTACTTACAAAGTGGGTACAAGAAATACCCCTTTTAAATTGGCATATGGGTTGGAGGTCATTGCACCCATGGAGTTGGTGGTACCTAGTCTAAGGGTGGCACTAGATCATAAGCTATTATCGGACGAGTCCTTTCCTTTCCGGTTGGATGTGTTTCGGTCCTTGGAGGAACAATGCATGGAAAGTTTTCTGATGCTGCAAGAAGTGCAACTGAGGCAAGCTAAGAAACATAATCAATTTCTCCGGACTCCCATTTTTACCAAAGGAAAATTAGTTCTGTTCTATAATGCTAAGTCTAATTGTTCAGCGGGCAAGTTCAAACTTCGGTGGTTTGGTCCTTACCGTATTGCAGATCAGGTTGAACCCGCTACTTTTTGGTTATCCACTTTAAATGGTACTCTTCTTCATAAACCCATTAATGGGTCGAAACTTTGCCTGTATTATCACAGGCCTTCCTCATCTTAATTACTTGTTGGTATTTTTTATTCTTCGTCCAGTTTATGTTGGTTTTGTAACTTGACTTCTATTTTCATTACGCGCGTTCCGGTTGACCGTTTGATCGTAAAATTCCTGTTTTATTACATAACCATGATTAGCCGCCACACTACACATTTTGGATTTTGTTAATGTGTGAATGTCGTCATTATGCATGCATGTTCCCAACCACTAGTGATGGTTTTGTTTTCTTCCCATGCTTCCATTCAAAATTTTTACCTAATCAATTTCTTCAACCTCTTTTCTGCTATTGTGTTCTTGCGCTCTATGCATTCTTTGGTGTCTTCTGTATTCGCGTTCCGTTGCTCGCCATGGAAGCTTTAGCAAACATCAATACCTTTCAGGCTGGCCTAGCTCCTGATTTGAGTGAGTTTTTGTGTGCACGCGGGCTTTTAGCATTCGTCCAATTGCCATGGCATTCGATCGAATGTCACCCGTTTTTTGCTCAAATCATCTCTGCTATAGCCGACATTCCTCAGACAGAGACATGTTGGCCGATTACCTGTCTCAACCCATGCATTGTAGTGACTCTGAACACCGTAGCAGAGGGATTCCATCTCCCTCGAGAGGGTAGTGTCGACGTGCCCCTCTTGCCGATGATGACCATGAAGCAACTCTTCCTACGCCAGCCATCTAAAGAATTTGCCATTCTCTATCGCCCTGAACCGGAGTGCTCAACGTATAATTCTTGGTGGCTGCACTCAACCTCCAAAAATGCACCTACGGCATTTCCCGTCCATTCTACTCTATGATCGATGCCGCTGCACGTGAAGCAGTTAATTGGTCGTTGTTTTTCTTCCACCGTATTTACCGGGAATGTCAAACGTCTCTCGGCAGACTGCGAAGGGCGACATTCTTCAAATGAGACTCCCCATCTTCTTTCCTTCCTTCTTCCGGCGATTCAACTTGAGCAGCCTCCTCCTATGCATACTCTTTTGTTCCACGAAGAATCCGCGCAGGTTATGGAGGTTGAAGACAATGACAATCTCCTTCAGTTCTTTCAGGGGAAGCATCATAAACTGAGCCCCTCACACAGTCAAATCTAGCCCTCCTGAATGTTGGTGCAAGGCAATCAACAATTGAATTTTTGATGAAGGATTGAAGTCAAGGACTCAAGAAAAGATCAAGTTATGAAGCATGAAGGAAGTGTATATCCAGAAGATGAAGATGTGTGCACATATGTACATTAATTTAGAGTAAGCTCACTTGTATTTTTGATTAGTTACGAGCTTGTAATATATTTGACTATATATACAAGGGAAAACGTCGTGGCAAAGATGAGAGAGTGTAGAACACAAGAATTTATAAGAATTAGAAGTTATTAGACACTTGAGAAGTGTGAAGATTATCTCTCTCATCTAGATGTAAAGTATTCTAGTAATGAAGGAAAAATAGCGCCCGATGTTTCTGTGCATTCTCCTTCTATGCTTGATCATTCCATAGTTAATGAGTCTATGGTTAAAGTTTGAGAGCCTAATTGTAAATAGGCTGTGAAAATTATGAGTAGGAACATTCATATGTGAAGAAGTGTTGACTGTCTTTTGAAACAGGTGCAATCTCGATGGTCAAAGATTTGATCATTTCTTTGTGCACAGTTTAACATTTTGCACGAATAATGAGTCAAAATCTAAGTTGGAAGGTAATCCATCTATGGCTAAAAGTATTTTCATAAATGGGTTCTAGTTTGAGAGAACCAAGTGTTAGAAGTTACATGTGTCTGAATCGACTTCTCACAAGAATAGTTTTAGACATAGGTGACTTGTTAAGATCATTTCTCAAGATCTACTAGATCTTTTGGAATGATTTAACTTGGAGAAGGTGTGAAAACTATAGGCAACACCTTGTGCAAAGTTTTATAAAAAACGTTACACATTTGATAAGTCAATGACTGAGTTGTGTGCAGTAGACTTTATGTGTAGTCATCTTCTTCACAGTTTGTTCAAGATTTTTAAAAATTAAGTATTGATCCTCCAAATTGGTGAAGATTTTGAATTACTCTTGATATAGAGGTGCTCTAACCTCAAGAGTAACTTGTTCTTTTGGAGATTAAAACTCTCCATCAGTGGTATCAGAGCAGGAAGTATCAAAATTGAAGAAAGGAGGACCCCGACTGTTGCAATCATAAAGAATTGAACAGTTGAAGATTCAAAGGTGAAAGCTTGAGAGCAAAGCTTGAGAAGGAGGCCAAAAGACATCAAGGAAGACAAAAGAAGTATCATTTGAAGCAAAGGTAACCTTATTACTGATAAATCTTGAAGGATTTAATACACAGGTGAAGAAAGGATGGGAGATTCTCTTCAAATAGAGAAACTGGATAGAGAGAACTATCCAACATGGTCAATGAGGATGGAAGCTCATCTTATGAGCAAAGACTTGATAGGTTATATTATAGGTGAAGAAGAAAGGCCTGAGTTCAGAGATCCTAGTGTTCCAACTAGGGAGCAATTATCAGATTTGAAGACTTGGATGAAGAGAGATGCTCAAGCTAGGAGCATTATCTATATGGCAGTTAATGACTACTTGCTACCTCACATTAGAGGTCTTGAAAGTGTAAGTGATATATGAAATGATTTGGCGGAGCATTTCCAAAACACCACAAAGTCAAGGAAGGCATCCTTGTGGGCAGAATTTACCACATTCAAGAAGAAGGCCTCTCAATCTATCTCAGATTATGTAACAAGGATGGACATTGCAGATGCATTAGGAGCAGTTGATGAAGATATTGAGGAGGATAAATTGGTAAGGCAAATCCTCACAGGTTTGAGAGGTGATGACAAATGGAAGCCATTCAGTTTTTCTACTGGATTATCACTTGATCATTTCACTCCTGATTTCATTAGGGGAAAAACTGAGCCCTCCTTGGGCCTTTTAGATTAAGGGATGATTAAGGATCCACCAATGAGAGAAGGGCAGTGGCCACAGTCTAGTAGTAGACTAGGCATAGGCTTCCATGGTTTTTCCCTAGTCAAAGGCAATGAAACAAGCATGAACTCGTGGTTTCTTGGACGTGGGTGGTTTGGGAGATCTTGAAAATTCATGTGAGCCCTTGGATGATCCAAATGATCCAATGGTTTATACACTTTTGCAAAAGTCAAGGCGGGATGCATTTTGGGCCGAAAAAGGCGCTAATACATCCGGACCCTTGGACTAAGTCTCTCATCCAATGGCTCACATTGAAAGGACAAAAAAAATGCGCCTTTTGATGTCATCCCTTGGATAGTAGCGCGATCGGACGGCTGCCAATTGATGGCGCATTTCCACTCATAATATGCCTTCTTCTCCCTCCAATTTTAGCTTGATCCAATGGTTCTTGTTGCACCCCAAGATGGATCAGCCCCAAATGCGCCTTACCCTTGGATTTGCTTAGATCTAACGGTCCAAAACTTTTCAGAGCTTGCGCACAGTATGGGTCCCTATTGTAATCATTGAATTTTTGACTTCCACACCCATGAATGCTAGCCGTAGATCTTGGAGCATCCAAAGGCCATGCTCTATTGCATTTGAAAAAATATTAATTTACTCTAGAATACCACTAGTGGTTTAGAATGTCTCCTTAATCACAAAAAAATTAATTTTAATCCCTAAAAATTAGGGATCCTTACAAGGCCCATCCAGGGTTCACTTTTTCCCCTTATGTAAATCAGTTGCTAGGACATATGCTAATCTTTGAGCAGGATGTCAAAGGTGAAAGTGATAAGAGTGCAGGTCAAGCAATGTATTCAAAGGATAAGAAGAAGAATAGCAAAGGGAAGCAACAAGCAAATGAAGATGAAGGTACAACTAGCTAAGCTAACTTCCTAAGAGGAAGAGGAGGTGGCAAAGGTAGAGGAAGAGGTAGAAGTAATAAAGATGGAGTCAAAGCTTGCTGGATTTGTGGTAAGACAAATCACTTAGCTAATGATTGTTGGTATAATAATCAGAACAGTGGTGGATATAATCAGAGTTTTAATTCAAGAGGAAGAGGTGGCAAAAATCAAAGAGGTAATTTCAGAGGTAGAGGTAGTAGAGGTTACTTTGGAAGAAATGTAGGTAGAGGATTCCAAAGTCAACAATACAACAATACCTACTACAATTATGCCTCAGATCAAAAGGAGGATTCAACATTGATAATGAATGTAACTTGTGAAAGGCAAAGTGAAGACCAAAGAGTCTTCTACATTGACTCAGGGTGTAGCAATCACCTGAGTGGCAACATAGCTTTGATGACTGATTTGGAGATTAAGGTAACTAATCATGTAGTTCAAACAGGTGCTAATACAAAGCACAATGTGAAGTCAATTGGATCAGTGAAGGCCAAGGATGGAAGTACTCTCTTGAGTAAGGTTTTGTATGTTCCTACAATTCCTGAGAATCTGATAAGTGTAGGCCAAATTGTTGAAAAAGGTTATGAAGTTAGGTTCACTAATGAAGGAGTGTTTTGTGGAAGACTCTAGCAATGGGTATAAACAAATTTTTTCAGGGAAGAAAGAAGGAAGACTCTTCACATTGAAGATTCAAGGTAATGTTGGTCATGCCTTGTTCACTTATGGAGGACATAAGATCTCTGAGTTAGATCTTTGGCACAAAAGGCTTGGACATTTCAATGAAAGAGGTATAGGTACTTTGTATGCAGGTACAATCAATATTTATGCAGGTGATGAAGAAGTTGTGAATCAAAAGAAAGGTAAATCAAAGGTTCAGATATTTGATGAAGAGGAGAACAATGAAGTACAGGTTGAAGTTGAAGAAGTGCCAAGATTTGATCCAGAATGTGATGAACCAGAGACCTCAAGAAGTGGGGAACTCAGAAGGTCATCAAGACACAAATGGCAACCTACAAGGTATAGCTATGACACTTCTTTTTTGGCTACCAAAGATTATGCATATATGATAAAGGCAGATGAAGACCCTTCTACATATGAAGAGGCAAAAGGTAAGGAAAATTGGGAGAAAGCTATGCAGGAAGAGTATGATGCATTGATGGAGAATCACACATGGGATCTGGTTCCTAAACCAAATAGTCAGAAGATCATTGGATGCAAATGGGTCTAGAAGACAAAGAGATTTGCAAATGGAAGTGTGTCTAGGTATAAAGATAGACTTGTTGTGAAAGGTTTTGCTCAGACATCTGGTATAGATAATGATGAGACCTATAGTCCCGTGGCAAAGATGACAACCATCAAGACACTCATAGCTATTGCTGCATGTAAAGGTTGGAAATTATGTCAACTAGATGTGAAGAATGCTTTTCTAAATGGTTATATTTCAGATGATGTTTTCATGGAGCAACCACAAGGATTCAGAGATGAAAGGTATCCAGATTATGTATGTAAGCTCAAGAGAGCTTTGTATGGTTTGAAGTAGGCCCCAAGGACATGGAATTATAGACTTGTGAAGTTCTTGAAGGAACTTGGTTTTCAAGTATCAAAAGCAGATAGTAGCTTGCTTGTTAAAGCAAGTGATGATGGGTTCATTTACATGTGCATATATGTTGATGATATAATTCTTACAGGTACAGATGAGAAAGGCATTCAAAGCCTAAAGAAGAAAATGGAGAAAGAGTTCAAGATCAGTGACTTGGGAAACTTGTCATACGTCTTGGGCATGGAGATCTCATACACTCAACATGGAGTGTATGTAACTCAAGAAAGGTACTTGAAGAACTTGTTGATCAAGTTTAAGATGAATGATTGCAGGGTAGCACCTACTCCAATGGAGGTGAATCACAAATTGAGTAGATATGGGGGAGAAGAGTTCACGGACATGAAGCTATATCAAAGTTTGGTTGGTAGTCTGATTTATGCTACATTAACTAGACCTGACTTGTCATATGCAATTGGAGTATTGTCTCAATTTATGCATTTTCCTAGGAAAGAACATTGGGTTGCAGGACAAAGGGTGTTGAGGTACATTAAGGGTACACTCAAAGAGGGTTTGTATTATGGTTTTACATCAGATACAAACATTAAGATATATAGTGATACAGATTGGACAGGTAATCCTGATGATTTTTAGGAGGTCAACTTATGGATACTTATGTTATGTGGGAGATAAGTTAATCTCTTGGTGTTCAAAGAAGCAACACACAATTGCTTTATCATCCACAGAGGCTGAGTACAAAGGTATGGTTGAAGTTGCAAAGGAAGTGATATGGCTTAAGACTCTTATGAAGAGTTTTGACATCATTCAGAGTACACCCACTATTCATGGAGATAACATGAGTTCATTGTATTTAGCTGCTAATCCTGTTTTTCATGCTAGGACTAAACATATTGAGATCAATATCACTTTCTAAGAGAGAAGGTGATGGATAAGGAGATTGAAGTAATACATACTTCAACAAAAGACCAGATAGCTGATATGCTAACCAAAAGCTTAGATGGACCAAAGCTGCAGAGATTCAAAGACATGGCAGGAATAAAGAAGTTAGAGAAAACCTCAATCAATGATTGAGGGGGAGCTCTTGGTGCAAGGCAATCAACAATTGAAGTTTTGATGATGGATTGAAGTCAAGGACTGAAGAAAAGATCAAGTTATGAAGCATGAAGGAAGTGTATATCTGGAAGATGAAGATGTGTACACATATGTACATTAATTTAGAGTCAGCTTCTTGTATTTTTTATTAGTTATGAGCTTGTAAATATTTGACTATATATACAAGGGAAAATGTCGTGGCAAAGATCAGAGAGTGTAGAATACAAGAATTTAGAAGAATTAGAAGTGATTAGACACTTGAGAAGTGTGAAGATTAGCTCTCTCATCTAGATGTAAAGTTTTCTAGTAATGAAGGAAAAATTGTGCCCGATGTTTTTGTGCATTCTCCTTCTGTGCGTGATCATTTCAAGAATCCTTTTGTAGACATCTAAGTCCATAGTTAATGAGTCTATGGTTAAATTTTGAGAGCCTAATTGTAAAGGGGTTGTGAAAATTATGAGTCAGAACATTCATATGTGAAGAAGTGTTGACTGTCTTCTGAAACAGGTGCAATCTCGATGGTCAAAGATTTGATCATTTCTCTGTGCACAGTTTAAAGTTTTGGACAAGTAAGGAGGAAAAATCTAAGTTGGAAGGTAAGCCATCTATGGCTAAAAGCATTTGCATAAATGGGTTCTAGTTTGAGAGAATCAAGTGTTAGAAGTTACAAGTGTCTGAATTGACTTCTCAGAAGAATAGTTTTAGACATAGGTGACTTGTTAAGATCATTTCTCAAGATCTAATGAATCCTTTGGAATGATTTAACTTGGAGAAAGTGCGCAAACTATAGGCAACACCTTGTGCAAAGTTTTATAAAATACGTTAAACATTTGATAAGTGAAATAGTGAGTTGTGTGCAGTAGACTTTCTTTGTAATCATCTTCTTCACAGTTTGTTCAAGATTTTTGGAAATTAAGTATTGATCCTCCAAATTGGTGAAGCTTTTGAGTTACTCTTGATATAGAGGTGCTCTAACTTCAAGAGTAGCTTGTTCTTTTGGAGATTAACACTCTCCATCACTGAACTGTCTACTTGCAGGATACCGCCTCTTCTGCGCAAATCCTGTTTGCCCCACCATCTCCTAAGGATCAAGCTGCTATAGACACAGTAATGGAAGATGTTCAACCCATCAATATGGTTGTTCAGCCGCAAACCCACTCCCATGAGCAAGCGTCTGACAGAGTCACAAAGGTTTTGCATCTCATGGAGCAAGCGAAAATCGAGTAAGTGCTAGTTCAGTCGGATGCGCATCTTGTTATGGTAACCCCCCTTATCCCTCCTTCTTCACCCAAAGATACAACACCTCCTCTTTCTCCTTCCAAAGTGCCTTTAGCTCCTAGCCCTCCTCCTTTGCCTCATCATTTGGTAGCCATTTGCCATCCCCAACCCATCCCTTCCTCTCCCGATTATCTCCCCCTTCTGCTTCCATAACCGTTTTGGTTAATCCCTCTAGACCCATATCTAGTTCTATCATCCCTGACCCCTTTGCTCAATTACCCCGAATTGGGAACTTCCTTATCCACCTCTCCAAGCAACTCCCTCACTAATTACAAGATGCCCACCAGTCCCTATGTGCGGAATACCACTCAAAACTAGATTTACTCGAAGTTGATATCGCACCCCTCGTTGACCTCCAACCCCATTTTCTCAATGCATGCACATAAAAGCATACAAAATGTAAAGGGGAAGATAGAGTATAGATTTAATCAAGTCTCAAATACATTTGATTGCATCTATGTCTTGGAATGACTTAAGAGAGCATGATGATCCCCATACATCGCATTGACACATGCATGCATATTAGAATTATCACAATGAGGATGAATAGAGTTGATTGCATATACTGCTCATTGGACGAAACAAAAGAAAGATGAATGATTCCTTGAGATTTCTATGTATTAGCAGATGTTTCATGCATGCATATAAGAACGATGACAAGTTTTGGAAGGTTAAGTTGGTTAAGTGTGCAAAATCCTTTCAATAATGGTAAAAGTTAAAAATCTTATAAAATTTCAAATATTCATTTGAAGATCAAACGGAATCGTTCATTCCTTTTAAGCTTCTATTGTATGTCAAGACATTTTTATCTATTTGTACTTCAGGTTCAAAAAACATACTTCAGCTTCAAAAATCTCATAGATCTAGCACATGGGGTGGGACTTTCATCTCCATCTAAACTTCAACGACTTCTATTTCAATTTAAATTAGTTTGCAAAATTAAATGTTACTTTAAGTTCAACTAAACATCTAACTTAGATGCTTGTATCATGGTCAACTTTCAACCAACATTTACTTGATTTATTAGTTGAATAGATGACTATGTTGTTAAAATGGGCCTGAAAATCCTAGGTAGGATGTTGGATTAAGTGTTCTATAAACATTTGGTCAACCTTTACTTGAAATAGACCAAAGTAAATTCTAAATGAGCTTTCTCTAAAGTAGGAAACTTTTCTCAAAGAGTTGGATTGATGTCTTTGGATTTTTCAAATATCTAATCAACTCGTAGCTCTTTTCTCTTTAAGAGTGTTCTAAATTCCTATGGAAAACTATGAAATGCTTCTTTATACATTGTAGTTTTGTGATAATATATTTTTTGAAGAAAATCTAGATGGATGACTCAACATACACTTAGCATCTTTCAAGATTGATTGGACATTAGATAGAACATCTTTCTGTTATGTTTAATTGTATTTCCTATTTCAACCAACTAACCCTGATCTTTACTAAAATGAGTCAAATTCTCTATGTGATTCAAGTTTAAAGGTTTTGGAGAGCTCAAGGAAGAAACAAAACTTAATTTAATTAATTCAAATTTCCAGATACTTAATCAAATTCGACCCAAATTTTATATGACTCACAACTTGAACTTTTCAAAGATCCATTGAAGTCAAGGATTTGAAGCATTTTATCTATCACTAAGAGAATTAATTAGGATTCTCAAAATGATTCTTGGAGTGGATCCAAACGATCATATATATGTTTTTTTATTGTTATATTATACTCAAATTTTGATAAATTAGAGGGCAATCCATCACCCCTACCCCATGCAATGAATTCACCTGTGTCATTCTATAGGAATTATAATGTTTTTTTATTACCATGAAAATCATTTAGCACTTGTTTTTAATTTGTTACGCAGAAACAAACTTTATGCCAATCCTGAGAAGAGTTATTCTTTCCAAAAAGAACTAGAGTATTTAGGCCATATTGTTTCTAGTCAAGTTGTTCATGTAGATCCAAGAAAAATCAAAGTAATTTAAGAATGGATTGTACCTCAATCTATGAATGATGTACGCTCCTTTCTTGGGTTAGCTAGTTTTTATAGGAAGTTTGTAAAAGTCTTTTCTTCTTAAACACTTCCACTTACATTATTATTGAAGAAAAAGTTAAAATTTCCATGGGCATCAACACAAAAACAATCTTTTGGAAAACTCAAATGTGCACTTTCTCATGCACCTGTTTTGCAATGATCGTATTTTGCACAACCTTTCCATGTAGTTAAAAATGCTATTGATTTAGGTATAGGTGTTGTATTAAATCAAAATGATCAACCCATTGCATTTCAAAGTAGGAAACATAAACCTTCTCAAAAGCATTACAGTACATATGATAAGGCAATCTAAGCTATTTTGCATGCTTTAAAAATTTGGAAATGTTAGCTTATGGGTTCTAAACTTCTAATCAAAACAGACCAACAAACTATTAAGCTATTAAATCAACCATTGATATCTGACATACACATTAAATGGGCTTCATTCATACAGAATTTTCAGCCTATGATTCAATATCAACCTAGCAAAGCTAATGTTGTAGCTGATGCCCTTAGTCGCTTCCCATGCGCAATAAAAATATTGTTGCAATCAATAATATTTGTGCTATTCATATTCATTCATTTCATGACATGATTCCTACTTATGCATCTCATTTTTATTTTTCACAAACATGGAATGCTTTCAATAATTCCACAAAATATAGTGAGGAACAATACACTTTTCATAATGGATTCTTGTATTTCCAACACAAGTTATGCATCACACAAGTTCTTAAAGTTTTTTATGAAAGAGATGCATGAACAACCATATATGGGTCAAAGGGGCATACAAAGTACTATTTCTATGTATAAAGAATTTTTCTTTTGGCCAAATATGGAAAGGGATATTGCATATTATGTTTCGCATTGCATTATGTGTCAACATGTGAAGACATCGTGGTACACCATTTGGATTATTAGTGCCACTTCTCATACCTAATGGACCATGGGGAAACATTAGGTCTTTTACTTGGTTTTCTATTTCCTTTTGGTGTAGAGGGCCATGGTTATAAGGTGCTTTATGAGGAGGAGAACTGCCAGGGACTAAATCTATGCTATGGTCAAAGGATCCTCGAGATGGTGGTAGTTCAGAGGGATACTCAGATATAAAACAATCCTTGTAAGTAGTCATGAAAGGTTTATGTGCATCAGGAAGTGTATGAGTATAATCATTGATGACATTGACAAAGACAATGCATGAATTGAATCCTTTCCTAAATGCATGTTTTACTTGAGTATGACTAATCAATGGAAATGGCTAGAAATCATGCCATGCAGACAAAGTAATAATTTGACCTTTAAATTCAAAGTTAAAGGTATGTGTATGGTAGTCAATGCTTGGGTTCAAATGGTGACGAAAAGGCATACCTAGTATAACATCGTAAGATTGCAAAGGTGCAATTAAAAATGTTCTTGAATCAACATATGGGCCTATGCTAATCGTAACATCTTGCACTTTTGGTGTTACATTATAATGATTACTTTGAAATGTAGCTTTTACTTCATACAAAGAAGGAAATGTTTTTAATTTAACTTCTTGTACTAATAAATGTGAAATGAAGTCATGTGAACTACCATCATCATGTAAAATTTTAATGAGTTTGTTGTTTATAGTACCTTGCATGCAAAGTAGAGAATGAAGAGAGATGTCATTAACCAAGGTACTTAAGTCCTTCTCCAATGATTCCTCTGTCCAAAGAGGAGGAATTTATTCATTATGGGCATCCATGTTATGTAATTGAGCTGTAGTGGGTTTCATGTTAAGAGGTCTCAATTGGCACTTTGTTTTTGTATGTGCAGGTTTATCACAATTGTAGAAGGTGATTCATGGTCGCTTCTGTTGGGCATCCATCGCTTAAGTTTGTAGGGTAGGTGGTTTGGTTGGTTGGCCCAATAGGTGCAGTTGAGTAATTCGATTGCGGTGGAGGAGGAAAACCAGGGTAAGATGGGGCATTAAAAACGTTTCATGGGAAGATTTGGTTTAACAAAAAGTGGTCGTTGATTTGGTTATTATAGATGAAGTGGCTTAGTTATGGACTCGAATTCTTTCTCTGCATCATAGGCAAAAGATATAGCCTCGTGGAGGGTTATAGGTCATAAGGTGTGAAGCTTAGCTTGAATTCCCACCTCCAAACCATCTTCGTACTTCCGCTGCAAGCTATCCTCCGATACATCTTCAAGCATTCCAACCAATAGTAAATTTTACGAGAATCGCTCCGTGTAGGTAGTAACTGTATATCCCTCCTTCCATTTAAGGGTCATCCATGCACGTCGAACATGTAAATGGTATTGAGCAGGAAGAAAAGAATCCTTCACTTTATCTTGGAAAGCCTTGCACGTTGTTGGATGCTCTATACTGTGCCGCAGGACATTCCACCAGAGTTGAGCTTTTCCTACTAAATAGTTAGTGGCAAAATTTGACTTTTTCACTTTCCGCATATATTTCATCAGTATAAAAATCATCAAACTGTGAAAGTCATGAAAGGATTAAAGGGCCATCCTTCTAACAGTAATCTTGGAATGCGTGCCATCCGACTGGGCATAGACAATAGCTTTGACGACCCTCTTAAGGTTGTCTTCATCAATTTGCATCTTTTCGAGTATTTTGTCACATTGTCGGATCTCATTCTGAGGGCCTCGTAATTCGTGCCATAGGAGCTCCAATTATTGCTCGAGTGCTACCTCGAGTAGAGTTGATTCACCGAAATCCTTTATGTTGTTCATAGGATCCATGAGGATGTAGAGACAAAACCCTCTTGCTAGATATGTAAAAACAAGTTTTGAGTTTGTTTGAGTTAAAATGTAAAAGAAATGGTTGTTCTTGGGAATTGAAAAAGTAAGAAAGAGATGAAAGCTATGTTAAATATAAGAAAGAGAAGTAGAGTGTCAACACAAAGAGATAGTGTAGTGGTAAAACACTTACCTTGTATGGGTGAGGTTATGGGTTCAAATCCTCCTATCTTGGGGAATATAGAACTCCTTATTTCCACTCATAAATTAAAATTGGCTCGCATGTAGCCAACGGTCACCAAGGGAGCCTTGGGTGCCAAAGTCATGCCTTAGTTATGCCTTAAGTTATGCCTAAGTTCTATGCCTTAGTCGATGCCTTGGAGTAAGCCGAAGGAGTAAACATAGGTGTAAATGTAGGTTCTCGTTCTACAACTGGAACAGAAACAGAAATCGAAATCGGAACTAAAACTGGAAACGGAAACGGAAATAAAAACGAAAATGAAAATGGAAACAAAAACGGAGCCAGAGCCAAAGTCGGAGCCAGAGCCGAATGCAGAATTGGAATCGGAATCGGAATCGAATCGCGAACACAAACAGCAAAATAGAGATCAATTCGCCAAAATGAACAGAAACAGATCCCTCCGTTGTGACGCGTGCAAGGATCTGATACCACTGTTATCAGGATCTTGCTCACATGCACACAGAGGTTGCAAACTCAAAAAGCACATAGAAAAATAGAGACGCCGAGAGACGAGACCAAACACAATATTGGGTGCAATCTCCCCCCATGCACTTTGTTTCAGCAGTCCACAGAGTGCATCTATTTATAGGAATTTTTGATTACGTCGAAAAGAGTGATTACATGAGAGCGGCTTCAAAAAGCATGCATGAAACTAAAAGTTGGTGACTTTTGTAGAAAGCCTTTCTTTTAATATCAGAAATTATGGTCTACAACGACCCTTATTCTAACCACTATTTTTCTAACTATTTCTAACAATAGAACCTTCTATGCGGATTTATTTACAAAATAAACTATAAATCGGATTTATTGATGTCCGCCCTAAAGTCGAATTATTGATGTTCGCCCTTTCACGCTTTCACGCCCTCAGGAACCTTCAGCTTCTATATCAAAAACACAAAAAACACATTAATACATTAATAAATTAACACTCCAACAATGCATTATTCAAGATATTCCATAAGTTATATCATGTTTAGACTTTAGGATAAGTATCACCCACACATTAATGTGAATATAAAATAGGGTAGTATAGGACACCAGCTTTTATACTCAGATTTATGTAGGAAAGATGGTATCGAACATTGGACTATGGGATGATAATTATCTTTTAGTCCTCGAATGGATCTTGAAGTTAGATTTGATCCTCAAAGGAATAAAAACTCAAAGAATAAGTTTAAATTCAAGGAGGATAAAAGTATGATCTCAAGATACTTCAAGGTCAAGATAATATAAAGTTAGTTACTTTCAAGCACTTCTTAAAATGCTTCAAGATAAAGTGCTATTGGTTCAGAGATATTTCATAAAATTTTTGAAGAATTTAGACTTCAACTTTGAGTTGATCTTTTCAAACAAGGATAGATTGATTAAGTCAAGCACTAAGTTCCAAGTGTAACTTTGTAAATTCAATTCTTTGACTCAAAACAATGCACAAGAAGTGCATGCCTAGTAACCAATCATAAAGATTGAATATAGGCATGAACTTAGTCTCAAGTGAAGCATTATTTGAATAAAAACTCATCAATAGAACTTCAGTGGGTCGACACACCAATGCTGCATACCTCACTTAGTATCTTGTAGTTGGATGATGTTTAGATTTACTCTATGAATATCTTTCGAGAATCAAGTTCTTTTCTCTTAAAGATAAAAGAAAACATGCTTCAATACCTTGTTGAAACAGATCATTAAGAAGTTAAAGTCCTGGGTCATCAAGTATTTGACTCATAGCAAGTTTATATCTTAAAAGTTTGAATTAGTCATATAGATTTTTTGTTATTTCCTTTCGCTTTCCAAATCTTTGGGAATTGACTCAGATATGGTATTTGATTCCTTTTGCAAAAGTCTACGGTTAGCTGATTGGAACTAGATAACTAAATTAAACATCCTAGATAGATGTTCTCTACAAAAACTTAATCAATACTCATAAGATGATAAGTCCAAGATTGACCTATTTATTTGAGTTTTCTTCCAGTTCTCTAGCTTAACTCTATGACTTTCTAAGAGTTGGCTAAAACTCTAGAACAAAGAAGTTAGGAATTGCTCACGAGATTCACAATTCCTAAGAACTTTCAAGTAAAGTATTTGAGAAAAGTGTCCTAAGTTGGACGATTTTCATTTTGAATTTTGACTTGGTCAAGATATAATAAGATTGATCCAAAGTAAATGGAAAAGTTCTCCTACAGTTTACATAGGAGTTTCAAGCCCATTAGGACAGAGTAGTCCTCTAGTTGGGTGAAAAAATCAAGTAACTACTACATGAGAGTAAACCATTATACAAACATCCAAGTCCAATGTTTGGGCCAACCAAACTTTAAGTTTTTCGAATCAAATTCAAGTGAATCAAGAGTTCTCAAATTCTTGATAGGGATAAAAAATCCCACCTTAGTTACTAAGTCCATGCACTAGTCATGCCCAAAAATGAACTTGTAATTGGAATCCATCCATTTCATATGTTTGTGCCTAGATCACACATCGAGACACAATGAAGTGGCTAGGGATGTTTTTAGATCCACCCTTATTCTTAATTCACTACTTTGTACTTTAACAAGTTTATCAAAGTGCAAGGCTGGATGATGTTTTGAATCATTTGGGCAGGGATCCCACCACAGAGATGAAACATGTTCTTCTAGTTTAGAACATGACCATGTTCTTTTGGTTTTAGAACGTGAGGCTCGAGGGTTGCCTATGGTTACTATATATAGCTTTATTTTCGAGGATGAAAATCTTTCCCAAGGGGAGAAGAATGTAATAAAGTAATTCTATGATTTGGGGGTCTGATAGATTCAGAAAGATTTGATAATGGACAACTTTTGGTCACTCGTGTATGGCCAAAGATCTCGAGACTGGACTTAAGTATAATTCCATATGTTTCTTAAACAAGTAGATCACTTAGCCTAGTGGTTAATTCTCAAGGTTATGAAGGAGGAGGTTGGCAGCAAGCAGTGCTGGGAGAAGCGATCGGCTGCTCCGTGACTCTCTGGAACGCCATCAGAGGGGAGGTCCTATGGAAAATATGGCGGGAAAGATGTGCTTTCAACTTCGGTGACTCCCCCAAGGAGTGGTCAATTGAGAAATCGCTGTTCCTCCTTGGCAAAAGGATTGTCAACTGTAAAAAATCCCCCCCCTTTAGGCATCATCAAGTACTCCTTTTGATCGATAACAAGCTTAAACCCAAGTGGGCCCCACATGAGGGTGATGAGAGGGTAATTAACCTTCTTTGTAATGTCATCTAAGCTCTGTAAAAGCTTCCCCTGCTTTGTGGGATTTGGGGGGTCCCGTGGGCACTAGTCCCCTTCTCTTGTACTTTTCTTTATTTAATTCAAGTCCGGGAGAGTAGGCTAATGCCAAACTTCCTTTATATTAAAAAAAAAAAGGACTTAGCACGATTACATTATTGTTCTCTCCCTATCCGGTTTCCCCAAAAGGTTAACAAATTTTGCATCCTCCCTTTTGAAGAGTTGGGACCTCAAGATTGAGGAAGCTTAGAAATGGGCTATCAATATCAAACAAGTCAATACAATCTCATTTTCCTATCACAGGTATAAACGTTGTGGAATCTAAAAGCTCAACAAAGCAGTGAAATTATGGAACAAAGGGTTTTGTTAGTTGAAGGACCCTTAGAGCAAAGATAGATGTTGATTAGCTTTAATGGCATTAATCAGGATAGGCTGGTGATTATGATATTAATAAATTAACACTCCAACAATGCATTATTAAACATATTGCATAAGTTATATCATGTTTAGACTTTAGGATAAGTATCACCCACACATGAATGTGAATATAAAATAGGGTGGTATAGGACACCAGCTTTTATACTCAGATTGATGTAGGAAAGATGGTATGGAACATCGGACTTTGGGATGATAATTATCTTTTAGTCCTCAAATGGATCTTGAAGTTAGATTTGATCCTCAAAGGAATTAAAACTCAAAGAATACGTTTAAGTTCAAGGAGGATTAAAGTATCATCTCAAGATACTTCAAGGTCAAGATAATATGAAGTTAATAACTTCCAAGATCTTCTTAAAACTCTTCAAGATAAAGTGCTATTGGTTGAGAAATATTTCATAAACTTTTTGAAGAATTCAGACTTCAACTTTGAGTTGATCTTTTCAAACAAGGATAGATTGATTAAGTCAAGCACTAAGTTCCAAGTGTAACTTGGTAAATTGAATTCTTTGACTCAAAACAATGCACAAGAATTGCATTCCTAGTAAGCAGTCATAAAGATTAAATATAGGCATGAACTTAGTCTCAAGTGAAGCATTATTTGAATCAAAACGCATCAAACTTCAGTGGGTCGACACACAGGTGCTGCATACCTCACTAAGTATCTTATGCTTGGATGATGTTTAGATTTACTTTATGAATCTCTTTCGAGAATCGAGTTATTTTCTCTTAAAGATAGAAGAAAACATGCTTCAATATCTTGTTGAAACAGATCGTTAAGAAGTTAAAGTCTCTGGTCATCAAGTATTTGACTCATAGCAAGTTTATATCTTAAAAGTTTGAATTAGTTATACAGATTTTTAGTTATTTCCTTTCGCTTTCCAAATCATTTGGAATTGACGCAGATATGGTATTTGATTCCTTTTGCAAAAGTCTAGGGTTAGCTGATTGGAACTAGATATCTAAATTAAACATCCTAGATAGATGTTCTGTACAAAAACTTAATCAATATTCACAAGATGATAAGTCTAGGATAAACTTATTTATTTGAGTTTTCTTCTAGTTCTCTAGCTTAACTCTATGACTTTCTAAGAGTTGGCTAAAACTCTAGAACAAAGAAGTTAGGAACTGCTCACCAGATTCACAATTCCTAAGAACTTTTAGGAAAAGTATTTGAGAAAAGTGTCCTAAGTTGGACAATTTTCATTTTGAATTTTGACTTGGTCAAGATATAATAAGATTGATCCAAAGTAAATGGAAAATTTCTCCTACATTTTACATAGGATTTTCAAGCCCATTATGACAGAGTAGTCCTGTAGTTGGGTGAAAAATTCAAGTAACTATTGGATGAGAGTAAACCATTATACAAACATCCAAGTCCAGTGTTTGGGCAATGTTTGGGTCAACCAAACTTCAAGTTTTCCAAATCAAATTCAAGTGAATCAAGAGTTCTCAAATTCTTGATAGGGATAAAAATCCCACCTTGGTTACTAAGTCCATGCACTAGTCATGCCCAGAAATGGACTTGTAATTGGAATCCATCCATTTCATATGTTTGTGCCTAGATCGCACATGGAGACACAATGAAGTGGCTAGGGATGTTTTTAGATCCACCCTTATTCTTCATTCACTACTTTGTACTTTGACTGGTTTATCAAAGTGCAAAGCCGGACGATGTTTTGAATCGTTTGGGCAGGGATCCCACCACAGAGATGAGACATGTTCTTCTAGTTTTAGAACATGACCATGTTCTTCTGGTTTTAGAACATGAGGCTCCAGGGTTGCCTATGGTTACTATATATAGCTTTATTTTCGAGGATGAAAATCTTTCCCAAGGGGAGAAGAATGTAATAAAGTAAGTCTATGATCTAGGGGTCCAACAGATTCAAAAAGATTTGAAATTGGACAGCGTTTGGTCACTCATGTATGGCCAAAGATCTCGAGACTGGACTTAAGCATAAGTCCATCTGTTCTCTTAAACAAGTAGATCACTTCTCCTAGTGGTTAATTCTCAAGGTCATGAAGGAGGAGGTCTTGGGTTCAACCCCCATGGGGAACATGGGGAAAGAGTTTTGCCCAAGGAGATCTAGAGCCTTCTAACTCAATTTAATGTGAGATAAATTGAGTCTAGTGAGACATACCTTGAGAGGTGAGTACACCAACCACTAGTGGACTATAGTGGAAGGTAATAAAGTAGTGGTCGAGATCACTCTAGTGACTAGTAGACTCTAGTGGAAGATATGAAAGGAGTAGAGGAGATTGCACATGCACTTGTGGATTCTAGTTACATTTGCGGTCCTCTTTGATTCGAGCAGCTATATATATAGGCATAAGATTGGGAGGAGGGTCATCTCTCTAGCACATGGTGGTCGTAATCCTTAGTCTCTTGCAGCATACATCTTTGTACATAGTCACCTTGTGAAGATCATTTCTCTTTGTGTAGATATGTATTGGAAAATGCAACTGTTGTACCTTGTTTGGTTTAATTATCTTTGCTATATTCTTCTCCAATTGTTACTTACATCATTTGATCTTCCCAATAAATACCTACATAGATAAAGTAATAGTTACTAAGAGTAACTATTGGAGATGAATCTAGCAAAGATAGTAAAGTAAAAAGAAGTACACGAATTGAGCTTTCCATACATATCTACATAGCTCAACTAGTGTACTTTTATTGGTTGAACTATCTTTTCTAGATTTGCATCCAATAGTTACTGAGAGTAATTATTTTGAATTGCAATTATTAGGCTTGTCTCTTGTGATGAGAAAAGACTTAACACGATTACATTATTGTTCTCTCCCTATCCCGTTTCCCTAGAAGGTTAACAAGTTTTGCATCCTCCCTTTTGAAGAGTTGGGACCTCAAGATTGAGGAAGATTAGAAATGGGCTATCAATATCAGACAAGACAATTCAATCTCATTTTCCTATCACGGGTATAAAACTTGTGGAATCTAAAAAGCTCAAAAAAGCAATGAAATTATGGAACAAAGGGTTTCGTTAGTTGAAGGACCTTGGAGCAAAGATAGAAGATATTGGATTAGCTTTAATGGCATTAATAAAGATAGGCTGGTGATTATGAAGACGGGTGCTTACTAAGAGGCAGACTGCTTCTTTGGGACTCATCAAAGTCCAAGGTTCTCCAAGGAAATGACCCCCTTCAGATAAAAGGTATAAAATGGTACAATAGTAATAACCTGTACAAGATCCCTAACTTTCAGAAGAATATGGATCTTTTCTCCACCCTCAATAGGAAATGGAGATAAAAATGGCCGAATATAAGATGCCAATTTAAATTCAACAATCTTTGGCATCCAAAATTGAGAAAAAATGCTATGCAGCTTTGTGGAATGCTATTAGAAGAGAAGTCCTATGAGAAATCTAGAAAGAGGAATGTGCTGCTAACTTTGAGAGAAACTCTAGCAAGTGGACAATTGAAAAAATTATGAGCCTATTAGAAAGAATAATCAATAATTGCAAGAAGAAGGGGAAGCTTTTACAGAGCTTAGATGGCATTACAAAGAAGGTTAATCACCCTCTCATCACCGTCATGAGGGGCCCACTTGGGTTTAAGCTTGTTATTGATCAAAATGAGAACTTGATGGTGCCTGAAGGGGGGGGGGGGGGGGGGGGGATTTCTTACAGTTAACAATCCTTTTGCCAAGGAGGAACAACAATTTCTCGATTGACCACTCCTTGGTGGAGTCTCCGTGGGATTCGGGGGGTCCCGTGGGCACTAGTTCCCTTCTCTTGTAGTTTTCTCTCTTTATTTAATTCAAGTCTCGGAGAGTAGGCTAAATGCCGAACTTCCTTTATAAAAAAAATAATTGCAAGAAGAATCCCCTTTCAGCACATCAAAGAATTCTGATATATGCGAATGACAAGAGCCACAGTAGATAGGATCGTGACAAGGAAGATGAAAATATTATTAAATTGATGAGTAAGAAAGGATGTAGATGTTTTCCTTCTTTGCTTCTAATCGAATCACGAGATAAAGATGAGAGCTGCCCTTGGACCAATAACCCATTCTTGCCCCCGCCTTCTGGGATATGAGGTATCGCAAGGGCACTATGCTCTCATCTCGTGTAAATCCTTTTTCATAATTTTTTTATGCAAGGGTGATTAGGCTACCGCCAAAGTTCCTCTTATATTTTTTCTTTTCAAAACAACGTATGGAAAAATGAAACATGATCTAGGAGTGATTTATCACATATAAAATTGGAGAATATAGCGCTAGTATTTGTACAACATAGGCAGGTTTCTTTACATGAAATAAAAGCTCATGTCCTCTATAGTTCAACTAAAGATGTAGGGCGGGACGTGTAACTTTTGGGTTTTCACATAAACAGAAGCTAAGGTCAACTATAAAACTTAACACATGTTAGCGAAGCCACATGATAGCTCTCATGGACTTAGGGCAAACTAAGTCAGGAGAGAGAAGCACATAAACACACAGATCGTTTAAGGATAAGTTGTCCTCCATTATTTGCTGAATTACTTTAATTTTATTGATATGTTTTGTATAATATAGAATTACTTGCTGCAATGCCATAATTGTACCCGTTTTCTCTGTATTCCATATACTATAACATGGTTTATAGTATTCATAGGGCAGTATAATTATCCATAAGAATAAAATACCATCAAGGGAAAAAATTAAAATAATTTAAATAAAATAAAATAATTTTTATAAAAACAAATCAAAGTAAAATAATTTTTTACCGATGCTATAAAGTATTATAACATAATTTAGCGCAATGTGCAAACAGAGTTCTTATTCTGAATTAAAAAACTCTCAACCAACGGAATGAAGACATCAACGAACACCCTTTCGTTATGATCGGTCCTTTGTATTTTCGACGCATCTTCTCTCTTTGTTTTTTTCTCAAAACCGTCTTCATTCCTTGAAGGTTACCAACTCGGGATGTTAAGTTGCCTCTCCTTTGGTGATTAATGATTCCACATCATTTTCAATCGAATTTCTGTAGCAAAATCCACATGCTCTTAGAAATACGGACATACGGCCTTTGCCTAGTATGTCGACCATAAAAAAATCAATCACATATAAGCCTTTTTCAAACAGTGGCCTTGAAAGCATTACATCATTCTTCCATCTTTGGACCATCATAAACGTTAGATAAAGTGTGCATTCTTAGCATCAGTAAATACCATGAAATTTTGAAAAATGATCTATGAGATGCAGGGTGTCGTCCTCTACTCCATATATGCTGGTTTCTTTACTTACTTCATTTAATGCAAACGTTTCTGATGTTCCACGATATGGTGTTACCTGCCGGAATGGAGTGACCATGATTTTGTAATTTACCTTAATAAAAAGAGGGGTTATTTTTTTATGGCGATCTAAAGAGTTTCAGAAAATCCCTTGTCTTTTTAATTACAAAATATGGAGCTCTGTGAAGTACTAGTGAAGAGAGAAGGAGATGGAACGGTGTGGTATTTAGAGAATTCTATCTATGCGAAATAGTGTAGTCTAGAGAAATCTGTACGAATGGAACTCTATCTTATAGGATTGTGAGAGAACAGAAGTATTGTAATGTGGTGTAAAGATTGGAGACTCTAAGTAGATTTTGTAAGTAATAATATTTGCTTAAGTATTTCATAGGCTTGTTTACGTGAAGACCCAACTTGTTCCGAAAATGGAAGATTCTTTGTGTAATGTAAATACTCCGAAATCTATAAGTATGTGTTATTAAGCTAAGGAACATAAACGTATGTTGTGGTTGTGATAACCGCACTAATAATCCCCATTCCCATACCTAACCTTTGGTATAGTGCTATTTCTCAAAGACATCAACCCTTAAACGTTTGGCGACCATGCTGGGATGGGGTTTGTTTTAGGATGTATTGCCACTTAAATTGATGCCATTGTGGAGTGCGAAAGAGTACTTGTGAAGTGATCACCTTCACGAGTACCTAGATGTCTTCATCCAACATACCTTAGAAACTTTACATCTCAAAGATATCTCGATTGCCGAAGCTACAAATACGCAAAAGAATTGTTGTGATGGGTAAAGAATGGAGCATTACCTCATACTATCATCGAGGATTGGATATTTGAGTGGAGGAACGGAAACATAACTAAAGCGTCATGGCATTATGTAATGGTTTGTATCGCATGGATACATACAAGAGGGTTGCCTCGAATGCCTTAGTTGCTCATACTTCTTCCATGGCTGAAATGGAGCTTTGGCATGCTCGTTTTGGTCACTTGAACTTCAATAGTTTGCTCTACTTCCAAAAGAAGGACATGGTTATTGGCTTGCCTACACTTGAGTCCATTGAAAAGCATGCATGTGAAGGTTGCATTCTTGGAAAAATGCATCGTGCTTCTTTTCCAAAAGATAGTCATACACACACTACAAGAAAATTACAGCTTGTTCATAGTGATGTATGTGGTCCTGTCAAGACTACATCTTTTGGGAAGCATGTATATTTTGTTACCTTTATTGATGATGCTACTCTCCATACATGGGTGTATCTTATGAAAGCAAAGAATGAGGTATTTTCTTGCTTCAAAGCATTTTTAGCTATGGATGAAAATTTTTCTTCACAAAAGCTTTTGACTCTACACACGGATCGTGGTGGTGAGTACATGTCACATGAGTTTAATGCTTTTCTTCGTGAAAGAGGTATTTCACACCAATGTACGGTGCTATATACACCTCAACAAAATGGTGTTGCCGAGCGTAAAAATACAACTTTACTTGAAATGGCACGATGTATGGTTAAAGGAAAGCATCTTCCTCATAAGTTTTGGATGGAAGCGGTCATGTCTGCAAACTATGTGTTGAATCGCTGCCCTACAGAAGCATTGAGAGTCATCACTCCTTATGAGGCTTGGAATGGTAATAAGCCTATGGTTAGTCATATGCGTGTGTTTGGTTGTTTGGCATATGCTCTTGTGCCATCACAACAACGTCACAAACTTGATGACAAGGCAAAGAAATGTATATTTGTTGGTTATAGTGCTGAAAGTAAGGGATATAGGTTGTACCATCCATTGAGGAACACAATTATTGTGAGTTGAGATGTGGTATTTGCTGAAAATTCAGTTTTCCCTCTACTTGAATGCAAAAAAATACCAACAGTTAGCTCACAAGATGTGTTCGATACACTCATGCCTTTGTTCCAAAATGGTGCGCTTGACTATGGCCATGTAGACCAGCCAACTGAGGTTCAAAGGGCTGAAAAATTCCAGCCAAATAGGGCTGAAAATGCAGAGAATTTCCAGCCAAACATTGCTGAAAAATTTCAGTCAAAAAATGTCCACACTGTTGGAAATTTCCAGCCACATATGGCTGAACATTTGCGTCAAAATATGGTTGAAACTGAGCATGAAATTCAGCCCACGCATGATGTACCTATTGAAGATGTTTTACATAATGAATGCATGTCTATCAAGAGTGCACAATCTATGCCAAAGTGGCTGAAACAAACTTTGCAGGACAGCAAATTGAGTGCACCTTTACTTGGTAGAACAAGATCAAGCTCTCACCATGCATCAAGAATTTTTGTGGATTATTCTCTTATTGCTACAACATGTAATGAAGAGCCACTTTCTTTTGAAGATGCATGTGACGATCCACAATGGATGAGTGCTATGCAATCAGAAATGGATTCCATACATAGGAATGGTACTTGGGAGTTATGTGAATTGCCAAAAGGAAAGAATGCCATTGGTACAAAGTGGGTTTACAATATTAAGAGAAAATCTGATGGTAGCATTGATCGCTACAAAGCTAGATTGGTTGCCAAAGGATATGCACAACAGTATGGCATGGACTATGAGGAAACTTTTGCACCTACTTCACGCATGACTACCATTCGTACTGTGGTTGCATTGGCTGCCCATCGAGGTTGGAAAGTGAATCAATTGGGCATAAAAACAACCTTCTTGAATGGAGATTTGCAAGAAGAGGTCTATGTGAAGCAAAGTACTGGATTTGCTATGAAAGGGAAAGAGACAGGGTCATGTGATGCAAAACTTGACATTCTTATGGCTGATTTACAACATACTTTTGATGTCACTTATCTTGGTCTTTTGAGCTACTATCTTGGCATCCAATTTGTATCCGTTGAAGGGGGAATTGTTATGCATCAAGCAAAGTATGTTGAAAAAATACTTCAGCGTTTTGATTTTGAGGATTGTAAGCCAGTTTCCACACCAGTTGAGACATGATTCAGGTTCTCAGTTGAGGATTCCAGTGATGCATTTGACACTTCTCTTTATTTGCATGGAGATTGATGCTTGTAAGCATATTCTCATAGATAGTCAGAGTGCTTTGGCTGTTGCACGAGACCCAATCTTTCATGCACGGACCAAACATATTGAGTTGCATTATCACTATGTGAGAGAGCCCCTTCATGCAGGAGATATTGACTTGGTATATGTGCCTATACAAGATAATGTCGCAGACATATTCACCAAAGCTCTTCCACGGGAAACGTTTGAAGCTTTTCGCAAAGCTTTAGGCTTGTTACCTTGTTGGGGCTGATCTGTCACTCCTTGTATGTGTTCACATCATTCGCTCCAGGGGGGTTTGTTACAGTTATGTGTGCCTCGAGTAGCTTTGATGTGAACCTTTTGCCTATACATGGGCACTTTTTACTCTATTGCTGGCTAGAGGTTTTTTCCCATGTTACCACAAACTTGATACTCTCATATGTGGTGGTACTTTGTACTTAGGGATATTATTCAGCTCTTACTTCAGTTCAGTTCATTGATCAATAGAGAGAGCTATTCCAGCCATCGTCTTCTCCGTGTGTCTTGCTGCATTTGTGCTCCTTGTGTGTGCTTCTTGTGTGTCTCTCGCACTTCTACACACACCCAACAATATTAATCTTAAGAAACGCATCCAAGGTTCGTCAGATGTCTTATTTGTTGAGAAATCCATGCTCCACCCTTTTGTTGAAATCCACTTTCATTCTCATGCAAGTTCATTTATCCAACACGCAAGGGAATTCTCCCAAACTCCATATAAGCAAGTCCTCCCTTCACTCCACACAAGTCATTCCACTCTAGCTCATTCCCAAGAGTGTGCATCCTCTCCTCATGGAGCCTCAATGCTCATAGAGCATCTCATGTAAGTTAGTTCCATTATTTTTTTATTCAATCATCATGTTTTGTTATCTTTTGTTCCTTCCTCCTTAGCTTGCTAGATGCGTGCATGTGAGTAGAGTAGGAGTAGTCCTTTTTCATTTCAACATGGTATCAGAGCATAGGTTAACCGTTTTTTTGTTTGAGCTTATGTTTTCACTTTGCTTTGTCATCTTTAGCATATATGTCATTTCTATTCCCTCCCTCCCTCCCATATCTCAATAAGAGTGCTTGTAAGCACTACTTGTGCTTCTCATTTTTCTAATCATTATTGTTTCTTATATATGTACTTCGTCCTTGTATTTCATCCTTGATAATAAAGGTGATTTTGAGCACGATAGTTTATAGTCCCTAGCAAAAATTTATCATTAGCACTAGCACGCGGCAACATCCGTTGTTAAAATGTTTTTCAATCGTAATTGGAGCACGAATTGCTCGTACTAGAGTGCAAACTGCTGCTTCGACTCTGTCCCCTCTCTTATTACCTACAACATGGATGCATGCACCAGAACGTGCTACTGAGTAGCTGATCTGGGGTGTGTGGGAGACTGAGTAGCTGACCCAGAGTGTGTGGGATGCAAGACAACACAATGTGCAGGCCCCTAGATCTTCCATGATGCTGCAGGAAATCCAAATGAATGTCAACTCCAAATTGAGTGATACGAGCCAGGTGGCTTGCGCGCATCTGGTCTCTACCATGAGGCGTACCAACAACTACAACAACACTTACATCATTGTTCGGATAGAGTGTTCTTGGCGAACCAATCTTGAAACTTCACTCCTGTTCAAGGTCTAACTCATGAAGCTATGGCTTTGCAGCAAGTGCTCTATCTTTACAGGAGAGAGAGAGATATTGCCTATTCACTTGGCAATGAAATTCCCTGACCGTCATCAACAAAAGAAATAGACTCAAAGGTCAGCTCTCGAAGCATTATCTCTATATGTTTGAGCTTTGAGATGCTCAGGTGTTCGCTACCTATATCCGTTTGTTGATGGAGAAATAAGTCAACATATGAGTGCGCAACAACACACTCATTTACCATCTATAGAAACGACATCTCCATGTGTGAAGTAGAACACTTGATAGGGTACCCGTTATTGCGCTGTGCATCTGACTCTCTGAACATCTTTGCAGATGAAGGTGTTGCAAGAAAAGGCCATGAGGTTCACAAGGAGTTGAAGAATGAGAGTTTGCAGGAGATTACAAACGTTGAAGGGGCAACAACTATAGAAGTTTCAGAAAAGGAAGGTTATGAGCCTGAATGCAGAGAAGATCTCCCCTTTTTGGATATACCTCAAGGATGGACCAGAGAACATATTGTAGAATATAAGTTAAAGTCTACTCCTGCATATAGTGGAGATGATTTCTCAAACAAGACGAGTCCTGAAACACTTGTTCAAGAAGTAAATCTAGGAGATGAAGAGAATCCTCAAGTAGTACACTTGGTCTCTTGGCTATGGCATTATCCTCCTTTACTACAGAAGGTAACTTCTTTACTTTTTCTTACAAAAATGTCTTTGCATGGTCCTACAAAGATCTAATAGGGATACCAGAGGAGCTTGGGTTACACTGGATACCCTTAGTTGAGGGAGCCGCGCCTGCAAGAAGTAGGCCATATCGACTCAATCCAAAGTATGCAGAGGCGGTAAAGTTGGAAATTACAATACTAGAAGAAGCAGGTATAATTGTTCCAGTACAACATTCCATGTTTATCTAGAGGAGGTTAACCTTTTGCTTGAGGCAGCACACAGTGAAGGGCATCTAAAGGGGGAAGAATTGGCTCACGAAATCATCCACAAAGGACTATGGTGGCCTTATATTTACAAGGATGCAATCAAATTTGCTAAAGAATGCCACATTTGCTAGAGATGTGCTCCTATGCCAACCAGATTGAATTTCCAACCATTAGTCATATCTACAGAATGGCTCCCATTTGAATGATAGGGTCTTGATTTCATAGGACCAATCAGTCCAACTGGTCAACCTGGGGGTAAGAAGTATATTTTGATGGCCAGATGTTATGCAACTAAATGGATTGAGGCTAAAGCTACTATGGATTGCACAGCTTCAACAGTAGCTAAATTTTTGTATAAATGTATTTTCTCAAGATTTGGTTGCCCACTCGAAATCACTAGTGATAGAGGCACACATTTTGTAATCAATTGCTCCAATTTATATTTGACACATACAAGGTCTTCCATAAAAAATCTTGTGCCTACTATCCAAGGGCAAATGGCCAAGCAGAGAGCTCCAATAAGATTTTGATCGGGTTGATGCGCAAATTATCTTTTGATCATCAAAGCTTTTGGCCACAAGCATTCATCGGTGCAATTTGGGCCTTTAGAATGACAAAGAGGGGAACCACTGCCGAGAGTCCATTTCGCTTAGTATATGGAAAAGAGGCATTAGCACCATTCGAATTCATTATCAAAAGAGAAATTGGAGCCAAGGCCATTGGAATTGAACCTCCCATTAGGAGACTGGTGGCATTAGAAGAATACAGAAGTGGAGCAATGCAATAACTTC
Organism: Ceratopteris richardii; assembly: GCA_020310875.1. Lineage (NCBI taxonomy): Eukaryota > Viridiplantae > Streptophyta > Polypodiopsida > Polypodiales > Pteridaceae > Ceratopteris > Ceratopteris richardii. Next base: position 193,649,117 of record CM035418.1, on the reverse strand, counting down.
AGGTAACACAAGAAGAGCACAAGAGATTGCACGACAGGTATCTTAGGTCCAATAAAGCACAAGAAGGATCCATGGTTTTAGTGCATCAGGTCCCAAAAGTTTCAACCAAATTGGCACCCAAGTGGATAGGACCATACAGAGTGATAAAAGTATTACCACATGGAGCAGTGCATCTGGAGGATTTGCAGGGAAAGAAGACACCCTTGGTCAACATCCCCAGGGTGAAGAATTATCTGAATTAAGTCAAGATGGTAGAACTTCATTCACTGTACATACCATATTTGATTCAGTGATTGCAATTTATTTTGGTCTTATTGAAATAAGTAAATTAAAGGAGCAATTGCACCGAGATGGTGCAAAGACTTGATGTGGGGGTCTGTAGTTCCGTGCAACTCTCTCTCTCTCTCTCTCTCTCTCTCTCTCTCTCTCTCTCTCCCTCCCTCTCTCTCTATCCCTCGCCATCGTGCAGCCGCTCTCTCTCTCTCTCTCCCCTCTCTCTCTCTCTCTCTCTCTCTCTCTCTCTCTCTCTCTCTCTCTCTCTCTCTCTCTCTCTTTCTCTCCCCTCCCGCTATCCCCGCACCCCCCGCCATCCCCTCCCAGCCCCACCCCACTATCCCCGCTGCCACCCCCACCCACAGCACCCTCCCTTCCCCCCTCCCCCGCCATCCCATCTGAGCCCCACCGCACTATCCCTGCCATCCCCTCCTAGCCCACCCTGCTATCCCCGCCATCCCCTCCCACAGCCCCATGCCACTATCCCCGCTGCCACCCTCGCTCACAACACCCTCCCTTCCCCCCTTTGTAGATTGGGATAACATAAACTGGGGACCACTTATGGACTTTTCGGTGTAGTGTGCAATTTGCAGTCCTGAAGATGTATCATATTTAGACGGCAAAGGGAAGGTTACTGTTAAAGGTTATGCCTTGTCTGTGGAGGACGAGGTATATAAAGGGTTGATGTATCAGCGGATGGAGGGAAAACATGGTCTGAAGCAAAGCTTGCACAAGGACCAAAAAAGGGCCTTGGTTACATACCGAATGATGATGATCACTATGATAAATGGGCATGGGTGCTTTTGGAGACTTCCATAGAGGTCCATTTGCCGGCTAACATTGTAGTTAAAGCTGTATTTTATGCAGAAATTACAAGATTGTCCCCCTCATCTTTTCCCCCACCACTCCCTCATCTTTTCCCCCACAACCCCCACACCCACCTCCACCACCTTCTCCACCTCCCCCTCCACCCTCTCATCTTTTCCCCCACCACCCCCTCATCCTTTCCTCCATAGCGCCCATGCCCACCTCCACCACCATCTCCACCTCCCCCACCACCCCCTCCTCTTTTCCTCCACCACCATCTCCACCTCCCCCACCACCGCCTCGTCTTTTCCCCCACAGCCCCGACACCCACCTCCACCACCATCTCCACCTCCCCCTCCAATCCCTCATCTTTTCCCCCATAGCCCCCACACCCACCTCCACCATCATCTCCACCTCCCCCTCCACCCCCTCATCTTCTCCCCCACAGCCCCCACACCCACCTCCACCACCATCTCCACCTCCCCCACCACCCCCCCCTCATCTTTTCCCCCACACCCACCTCCACCACCATCTCCGCCTCCCCCTCCACCCCCTCATCTTTTCCCCCACCACCCCCTCATCTTTTTCCCCACCACCCCCTCATCGTTTCCCCCACAACCCCCACACCCACCTCCACCACTATCTCCACCTCCCCCTCCACCCCCTCATCTTTTCCCCCACCACTCCCTCATCTTTTCCCCCACAGCCCCCATCCCCACCTCCACCACCATCTCCACCTCCCCCACCACCCCCTCATCTTTTCCCCCACCACCATCTCTACGTCCCCCACCACCCCCTCGTCTTTTCCCCCACAGACCCCACACCCACCTCCACCACCATCTCCACCTCCCCCTCCACTCCCTCATCTTTTTCCCCACCACTCCCTCATCTTTTCCCCCACAGCCCCCATGCCCACCTCCACCACCATCTCCACCTCCCCCACCACCCCTCATCTTTTCCCCCACCACCATCTCCACCTCCCCCACCACCCCCTCATCTTTTCCCCCTCAGCCCCCATACCCACCTCCACCACCGTCTCCACCTCCCCCTCCACTCCCTCATCTTGGCCCCCACAACCCCCACACCCACCTCCACAACCCTCCACCTCCCCTTCGACCCCCTCATCTTTTCCCCCACCACCCCCTCATCTTTGCCCCCACAACCCCCACACCCACCCCCACCACCTTCTCCCCCTCCTCCATCTCCAAAACCTCCACTCCCATCCTCTCTCCACACCCATGTTTGATAAAGTTCAGATGAGTCTCCCAAGAGAATTCAATTGGCATAAATTAGCTCCCTGATCATGCCTTTCATATCGAACATGCTTTGGCAAAAGTTCTTCTGATGATGTTACGATGGTGCTTTTCCAGTATGAAGAAGATGACTCTTCCAATTAAGGAATTCATTGGGCTCTTGGATTGGTGGGGTTAAAATCAACCCTCCATCCCACCATCCCTCTATCCCTCCATCCGCACCACCCACCATCTCTCACACTCAATTGGTCATTCGAATAGCACGGGTAGCATGTAATGAGGATCTCAGCTTGCATGCAAAAGTGGTAGTAAAAGTGTAAGTGGTAAAAGGGAAATTGGAGAAATGACTGTTGTTGTGACCACTGCCTATTCTTGAGGATCCAATTCAAAACTGGTGGCATATTTGATCTACCTCTCCAATTTTGGAAATCAATTTGTGCATGATCAGTGGACGTGAGGATTCGGCAAGGTCCTCTTGGCCTATGGGAGCCTATAAAAGCAATGGAGTTGTACTCATTGACGACATATATACATACATACGCACAAGGGTCCTCTCTTTGCACTCTGTGGCTACAAGCCTACTATAGGAAGTCACTCTGTGGTGAGGATACAGAGTGTGGGCTTCCCAGTGGAGAGCTAATAGCACTATAGTGTGAAAAAGTGACTTGGTTTTGTCATTCAGTGTGAGACAGTAGTATTTTTTGTGCTCTTCCCCTTAGAGCAAGTCTTCATACCTTTGTATTGATCAGTACCACTTTGCATCTAGTTGTGTTCATTGTATTTAGTGGATGGATCTCTTTTATTGATTCTAATCTCGAATATCACGTTAGTCTAGAGTATCAACCTTTAGAGCATTTTTATATTGTGGTCACCTGTTCGAACTAAGGAGTGGTTCTAGTCTTCACTATTGTCATATGTCAGTAATCTTCTTTCTGAGTATTTACAATATTGTGCAATTATTGTTATCTGCCTGCTCACAGAAGTGTTAAAGGATATATTTCCCTAAGGAGAAGCTCCCTTGAGTAGGCAAAGTACTGGAAGTGCACGTTGCATGCTCCTGCTAAAAGTAGATACCCCAATACCTCCTCTAGAGTGAGGGTCCCCAATAGCATTCCATAAGGGACAGTAATGCATCGCTTTATGCTACGGTCCTTCTTTCTCTTTAAATAATCATAGTCTCGTTGCTTATGAGATGCTCTATGGAGTAAGCATCACATAAGCAATGAGAATCGCCTTTTTTTCAATGGGGGCATCGCTATGGTCCCTCGTTTCTAGTAGTGCATGGCCCAGGTTGAGCTTTACATACCATTGCACACTAGTAAGCCCTTCATCTAGAGTAAGTTTAGATCACCATCTAAGCTCCACATTGGTAGTGCACAGGTGAACATCACCATCATTGTAGCTGCATTACTTTTGGCAATCTGGGAATCTCAGCTCTCTATCTCTTAGTCTACTTCTATCTTTGTCTATGTTTTTCTCTCAACTCTGTCTATTGGTCTATTCTGCTATGCTGTTATTTTCTTACAACCCTCATAGTGGAAAACTTAGCTATGGATGATGACGATGATGCTTCACAAAAACCTAAGGCAATACATAGAGCTACATAATATGAACTCAAATTTCCTAGTGTTTACGAATGCGTTTGAAGTCCAGTCTATGGTTGATCATGCTATTGGATGTTTTTGTTGATATATTTTGGTACTAATGTGTTTGAACACATGTTGGACCACCGTCAAACCTTTTTTCCTCTTTAGGAGTTTTTTCTCCCCCAGCTTGTATATTGTTCTATAACCCTAAGGTGTTATTTATTTTTATACATTAACTAGGTAATTTGTTTTCGAGTTGTGTTGTGCTCCAAGCTTCTTTTTCTTCATTGTGTTGTTCTTGTGCTATCGTAGACCTAAAACTCCAATAGGTTTATGAAAGAACGTAAACAAAAGCATCCAACAACCATTTGACCTTTCACATGGATACTAATAGTAAGAATATCCCACTAAAGGCGAATATCGCCAAAGTGAAGTATGGGAGAAAAGTATATACTGATAAAGGATACGTTAGTGTAACTATATTAAGGATACTTCACACCTAATGGGCATGTTACATAGTGTGCAGGTTATTGTGAAGCCTCTTCGTTGGATAGATCAACTTGAATTCTTGGTGTTTCAAATGACAATGCATGCGAGGTTTTCGGGTAAGAAAGGCTGGGCTTAGGGAAAATAATAGGGGTGATTTATAGCCCAATGGAAAATTTATGGCATTTTTACAAAAGAAATGGCTATTTATCATGAGCTTGAGGATCTTTAAATAGACCATTAAATTATATATTAGAGGGAGGAATGTGCACATGACTAGAAACTTCAAGTATAGGATCAACAATAAAAAAATTCGTATGTATTATAACTCTCTCTGTCTCTCTCCCTCTCTCTCTCTCTCAAATTGTTGTGTCACTTTAAACTTTACATGATATGAGAGTCCGGTATTACTTGTCGTCTTGTTCACTGAATTTCAAGCATTATTCAATCAAACACAGTGCTCAAATTTTCGATCTCACAACACGACAGAGAAACACCACGATCAAATAATGCAAACCCAACATCGCTATATTGCAGACTTTTCGCCTCAAGAAATCTTTCTACAAAATTCATATAAAAGAAGTGATTTGAACGTTAAAAATTTGGTTATGTCTTCATACTTGTATAAGACTCACTTTTAGCACAAAAGCAATTTCGTAGGGTATTCTGAAAAGATATCACCATCAAGAGACTACTAAGAGGAAATGAAAATCATACAAGGGCAAGAGTTTCTTATCTGTAGGTACATGAAACTACAACTTTCACTTCAACCCACTCCGTCATTATTCCTCACTTGCTCTTCATTTCATATAAGAGTCCGCATCCACAGATTATCCTTCTTGTAATTTCGGATTGTTCCAGAGAATCATTGTGTTTGATACATGCCATAGGAAACCGGTTGAATCGACATTTGACAATTCTGAGAGAGAGTATATAGAAATTCACTACTCGAGTGTTGTTGACTGTAGAGTTCACAATAGCTCCAATGGAAAGACCAAGATATATGAAAAATTTGATTCCAAAAAACAACTACTTGCTTGCGCCGACGTGATTGCTTATCATGGCAAACATGTTTATGTGTCCCCACCCCTAGCTCGTCATGTGCATGCCCAGGTCATCTTATATTTGTTGTTGCCTTCCTCTTTGTGCACCCTACTTTAATCGATGTTCCTTAACCAAAAAACACAACCCCACCTTCTATGCCTTGCTTTATATTTATTTGCTAAAGTTAGTGATATGGACTAAACTGAAAAAAGCATTTCCCTTTAACTTAGGAATTGAGACAAACTTCTTCGAGTTGTATCAATCTCGAGCATGTAAAATCACAAACGGAACACTAAAGGTGAGAGGGTCTTTGGGTAATAGTTTATCTATTAAGCATGGATTATCTATGAACAATTCCATGCTTTTATATTCTGATTGCATTGGTTGATGTAATAGATGGAGTGATGCTAGGTCCTATTTTATGTATGTTCCATTGAGAGGCACTATAGTTTTTTCTTGTGAAGAGATGGATTTGTAGTTCATGAAGATGAAGTGGGGCTGTAAACACTTTGCACTACACCAGCCAAATGAACTCCTTGGATATGTAGTGGGCCCTTTTAGCTTGCAAAACAATGTACTAGACACCCTATGTACCTTGGAAGATCACTCTAAAAAAGTTGCATCAAAATAGATAAGTTGGAGTAGATTCAGGAGCAAAAAACTTGCTATGTATGTTTATACACCTGATAGTATTCTGAAAAAATCTCTGGCCACAACAACAATTAACTTAATTCCTTTTGGGTAAATTTTATTAATTTAGTAAGCTAACAATCAATAATTATTTCATTAAAAATGATGGACCACATAAAGAGAGAATTCTAGCAAGTTAGGACCATCCCGATTTTTATGGGTTGTAGTAGTACTCAGACCCGTGAGCACAAAAATGAATATAAGTCAAGATTCCGAAATGCAATGCTTATGGAATTTTGTAAGAATCTACTAGAAAGTATGGGGATTCTATTAAGCTTTGGAGCATGGAAAATGATGAATTACACATTGAGAAGCAGCTCTAAGAAAAACACTTATTTGATGGAGTGCTGACAGAGAAGTAGAGAATGAAGCGATATAGTCAACTTCAATTGACCATATCTCAAGATTGAAAAAACCAATAGCAATGAAAATTTGTGACTATATAGTAAACTTAATGGCTAACTTTACCAAGTTGAATCACGAGAAATGATATACCAAGCTCAGAGAAAGCATTTTTGCAATCTCACTGAGAAACCTAAGAGATATGGTAATGAACAATACACTTCACAAAAGCATAAAAATATGAACTCAGATGATCATGAAAATCAAAGTGTATTGATTGGAAAATAAAATGGACTTACTGATACGTATGTATGAAGACATAACCAAAATTTTAACGTTCAAATCACTTCTTTTGTATGAATTTTGTAGAAAGAATTCTTGAGGAGAAAACTCTGCAATATACCGATGTTGGGTTTGCATTATTTGATCGTGGTGTTTCTCTGTCATGTTGTGATATAAAAAATTTGAGTACTATGTTTGATTGAATAATGCTTGAAATTCAGTGAACAAGACTACAAGTAATGTCGGACTCTCATATCATGTAAAGTTTAAAGTGACACAACAATTTGAGAGAGAGAGAGAGAGAGAGAGAGAGAGAGAGAGAGAGTTATAATACATACGAAATTTTTTATAGTTGATCGTACACTTGAAGTTGCTAGTGATGTGCAAATTCCTGCTTGTAATATATAATTTAATGGGCTATTCTAAGATCCCCAAGCTCATGATAAGATCCCCAAGCTCATGACAAATAGCCATTTCTTTTGTAAAAATGCCGTAGATTTGCCATTGGGCTATAAATCACCCCTATTATTTTCCCTAAGCCCAGCCTTTCGTACCCGAAGACCTTATTACCTGAGTAGGAGTTTGTCTCAGTTGCTAGGTTATACGAGAATGCTTTGGTCAGTTTCACTAACTTAGCGAATAAACAGAAAGCACGGCATAAAAGATCGGGTTGCTGTGTTCTGTGATGAAGGAAAATCGATTAAAATAGGGGCATTTTGCATGTATCCATGAGCCTATTGGTTTTTAGTAGATTACACCTGAACCAGGAGGAGGAGAGTTGTGTTCGGCAACCATGGACAGGGAGGAAGGGGACAACAGATATGAGGCAACCTGGGCATGCACATGAGGAGCTGAGGGAGGCGGACACAGAAATACATTCGCCCTAATGAGCAATCATGTTGACGCAAGTACGTACTGGTTTTTTGGAATACAAATTTCGCATATCTCTCGCTTTTTCCGTTGGAGCTATTGTGAACTGTCCAGTCAATACTGGTGCTACGAGTTTCTGAATACTCTCTGTGAGACGTGTCAAATGTGACTCAATTGATTTCCTGCGGCATGTATCGAGGACAATGATTCTGTGGAAGAATCCAGAATTACAAGAGGGATAATTTGTGGCCATGCACCATTATATGAAGTGAAGAACAACAGAGGAATAGTGACAGACCTGGTTGGAGTGGAAGTTGCAGTTTCATGTACTTTTAGATAAGAAATTATTGTGCTTGCATGATTTTCATTTCCTCTTATTAGTCCGTCGACGGTAATATCTTGTCAGAATACTGCATGAAATTGCTTTTGCGCCAAAAGTGAATCTTATACAAGGATGAAGCCGTAATCAAATTATTAACCTTCAAATCACCTCTTTCGTATGACTCCTTCTAGCAAGAATTCATGAGGAGAAAACTCTGCAATATACTGACGTTGATTTTTCATTGTCTGATTGTGGTCGGTGCGTATCTTTGTTGCGTTATGAGATCCAAATCTTGCGAACTGTGTTTGTTTGGATAACGCTTGAAATTGAGTGAACAGAGCTACACATAAAGGTATAAGTGCAAAGTCAAGTCAAGATCCGTTTATAGGATACTGGATGTAGAGATATATCGATAGTCTCACAAGTAATGACTCTCATATGATGTGACGCAACAGTTAGAGAGAGAGAGAGAGAGAGAGAGAGAGAGAGAGAGAGAGAGAGAGAGATTTATAATAGATATGAAGTTATTCCTACACTTCAAGTTGTAAGTCATATGCGAATTCCTGCTTCTCATCTCAGGGCATTACGAATGTAACATGAAAATTAGATGGTCTTGTTAGGGTGCATATATTTCTTCAGTACTTATATTTGTTTCTGAACGTACATAAGTATCGAGAACATACAGAAAGAACAGTTATCTCCATTAGTAAAGAACACTTATATGTGTTTACAATCATCATCGTCGAAAGTACAGAAAACTTATGTTCATGTGAAGCGACAGAGGAGATCAACGTTGTATGTTGACAACGTGAGTTAAAAAAGTTCGAAAATCACCTGTATGTATACGCTCTGATTAAGAAAAAAAACAAAAAACACCGTGCTATACACAGAGTTAGTGGTCTACAAAGTTGATTCATGACGTTGATTTGTTATTTTGAACAAAACCATTTCCTTATGACAGATTATTGAAACGCATTCACGTTGACATAAGATTCATAGAGTCAACGCTCATTGAACTCCCAATTAAGGTTTCAAGAAGAAATAATCAAACTTCCTGAGTTCCCATCTCTTTGCGTTTTTGTCTATTACGTGAGTGGCATGAAGCATCTCGCGTGCATCGTCATTTGAAACACCAACAGTTCGAGTTGATCTATCCAGCTAAGGTGCTTAACAATAACATAACATGCACACTATGTAACATGCGCATTAGGTGGGAAGTATCCTTTATATAGTTACACTAACGTATCCTTTATCATTCTATACTTTTCTCCCATACTTCACTTTGGCGACATTCGCCTTTAGTGGGAGATTCTTACTATTAGTATCCATGTGAAAGACCAAATGGTTGTTGAACACTTTTGTATACGTTGTTTCATAAAACTATTGGAGTTTTAGGTCTACGATGGCACAAGAACAACACAACGAAGAAGAAGAAGCTTCAAGAACAACACAACTCGAAAACAAACTACCTAGTTAATGTATGAAGATAAATAACGCCTTAGGGTTATAGACGAATATACAAGCCAGGGGAGAAAAACCTCCTAAAGAGGAAAAAAGGTGCCATGGTGGTCCCACGTGTGTTCAAACACATCACTACCAAAGTATATCAACAAAAACATCCAGTAGCATGATCAACCATAGACTCGAGTTCAAACGCATTTGTAAACACTAAGAAATTTGAGTTCATATTGTGTAGCTCTCCGTATTCCCTTCAGTTTTTGTGAAGCATCATCGTCATCGTCCACAGCTTAATTTTCCACTACGAGGGTTGTAAGAAAATAACAGCATAGCGGAATAGCAAGAGATAGAGTTGAGGAAAAAACAAAGACAAAGACATATGCAGGCTAAGAGACAAAGAACTGAGATTCCGAGATTGCCAAGAGTAATGCATCTATAATAATGGTGTTGTCCACTTGTGCACTACTAACATGGAGCTTAGATGGTGATCTAGATAGACTCTAGATAAAGGGCTTACTAGTGTGCAATGGTATGTAAAGCTCAACCTCAGCCATGCTTATATAGCTTTTATAAGGTGATTTGGTATAACTAAACATATGTAAGAGATACAAACTAGTCAGCAAAATATGTGATCCGACAATATCTCCATGACTAGAAGTCCTAGTTTCTCGGCCCTATGGGTCCAAGGGATACGACCCCTCGAACCCCGTAGAAGCGGCAAGCCCCCCTTCCCCACTGCGCCCATTAAGGTTCTATGGGGAAACTGCGCCACGGCACAAGGCCTTTATTTTTTCCTTGAATCGAAACCTAGTGGCATGAAAGTTTATGCCCCACCTAACCCAATGGCTAGGCTCACAAAGATCATCTATTACCATCAACAGTCAAACATAGACCTCATCTAATTTGGATGTTAGGGCTCCACAAATGATGAGGCTCTCACAATGCCTTCTCCTCAAAATGGGGGTCTTGCAAGTTAGAGCACCATGGATCATTTGTGGTCACTTTAGGGTGGAGTACTGAGTATATCTAACACCCCTCCCCCTCAATGCCCACCTTTCAATGAACTACCTCCTCGATCCAATGCCAAGGTTTGGAAAGGTCCGATGAAGTTGATCTTTCCCAAGAGCCTTGGAGAAGATGTCTATTCCATTTTCTTTAGTTGGACAATAGCTTATCCCCAGGAACCCGTCCTCAGTCAACGCATGCATATAATGAAAAAAAATTTCTATGCGCTTGGTATGTGCATGAAAAATGGAATTCTTGGCGATGGCCACAAAACTTTGGTTGTCACACTTCAACTCTACAACCTCCTACCCTTGTATTCCTATGTGCCATAGGACTCTTCTCAACCGTACTGCTTCACATGCTCCAACATATGCTGCTTTGTTCTCACCTTTAGTAGAACATAATGCTATAGTCCGTCTCTTCTCACTCATCCAAGAGAAGATCCTTGATACCAAAGAAAAAGAATATCCAGAAACTCATTTTCTGGTATCATTATCTCTTGCCCAATCTGAGTCACAATATCTCACTAGAGATTATCCTTCTTCATAAAGAATGCCATAATTAGTGCTTCCTTTCACATACTTGAGTATTTGCATGCTTGCCTTCCAATGCGTTTGGCAAGGCTTATTAGAGAACTTGCTTACTACTCCAACAACTTGAGAGATATGTGGTCTTCCATTGCACAAGTAGTGTTGGGTGTGTGTAGAAGTGCGAGAGACACACAAGAAGCACACACAAGGAGCACAAACGCAGCAAGACACGCGGAGAAGACGATGGTTGGAATAGCTCTCCCTATTGATCGATGAACTGAACTGAAGTAAGAGCTGAATAATATCCCTAAGTACAAAGTACCACCACATATGAGAGTATCTCCTGCATGAAGGTGCTCTCTCACATAGTGATAATGCACCTCAATATGTTTGGTCCATGCATGAAACACTGGGTTTCGTGCAACAGCAAAGCACTCTGACTATCAGTGAGAATAGGCGTAGCAACATCAATCTCCATGCAAAGATCCATCAATAGGTGTCTCAGCCATATACACTCCACTGTCGCTGTGAAAACTGCCGTGTACTCAGCTTCACAACTCGATTTCGCCACTGCAGGTTGCTTCTTACTCAACCAAGATATGCATGAGTCTCCAAGGAAAAAGCAATTACCACTAGTGGATACGCGAGTATCATAACAACTAGCACAATCACTATTTGTAAAAGCATGCAAGCATGGTTGAACATCTCTGCCATAAAAGAGACCTAAGCTGAAAGTGCCTCGAAGATATCTAAACACACGTTTCACCGCTTGCCAATGCTTAGTGCCACGGCTATGCATGAATCGACTCAACTGGGAAACTGCATACTGTATATCCGGCCTTGTGTTGCATGCATATATAAGACATCCCACAGCTTGCTGATAAAGAGAAGTGTCAAATGCATCACTAGAATCCTCAACTGAGAACCTGAATCATGTCTCAACTGGTGTGGAAACTGGCTTACAATTCTCAAAGTCAAAACACTGAAGTAGTTTTTCAACATACTTTGCTTGATGCATAACAATTCCCACCTCAACGGATACAAACTGGATGCCAAGATAGTAGCTCTAAAGACCAAGATAAGTGACATCAAAAGTATGCTGCAAATCAGCCATAAGAATGTCAAGTTTTGCATCACATGACCCAGTCAAGAGTATGTCATCGACATAAAGAACAAGCACTATAAGATCAGCCCCATTTTTGCGTACATAGAGTGTGCTTTCAATCGGACTACATGTGAAGCCAAGAGCAATCAAGTGCTTATGTATTTTGTCATACCATGCACGTGGAGCTTGCTTGAGACCATACAAGGCTTTATACAAGCGACAAACCATATGCTCTTTCCCTTTCATAGCGAATCCAGGAGGTTGCTTCATATAAACCTCTTCTTGCAAATCACCATTCAAGAAGGTTGTTTTTATATCGAATTGATGCACTTTCCAACCTCGATGGGCAGCCAATGCAACCACGGTACGAATGGTAGTCATGCGTGAAGTAGGTGCAAAAGTTTCCTTATATTCAATGCCATATTGTTGCGCATATCCTTTGGCAACCAATCTAACTTTGTAGCGATCAATGCTACCATCAGATTTTCTCTTAATCTTGTAAACCCACTTTGTACCAATAGCATTCTTTCCTTTTGGCAATTCACATACGTCCCAAGTACCATTCCTATGTATGGAATCCATTTCTGATTGCATAGCACTCATCCATTGTGGATCTTCACATGCATCTTCAAAAGAAAGTGGCTCTTCATTACATGTTGTAGCAATAAGAGAATAATCCACAAAATTACTTCATGCATGGTGAGAGCTTGATCTTGTTCTACCAAGTAAAGGTGCACTCAATTTGCTGTCCTGCAAAGTTTGTTTCAGCCACTTTGGCATAGATTGTGCACTCTTGATAGACATGCGTTCATTATGTAAAACCTCTTCAATATGTACATCATGCGTGGGCTGAATTTCATGCTCAATTTCGACCATATTTTGACGCAAATGCTCAGCCATATGTGGCTGGAAATTTCCAACAGTTTTGACAATTTTTGGCTGAATTTTTTCAGCCATGTTTGGCTGGAAATTCTCTGCATTTTCAGCCCTATTTGGTTCGAATTTTTCAGCCCTTTGAGCCTCAGTTGGCTGGTCTACATGGCCATAGTCAAGCGCACCATTTTGGAACAAAGGCATGAGTGTATCGAACACATCTTGTGAGCTAATTGTTGGCAGTTTTTTGCATTCAAGTAAAGGGAAAACTTAATTTTTAGCAAATACCACATCTCGACTCACAATAATTGTGTTCGTCAATGGATGGTACAACCGATATCCCTTACTTTCAGCACTATAACCAACAAATATACATTTCTTTGCCTTGTCATCAAGTTTGTGACGTTGTTGTGATGGCACAAGAGCATATGCCAAACAACCAAACACACGCATATGACTAACCATAGGCTTATGACCATTCCAAGCCTCATAAGGAGTGATGACTCTCAATGCTTTTGTAGGGCAGCGATTCAACACATAGTTTGCACACATGACCGCTTCCATCCAAAACTTATGAGGAAGATGCTTTCCTTTAACCATACATCGTGCCATTTCAAGTAGAGTTCTATTTTTACGCTCGACAACACCATTTTGTTGAGGTGTATATGGCACCGTACATTGGTGTGAAATACCTCTTTCATGAAGAAAAGCATTAAACTCATGTGACATGTACTCACCACCACGATCCGTGCGTAGAGTCAAAAGCTTTTGTGAAGAAAAATTTTCAGCCATAGCTAAAAATGCTTTGAAGCAAGAAAATGCCTCATTCTTTGCTTTCATAGGATACACCCATGTATGGCGAGTAGCATCATCAATGAAGGTAACAAAATATACATGCTTCCCAAAAGATGGAGTCTTGACCGGACCACATACATCGCTATGAACAAGTTGCAATTTTCTTGTAGTCTGTGTGTGACTATCTTTTGGAAAAGAAGCACGATGCATTTTTCAAAGAATGCAACCTTCACATGCATGCTTTTCAATGGATCAAGTTTAGGCAAGCTAATAACCATGTCGTTCTTTTGCAAGTAGAGCAAACTGTTGAAGTTTAAATGACCAAAACGAGCATGCCAAAGCTCCATTTCAGCCATGGAAGAAGTATGAGCAACTAAGGCATTCGAGGCAGCCCTCTTGTATGTATCCATGCGATACAAACCATCACATAATGTACTAGACATCACGATAACATCGCCATTGCTGAAATCATGAACCATATACTTATCATCAACAAAGTGTACATGAAGTCCAACTTTGGCAATCAACGGAACTGAAATAAAGTTCTTTTTGATACCGGGCACATACAATGCATTTTTCAAGAGAATCACACCTCCATTTGTAGCCGTAAGCTCAATTACTCCTACTCCAATGATAGGATAAGAGGCATTGTTTGCACATACCACATGTCCTCCTTTAGGTGCATCTTTCAAAGAGGCAAAAAAACTTTTGCATGATCTTATGTGCTTTGAAGCACCACTATCAAAGAACCAATCCGAATCAGCCTCACTCACAACCATACATTTAGAATGTAAAGAAACATCATAATGACATGTAAAAACACATGCCCAAAAATCTTGAGCCTTGTTAGCTTCATCATTCTTTGCATTTGCTGAATTTTCAGCAATAGACATGCCGGATTCCTTCTTCTTTTCATTGCCTTTTGCAAGCTTTCTACACTCATCAATAGTATGAGCAGCCTTCCGACAATATTTGCATCTCTTCTTCTTTTGCAAATCACCATCATTAGAGCAATGAGTGGAAGAGGAAGCTTGAGGCTTTGGTTTTGATGAACCCAAAGCTGAACCATACTTGCTTTTCCCCTTTTGTGAGATAGCAAGTGCTTGCGTTCCCTCAATCAAACCACTCCTATTCACTCTAGATTGCTCTTCTTGCAAAAGAAGAGACACAACCTCATCAAATGCATACATATTAGGATTTCCTTTTGCAACCAAACGGAGTGTAGTAGCAAAGCTTTGAAAAGATTCCGGTAATCTTTTCAACAATGTAGAAATGAGTGATGCATCCGGAATGATCTCATCTATGTTTGCCAATTGCTCTTTCAAGTCCTTGATGCGTGTCACATACACATCCACCGACTCATTTTCAGCCATACATACATCCTCAAGTTGCTTCCTCAAGTATGAAACATGTGCTTCATTACGCACCGCATACAAAGAAGCGAAAATGTCCCATGCCTGTCGTGATGTAGAACATGACCGAATGTGTGGAACTATATGACACTTCACTCAAAGTGCAATCAAAGCATGAGCTTGAGCATCTTTTCCATCCCATCTAAGCTGCTCCTATGTAGGTGGAGAAGGAGAAACCATTGTACTCGAAGAAGAAGCTCCATCTGTGATAGTAGACTGTGAAGTAGATGCACCTGCCAGTCTTCGATCTACATCTGCCACTATGTGTCAAAGTTGTTTTGCAACAAGAACATGCTTCATCATGTAAGACCACATCGGATAGTTCGTCCCATCAAGCTTATCTTCAGCTTGAAGCATGCCAAACAAGTCATTGCTGCCCGCCATTTCACTAAGCAACAAGAATTTGACAAAATCTTCACTTCGACGAAAGCTGAAATGAATGCTGAAATTTCAGCTCACAAACCATCACTCTGATCGCGATTCTGACTGCACAAATGGCTTTGAAATGGGGGTAAAACGCCAGCGCACCTGGTGGAAATGTTTTTGAGCTGCTGAAATTCACACTTCTATGCTTCGAAGTCGATTTGCACTGTTAAAGTGCGCGCGTGCCGCAATGGGAAAAACCAAAGCTTGAGAAGAAGCTGAACCAGCTCTGATACCACTTTTGGGTGTGTGTAGAAGTGCAAGAGACACACAAGAAGCACACACAAGGAGCACAAATGCAGCAAGACATGCGGAGAAGACGATGGCTGGAATAGCTCTCTCTATTGATCGATGAACTGAACTGAAGTAAGAGCTGAATAATATCCCTAAGTACAAAGTACCACCACATATGAGAGTATCAAGTATGTGGTAACATGGGGAAAAAACCTCTAGCCAGCACTACAGTAAAAAGTGCCCATGTATAGGGAAAAGGTTCACATCAAAGCTACTCGAGGAACACATAAGTGTAACAAGTAGATGAAACTTGCAACTAATTTTTTATATCTTCCAATATCCACTTGAGGTGAAGTATCTTCAATAGACAATTTTTTGTTGACCTCCATAGGTATAGAAATTTCCTTGTAATCCTCCATGTGGAATGCCTTCAATATCTATCATGCATACTTTTGTTGAGAGGTGAAAATCTTCCCTGGTTCCTACCAAATTTCAAGGCCTAAGCATTAATGCATTAAGCCTAAGTTGGTTGTTTCAAATTCTAAACTTAGGGTATTTTTCTTTTGTTGAAGAAGAACATCCTTATTTCATGTAATCACAAGGTCATCTACATATAGTACAAGAAAAACTGCCTTCCCTCCTCTCTTTAGAGCATAGAACTTAGCATTAGAAGTGCATCTTTTGAAACCTAGATCCAGGAGATACTTATGTATCCACTAGTACCATGCTCTAGGGGCTTTTTTTAGCCCATATTTGTCTCTTCTACCTTCTTGATGTGCCAATCTTGGATTCTATCTTCTTTCCTCTTAGAGTGGAAACACTCTCCCTTGAACTTCTTTTTGCCATTCTTCTTTTTGTATCCATCTTTTGAAGAGTCCACTTTTTGTCCTTTGGCATTTGTTGTGAATGCAACATCCCCTTTTCTACCACCACTCCTTGCCTTGAGTGAGAGCTCCTTCTATATGATTAAGGCACTGAACTCTTAAAATGTTAGTGGTTGAGGTCTAATTTGAGTATTGAGAGTAGCTATGAGACCATGAAACTTTGGTGGATAGATTTGAAGACACCAGATTTTGTACTCACATTGATGTAGGAAAGATGGTATGGGACACCATACCGTGGGATGATAATTATCTTTTAGTTCGAGAATGGATATTGAAGTTAGATTTGAGCATCAAGGGAATTAAAACTTCCAAAGAGAAGTTTAAATTCAAGGAGGATAGTATACTGATCTCAATATACTTCAAGATCAAGTATGTAAGAAGATAAAAAGTAAAAAACATAGGTATCATTTCTATACTTACAGTAAAGTATCCTTTATCATTCTTTATTTCTTTCACATACTTCACTTTGGCCATATTGGCTTTTACGGGGACATTCTTGCTATTAGCAGCCATGTGAAATGCAAAATGGATGTCGGGCACTTTTGCATATGTTATTTCATAAACCTATTGGAGTTTTAGGTCTACAATAGCACAAGAACAACACAATGAAGAATACGAAGAAGCTGAAAATAAGTAACTCGTTAGGATTATAGAGGAATATACAAGATGGGGGAACGTAAAGACTGAGGGAAAAAGGTGTGCCTATGGTGAGTGTGTTCAAACACATCACTACCAAAATATATCAACAAAAACATCTAGTGGCATGGACAACTATAGACTCATGTTCAAATGCATTTGTAAACCCTAAGAAATTTGAGTTCATATTGTGTTGGTCTTTGTATTCCCTTAGATTTGTGTGAAGTATCGTCCTCAGCATCCACAACTTAATTTTCGACGATGAGGTTTGTGAGAAAATAATAGCACAACGAAATAGAGCAAGGGGTAGAGTTGAGAGAAAAACATAGACAAAGATAGATGTAGGCTAAGAGATAAAGAACTCTGATTGTGAGATTGCCAAGAGTAATGCAGCAGAAGGGGGCAAGCTCCCCTCTGCACTTCCCCCATTAAGGTTCTATGGGGAAACCGTGCAGAACCATTGGGCCTTTATTTTTGCCTTGAATGGAAACCCAGTGGCCTAGAAGTTTATGCCTTACCTAACCCAATGGGGAGGCTCACAAAGATTATCTATAACCATCAATGGCCACACATAGAGCTCATCTAATGACTCCACAAATGTTCGGGCTCTCACAGTATCTTCTCCTCATAATGGGGGCCTTATAACTTAGAGCACCATGGATCATTTGTGGTCACTTTATGGTGGAGTATTGAGTATATCTAACGCCCCCCTCAATGCCTATCTTGCGATGAACTTTGTCCTCAGTCCAATGCCATGCTTTCAAAAGTATCGATGAAGTTGCTCTCTCCCAAGTGCTTTAGTGAATCTGTCTACTCCATTTTCTTCAGGTGGACAATAGCTTATCTCCATGTCCTCTTTGTCAATCAACTCACATACATAATGATAGCAAATTTGTATGTGCTTGGTACGTGCATGGAAAACAAGATTCTTGGCAATGGCCATGCAACTTTGGTTGTCACACTTCAACTCTATAGCCTCCTTCCCTTGCATTCTATCTGCCATAGGATCCTTCTCAACCATATTGCTTCACATGATGCAACACATGTTTCTTTTTTCTCAACTTCAATAGAAGAGGATAAGGGATGAAAACATATTTTGACCACTCAAGTCATAATCCCAGATCTTCTAATGGATTGAAGAAGTATTGAAGACCGAAGAAACATAAGAATGCTTAATTTAATGATCATAAAATTATTTTTCACCTAAAAAGCATCAAACCTCCATAATCATGAATCAAGTTGAACATTAAAAGTGGATACATAGAGATTTGATAATTCTTTGAATGAATGATTATAAACAGATAACAAACAAAAAATCAATCAAAATGAAAACTAAAGATGATCACATAATCTATGTACTCGATCCAAAATTATTGAATAATGATAATTTTTTTATCCTTATGGAAGCTTAATAGAAACTTATTCAAATAAATTTTCAAGAAAAACACGAGTCTAAAGAACAAAAGGATGATGACAATATAGGTATGGACAATGACCAAGAAAGTGGATCAATAATCATGAACAAAAATGATTTCAAAACAAGTTAAATGATTATTTTGATCCTTTAGAAACATTCAAAAAGTAGAATAACAAGTTAACAATAGAAGAAATTCTTGATGTAAAAGAAGAGTCTTCTACTAAGTTGTAGAATGCCTACTAATATCTTTCGAGAACTTTTTATAATAGGTATTGAGGATGAAGATGAAGAGATTCAAAGAGATGATTTGATTGTATGAGAGATTTCTAGTGATGATGGAATGTTAAAATGTTGTATTTCATACTAACATTTTATGTTTCCATGAAAAAATATTAAGCTCAATCAATATCTTCAAAAGTCATCTCTGTTGATGCTAAAGAAATGATAAGAAACACTCAGAGGGACGAGAGTGAGGAAAAAAATGAGGAAGATTGTACTATTGAGCTTGAAGTTGAAACAATAGTATTCTTTTTCTTTTAGATTTCAAAGTTTGTACCGTGTCATTTATTCTTGCTCTTAAAGTAAGCATCCAACTATATCCATACACATGTTGATTTTCTCCCTCAATTGCATGTCTAATTACACTTTTATATAGCATACAAAAAATTGAAAGATTCCATTTTTTTTCTTTTACCTCATCATTGAAAACCACATACCCGAATATGCACCATGATTGTTTGGAATTTTCACTTAAAGTAATGTTCCAAAAACTTTTCTAAGTCCCCCCAAGTTGAATCTGCTATTGGATATGTGTGCCATTTCACTAAAATCTCTACTATAGATCTATTTATAAGTAATCTTTATGTCCTATCTAATACTATTTCATGTGGAAGCACAAAGAGTCATCATCTTCAACTTATATTTGTCCTACAAAACATGAACAACATTGGATACATAAGCTGACATGAAATATAGGATGAACATTTAAATTTTTAGGTAATTCCAACAAATAAGCAAGAGATCCAATCCTTTTCAGAACTTGCACGTCGAGGAGAAAGTCTATGATCTTTCCCTAGCAACAAGTTAGATCGGTGCGGATTGACTTTAAGAAATACCATGTCGGTGAGGATTGACTTTAAGATATACCATGTCATCTATTTGAAATTCAAATGGTGTTCTCTTCAAATCGTTGAATTTCTTTTATCTTTTCTAATCTTCATTTATGTTATGCTTAATAATACAAGTTTTTCATCTATCTTCTCAAGCATTTCTTTAGAAATTTCTACTTTGTTTAAAAAACCCAAAAATGAAGATGGAGTCAAACAATTAGAACTATATGTACCCTCAAAAGGAGTCATTTTTATGGATTCATGGCATGCACTATTGTATGCAAACTTGATTAAGGTAAAATATTCACTCTAATAATCCTTCTTTTCATTCACATACATATGCAACATATCTTCAAGTACTCGGATAACCCTCTTGGTTTCCCCATCATTTTATGGATGGAAAGTTATACTCATATGAAGTTGAGTTCCAATCGATTCAAACATCTCTCTCCAAAAGTTTGATGTGAACCTAGAGTCTCTATCAAAAATTATGGTTTTCGGCATTCCATGCAATCGAAAAGTTTCTTCTACAAATATTCTTACAACATTCAAGGCAATACGAGTCTTTTTCATAGCGAAAAATGTGCCATCTTCGTAAGTTGATCAACTACCACAAATATGGTATCATGTTTACTTTCGTTCATAGCCAATTTAGTGATAAAGTCCATAGAGATAGACTCTCACTTCTGATTCTGAGAATCCAAACGTTGAAACATTCAAAGGTTTCTCTTAAACTTAGATTTCACCTATTGACACTTTAAACAATCACTGACATATTTTTTAATATGGTGCTTCATACATGGCCTAAAGTAAGAACAATTCATTTAAACATAGGTCCTTAAACAACCTGGATGTGCAAAAAAAGGTGCATCATGAAAATCATGCAAAGTTCTAACTTTTAATGGATCTTTAGAAGATATGTATAATCAATTCTTAAAATACAAAGACCCATTCTACAAATGAAATTTTTCTTCATACACCGATCCCCTATTTGTATGCGAAAAAAATAAAATAGGTGCAATAAAAGATTCATGTTTCACTTCTTCTTGAGTTTGATTGAGAAAATCAAAATTTATTCCAGAAAGGAGATTACATGACGGTGTCCAACTCAATGCATAAACGAGCTTATTTTCCTTACTAGCCAAATAATTAATGTCAAAATCATACTTATATTATAATTGAATCCAATGCTTTTGCATGTTGTTAAGAAATAGTTGTGTGAAAATGTATTTGAGACTCTGATGATCTATTTTCAATTCAAAGTTAACCCCTAATAGTAGATGTATCCAATGCTTAAGTGCATGTATAACAACAATCATTTCTAGAACATAATTAGGATACATAAGTTCATATTTTCTTAATTTTCAGGACTCCTATGCAACCACCCTACCATCTTGTGATCGAACACATCCTATTTGACTACTACTTGTGTCACATGCAACCCCCAAAAGATTTGCCATTTCCAGTCATTTCAAAACAAAATTTTCAATGACTTTTTGTTTCAATGATTCAAATTATTATTGATAGGTGTCACTCCACACAAATCCTACATTCTGTCTAGTCACCTCTGTTGGAGCAAATGCCAACCTTCACACTAGGCTAGGCATTGAAAGAAGCTATATACAAATGATTGAAGGACTACATGACCCATTGCTTGTAAAATGTGATCATTTACCTCTTGTAAAAGTTCAATCCTAGAGAGAATATTTGAATCCCATCTTCTTCGTGGAGTTTGGAGAACTAAAAGCTACGATCCCACTTAGAAAAATCATTCCTAACTTAGAGGAACCTTTTAGGTGGAGCTCGATTTGAATTTCAAAATTCAAACTTGGAAAAATTCACTATATAAGATAGTTGAAAACTCGCAGCTTTTAGAGCCCCCATTACCGAGAAAATTGTGGATCATTTGATGTAGTTGAGAGGCTTACACTATAGCCTACTCCTATCATGACCATTGGGCATCATATTCATGCCAATGATCATGTACAACATTGTCATATAATACATTATATCATTGATAATCTCTATTGGTCTCTCTATCATTGTCACTCAGCACAATGTACTTCTCTTAGTCATATCTCGGTGATCCTGCCATCATTTTCACGCTCAAAGTCTACTACACACAGGCAAAGTTTGAAGAAGTTTCATTCAGCCGACTGGGAGCTATTTATAAACTTATCTATTTTGATTAAATTGGTTGAAGCATAATCTCTAAAGTACATAGGCACTTATTTAGTGTCATTGGAAAGCTAAAGGGTCCTACACCACAACTCTAAAGTAAAAGAGGGCAGGTACAAAGCAAGGATTAGCAGTACCAACCCATTTCTTGAAGTGTCCATCCATCTTTCCGAGTAGTGGTATGAGAGCAATTTGAGGTACAATGGGAGATGATTTCCCTTCTTTTATTGATAAATTGGACAAGAACAACTATCAAGCATGGTCTTTGAGGATGAAGACATACTTACAAGGAAGGAGTGTCTATGGATACATATCAAGAGATGAGGAGATGCCCATTTTCAGGAGTAAAGGTCCACCTACAAGAGCGGAGCTTGAAAGAATCAACTCATGGTGTGCCGAAGATGCATTAGCAATGTCATACCTTCTTAACTCTATCTTTGACTTCCTTCTTCCACATATTACGAACTATCAAACATCCCAAGAGACTTGGGATACATTGTCTTCATATTTTTCTTCCAATACAAGAGCAAGAAAGAAACAATTTTGGATTAATGCGCTTACCCCTCAAAGGAAGCAACCCTAGCAAAGATTTTCAGAGTATGTGACCAAAGTCAAGGATGTGGCTGACCAACTGGCGAGCATAGGAGAGGAGATTCAAGAGGAGAAATTTTTGAGAAAAGTGATCAATGGCATCAAGGCAGATGACAAATGGGAAAGCTTCACAACTAATATGGAATTATGCATAGACATGTGGATTCCAGATCTTACCACACTCATGGGGCAATTCTTTACCCATGAAGCCAAGCTCAACAACAATGGAGAACCATCAAGAGGTAATAACTCTTCTGCCCTATACATAGATAAATGAAATATTAAAGACAAAGCAAAGAGCAAGAAATTAGAGGATGGAGGTACTACTTCTCAAGCTAACTATGCAGGAAGAGGTAAGAACTCAAGAGGTAGGGGCAGAGGAGGTAAGCAAGGCAGGGGGACATCCTTCAACTCTTCCTTGTGCAACATATGTGGATTTTCTAATCACACTATAGATGAGTGTTATAGGAACTACAAGAATCAGAGAGGAAGAGGATATTAAAGATGTGGCTACTCCCAATCAAGAGGAAGATTCAATCATACTCAAAGCTACAACAACAACTACAACAAAAATTAGAACAATAACTACCAAGGAGGCTACAAGTCAAGGAACGACTATAACAATTACACAGAGGATCAAGAGGATTCCCTTCTAATTATGAACATGACTTCAAAGCAAGGTATGAATGGTGAACACCTGTTCTATATTGACTCAGGTAGTTCAAACCATGTGGTAGGCAATGTAGCTCTTCTCTCTGACCTTGAGGAACCTAAGGGGAAGCACCAAGTACAAACAGCTGATGACACCAAGAATTCAGTGGTCAAGGTAGGAAATGTTAAAACCTATGATGGGAATATAAATCTATTGAGGAGGGTTCTATATATACCTACAATCACCAACAATTTGATGAGTGTTGGACAGATTGTGGAAAAGGTTTTCCAGGTTAGGTTCAACAAATATGGAGCATTTGTGTAGGATCCCGAACATGGATTCAAGAGAATTGCCAAGGGAGAAAAGACAAGTAAACTATTTACATTTGAACTTGAAGATACAAGGAATATTGCACTTTATAATTACAAAGATCAAACATTGTGAGAGCTTGAGATTTGGCATAAAAGACTAGGGCATATTGGTGAGAGAACTTTAAAGCAAATATGTAGAGATCAATGTGTGCTTGGGATACCTAATGTATCCAAGAAACACATGATCTATAAATGTGGTGCATGTTAGTTTGGTAAATGTCGTGCATACTTCTCAAATGAATTCGATGCATTCTTGCAGGAAAGAGGAATTAAAAGGGAAATTACAACAAGGTATACCCCTGAGAAGAATGGGGTGGGAGAGAGGAGAAATAGGTTGATTTTTGAAAGAGCTAGATCAATGCTAAATGAAAAAAGATTACCTAATTATTGGTGGGCAGAGAGTGTATCTACTACCACTTATCTTGTTAACAGGTTGCCATCCAAATCACTTGATGGTATGACCCCATATGAAGCATGGCATGGTAGAAGGCCATCACTTGATCATTGCAGGATCTTTGGATATCTTAGATCAGAGGTAAGCTAGACCCTAAGGGAGAGACGTGAATCTTCATAGGGTATGATTTAAATCAGAAAGGGTACAAATTTTATCATCCATCCAACAAAGGTTTTATGGTCAGTAGATATGTTGTGTTTGATGAGAATGATTCTTGGTTTGAAAGTGAATGTAGGAAGGTTAAGTTGCCATATGACTTGGAACAGGAGTTTCCAAGTCTCACCAAGGAGGAACCAAATCAAATTGAAGACATCAAATCAGATGATGAGGACACCATCAATTTGGAGGAGTTCAAAGCATGGAAATCAAACGGAAAGGTCAAGATGAAGAGATTGGAAGACATACCTGAATCATCCAACCAAGGAATCAAAAGATCACAAAGGAAGAGCAAGGAACCAATCAGATATGGGTATGACACTTCCTTAGTAACTAAGCATTCTGTTTATCTTGCTAAGGGTTTATCATGTGAGGAACCTACCTCATATGAAGAAGCAAAGACCAAGGCAGAATGGAAGGAAGCTATGGATGAAGAAATAGAAGCACATACTTGGGAGCTAGTGCCAAAGAAGGAATCTATGAAGGTAATTAGTTCTAGATGGATTTATAAAGTCAAGAGAAACTCACATGGTTCCATAAACAGGTATAAAGCTAGAACTGTGGCTAAGCGTTTTGCACAAACCGAAGGAATTGATTATGAAGAGACTTTCTCACCTGTGGAAAAAATGCCAACCATCATGGTATTGGTAAGTGTGGCTGCATCAAGGAATTGGAATATGTACCAATTGGATGTAAAAAAATCTTTTCTTAATGGTTCGAGACCCAAGCAAGGTAAATTGTGTATGCAAATTGAACAAAGCTTTGTATGGATTGAAGTAGGCACCTAGGGCATGGAAACATAGGTTGACCACATACCTTCAAGATCAAGGAGTCATCATAAGCAAAGCAGATACTTCTCTATTTTTCAAGAGAAGTAACTCAAAGGTGATATACCTATGTGTGTATGTTGATGATATCATACTTACAGGTAATGATGCCAATGGCATCGAACACATCAAGAATCAAATGATGCAAGAGTTCAAAATCAGTGATCTAGGGTCACTAAAGTATTTTCTTCGACCTGAATTAGTCTATAAAAATTTTGGAATTTATGTTACTCAAGGAAAGTATGTGTAGGATATGTTGAAGAAGTTCCACTTGGAGAATGCCAAAGTAGCTAACACTCCTATGGAGGCAAACCAAGAGTTAAGTTCTCATGAAGGTAATTTGCTTGAAGACATTGCATGATATCAAAGCATACTAGGAAGCCTAAACTATGTTACATTGAGAAGGATTTATATTGCTTATGGATTAAGTTTCTTAAGTCAATTTATGCTCAAACCTAGGGCACCTCACTTGGAAGCTGCCAAGAGGATTTTGAAGTATCTTAAGGGTACTCAAAACTCAAGGCTTATATTTTCCATATACTTCAGATTTGGATATCAAACTATACTCAGATGTAGGTTGGCAAGTTGTAAGGATGATAGGATTGTGAAGAGATGGATAGGTATGTGCTTGAAGATGAAGAGGTGTTGCAAAATCCTTGATCTACACCATCCAAATGAACTCCAGGAATATGTGGTGGGCCCTCACTACAAGAAATAGGGGGCATAGTGACGCCCCCGAATCGGAAAAAAATGAGGACCGTTGCTTATGCGACGCTAGTGTTGCATAAGCGACGGTGGTGTTTTTGAATTTTTTGTTTTTAAGCGGGATACGTCCCATAAGCGATGCTTGCATTGCTTATGCGACACAAAATGCATGCGTCACAAATAGCATCACTAGCTAGCAACGATATGTGCGACGTGGGAAAATTGGATAGCGTCACATATGCGTCGTCCTTTCCAGAGCGTCGTGTAAGCGACTCTCTGGAATGTTAAAAAAAAATTAAGATTTCTCCCGGCACATTTGTGTCGAGATCTGGACGAGAGCAAGAGAACGAGAGAGAGAGAGAGTGCCAGAGAGAGACGAGGTATGCGCACACACACACACACACTTACACATACATACATATGCATACACACACACATATACCCCCATAGACACACACACACATACACATATACACACACATACGCACATAATGTTGCATACACACACATATACATACATACACACACACATATACATGCACACACACATATATGCATACACACACATATGCATACATAATGCACATGTAGACATACACATACATAATGCACACACATATACACATACACATACACACACATACACACACACATACACACACACATACACATACATGCATACATAATGCATATGCATATGCATACATACATACAAACTTAAATGCAAGCACACGCATATGCATACATAATGCACATGCATACATACACATACATAATGCATATGCATACATAATGCACATGCATACATACACGTACATAATGCATACACACACATACACACACATATGCATACATACATGCATACACAAACATACATAGACACATACACACACATAGACACATACACACACATAAACAGAAACACACTCATAGACACACACACATACACATAGATGTGCACACACATACACACACATATACACACACATATACACACACACATACACACATAGACACAAATGCATTCACACACATACACATGTATACACACATACAGATGCATACACACATACACACATAATGATGCATTCACGCACATACACATGCATTCACACAGGGATATAGGTCTTAAATATGACCTTTCCCCGTAGTGTAGAGTACACATATTTAGAGAGTGTACTTGTGCATGACAGTGAGATAATGCAGTGTCCCGTTGGCAATAAATGGTTCACAGATTGCCATACGGGAATTGTACCCAAGTCTTTGCTATAAGAAAGGGAATGAAACTGCTCTTCAGTTCCTAACATGCCTTCAAAATGTTCTGCATGAATGGCTTTTCCAAACAGGGTTCAGTGTTGGCTTGAAAGACATGTACTTAACAATTGAAATCAGAACATATAAAAAACCTCTTGAAGAAGTTCATATTGCTATAGATGATGGTAGATTGTCTTCTCAGAGAGTTCTCACTTTGGAAAGGCAGATCCGATTAGTCTTGTTAGGAAAAGAGGAATTCATTCCAAGAACTTTTATCAATCCATGTCATAGTGATATCCTTGACTATGGTTACCATGAAATTTTTCTTAGCCTAGTTGAACAAATCAGTGCTAGAAGATCAGCAATTTTTGAATTTCAACGTGTTCTTGGAGAAATACCAACCGTTGTTGAGAGGCATAGCTGTCCATCCAATTCCATGAAGGCAATGATAAGGGCTAGAAGCAAAGGATCATTGTCAAACTTGATACAACAGTGTGCATGCGTAGGTTTACAGAGTGCACATGATTTTACAGAATGCTCCCTTGTATATGCTTTCTGTCAATGGTGCACATTGATATCTCACCCGTACGAGTGCCTACATGTAAACAAAACCTCATTATGCCTCAGACAGTGACCTAATGTAATATCAAAGATTATTAAATCTAAGCAAAGAACCTGAGCTAGAAATTGTGTCTTCTACTTCCCATCAGTCCAGGGATATGAATTGATGTTCATCTCTCCATAGCTGTCTGCCTCAAAAATACCATGCAATTTTTTATCAATGTAATTAAACAAAAATAGTGGCATCCCTAGTCGGACATTTTTTACATAGCTGATATGAGAAGCTCGAAGGCCTGGACATGCACAAAAGCTAATGATCAAGCTACTGTTCGAGCTTGCAACTATCAACATCTTCTCCTTTGTCCCCTGACATGGACCCACGTTGTAAACCCACAACCTATCTACTGACACTCAACGAGTTTCTCATGAAAAGAGATATAAGCTTATTTGTGTGCACATGATTTAACTCAAATATGATTTTCTCCTGTGAATAATTCACATACTTCGCTGCTACTGATCCCTTGTATATGCTTCTTCTTTGTTGATGGACCCACATTGTAAACCCATAACCTTTCTACTGACACTCAACGCGTTTGCATGAAAAGAGATATAATCTTATCTGTCTGCACATGATTTAACTCAAATAGGATTTTCTCGTGTGAATAATTCACATAATTCGCTACTAATGCTCCCTTGTATATGCTTCTCCTTTGTTGATGGACCCACGTTGTAAACCCACAACCTCTCTACTGACACTCAACGAGTTTCCCATGAAAACAGATATAAGCTTATCTGTTTGCACATGAATTAACTCAAATAGGATTTTCTCCTATGAATAATTCACATAATTCACTACTAATGCTCCCTTGTATATGCTTTCTGTCAATGGTGCACACTGACATCTCACCCGTATGCGTGCCTACATGTAAACAAAACCTCATTACACCTCAGACAATGACCTAATGTAATATCAGTGATTATTAAATCTAAGCAAAGAACCTGAGCTGGAAACAGTGTCTTCTGCTTCCCATCAGTCCAGGCATATGGATTGATCTTCATGTCTCCATAGGTGTCTGCCTCAAAAATACCATGCAACTTTTTATCAATGTAATTAAACAAAAATAGTGGCATCCCTAGTCCGACATTCTTTACATAGCTGATATGAGAAGCTCGAAGGCCTCGATATGCACAAAAGCTAATGATCAAGCTACTGTTCGAGCCTGCAACCGTCAACATCTTCTCCTTTGTCCCCTGACATTAACCCACGTTGTAAACCCACAACCTGTCTACTAACACTCGACAAGTTTCTCATGAAAAGAGATATAAGCTTATCTGTCTGCACATGATTTAACTCAAATACGATTTTCTCCTATGAATAATTCACATAATTCGCTGCTAATGCTCCCTTGTATATTCTTTTCCTTTGTTGATGGACCCACGTTGTAAACCCATAACGTGTCTACTGACACTCAACAAGTTTCTCATGAAAAGAGATATAAGTTTATCTGTCTGCACATGATTTAACTCAAATAGGATTTTCTCCTGTGAATAATTCACATAATTCGTTGCTAGTGCTCCCTTGTATATGCTTCTCCTTTGTTGATGGACCCACATTGTAAACCCACAACCTGTCTACAGACACTCAATGAGTTTCTCATGAAAAGAGATATAAGCTTACGTGTCTGCACATGAATTAACTCAAATAGGATTTTCTCCTATGAATAATTCGCACAATTTGCTTCTAATGCTCCCTTGTATATGCTTTCTCTCAATGGTGCACACTGACATCTCACCTGTACGCATGCCTACATTTAAACAAAACCTCATTACACCTCAGACAGTGACCTAATGTATTATAAGAGATTATTAAATCTAATCAAAGAACCTCAAAAATACCATGCAACCTTTTATCAATGTAATTAAACAAAAATAATGGCATCCCTAGTCGACAGTCTTTACATAGCTTATATGAGAAGCTCGAAGTCTTGGACATGCACAAAAGCTAATGATCAAGCTACTGTTCGAGCCTGCAACCGTCAACATCTTCTCCTTTGTCCCCTAACATGGACCCATGTTGTAAACCCACAACTTCTCTATTGACACTCAACGAGTTTCTCATGAAAAGAGATATAAGCTTATCTGTCTGCACATGATTTAACTCAAATAGGATTTTCTCCTATGAATAATTCACATAATTCGCTGCTAGTGCTCCCTTGTATATGCTTCTCCTTTGTTGATGGACCCATGTTTTAAACCCACAACCTGTCTACTGACACTCAACGATTTTCTCATGAAAAGAGATATAAGCTTATTTGTCTGCACATGAGATAACTCAAATAGGATTTTCTCCCATGAATAATTTAGATAATTTGCTGCTAATGCTCCCTTGTATATGCTTTCTGTCAATGGTGCACACTGACATCTCACTCCTATGCGTGCCTACATGTAAAATAAACCTCATTACACCTCAGACAATGACCTAATGTAATATCAAAGATTATTAAATCTAAGCAAAGAACCTAAGCTGGAAACTGTGTCTTCTGCTTCCCATCAGTCAAGGCATATGGATTGATGTTCATCTCTCCATAGCTGTATGCCTCAAAAATACCATGCAACTTTTTATCAATGTAATTAAACAAAAATAGTGGTTTCCCTAGTCAGTCATTCTTTACATAGCTGATATGAGAAGCTCGAAGGCCTAGAGATGCACAAAAGCCAATGATCAAGCTATCGTTCATGCATAAGGACGTCCATAAAATAAAATCAAGCCTAGGATTTCAAGTAAGCTTTAAATTTAGCATTCTTCTCTGCGTTCGCACGAAAGCCATACCAAAAACATGCACACACATGAACATGCAGTAATATGTGGAGAGATGGGGAGAGAGAAAGAGAGAGAGAGAGAGAGAGAGAGAGAGAGAGAGAGAGAGAGAGAGAGAGAGAGAGAGAGAGAGAGAGAGAGAAATAAGGGCACAGAAGGAGATGGTGTCTATATGACCAGGACGTGGAAAAACATACTATCGAAAGCACAGTGGAATCTCAAAATGAGAAATCCAAACCATGATATGATGCATTATTATTTAAACAGAGAGACGTATATCTCTGATAGAAAGTAAGAGGATAGATAAAGTATACCAAACAGAAGTTGTGTGACGCATTCATTGTATGTCGCATGGTCACAGCCAAAAATCACAGCAGCAAGCTCCTCTGCCAGAAGGTTCAAGAACGGGAGACGGCTAGCCCAAGAGGAAGGAGAATGAAGGCCTTTGTATTTTTCCATCTTACGTCCGGCTCCCATGACAGAAGCACTCCGCTAGCGATGACACTTGTAAGAGTAATTTTAATGTTTGTTGAAAAACATTAATTACAAATTTATGTAATGATATCATATGCTACGTGTGTATTAATTACAATAATACTTTCATAATAACATTTTTTGTGGGTAGAATATTGACACCAATGGATGAAGATATGAAAGATATTTGTGATTTACCATAGTTTCCATTGATTTTTCTTTTAAAAATCACCTTGCAACTACAAAAACTAGGCTGTTATGCACACATTGACAATTATGACTAACGATTTAAAATGGGGGATTGAAACTCTAAACAATTTTAGATTGATGGAAAAACGTTAAAGCAACTTGTTCAAATTTTCCTCTTGCATAATTTCACTTTGAATAAATGTATAGTAATCTAATTGAAGTCTCAATTAAGAAGTAGACATATGTTTTTAACACCATAAGAAAATATAAGTTCAGTACCTTTCGCTATTGTGCATGTCCATGATTCCTGTTGAGAGTTCCATGCTCCACCCTTTTGTCCAAAGCTAGTTTCATTCTCATGCAAGTTCACTTATCCCACATGCAAGGGAATTCTCCCAAACTCCATATACGCAAGGCCTCCCTTCACTCCACACAAGTCATTCCACTCTAGCTCATTGCCAAGAGTGTGCTTCCTCTCCTCATGGAGGCTCCATGCTCTTAGAACATCTTATGTAAGTCATTTCCATTTCCATTTTAATTCATTCATAATTTTTTGTTATCTTTTGTTCCTTCCTCCTTAGCTTGTTACATTTGTGATTGTGGTAGAGTAGGAGTAGTGCTTTTTTCATTTCAACATGGTATTAGAGCATAGGTTAACTTTCCTATTGAGTTTTGTTTTTGTTATCTTCATGATTAGCATGTTTTTCTTTCTTAATCCATCCCTTCCTCCCATATTCCTTTCATAAGAGTGCTTCTAAGCAGTATTACCTTCTTCACTAGGCATTATTAGCACCATTTTTATCTTTCATGTCCTATGATCGATAAATATCTCATAAAGTGCAGAAGTAAGCTGTCCCGTGCTCCTGTGCTCCCTAATCTTAAATATCTAGACCTAAAATATGTATATTTCTATATACATGTGTATATACATATATATATATATATATATATATATATATATATATATATATATATATATATATATATATATATATATATATATATATATATATATATATATATATATATATATTATGTGTATGTGTATGTATGTGTAAATAGCGTAAAAACCCTAATCCTATTTTTATATATTTGATGTAAAAAAAACTTCAAAATAAAAATGGGATTATATGTGTGTATATATGCATGTGTGTATATATGTGTGTGTATGTATGCATGTGTACATGTGTGCATGTGTATGTATGCATGTGTATACATGTGTGTGTATGTGTATGTGTGTGTATGTAGGCATGCATGTGTGTGCATGTGTGTGTACGTGTGTATGTATGCATGCATGCATGTTTGTGTATGTGTATGAATGTGTATACATGTGTGTGTATGTGTATGTGTGTGTATGTATACATGCATGTGTGTATATGTGTGTATGTATACATGCATGTGTGTATATGTGTGTGTGTGAATGTATATGTGTGCATATATGTATGTGTGTATATGTGTGTGTGTATGTGTATGTATGCATATGTGTATATATGTGTGTGTATGTATGTGTGTATGCATGTGTGTGTATGTATGCATGTGTGTATATGTGTATATGTGTGTATGCATGCATGTGTGTATATGTGTGTGTATGTATGCATGCATGTATGTATATGTGTGTATATATGTGTATGTATGTGTGTATATGTGTGTGTGTATGTGTACGTATGCATATGTGTATATATGTGTGCGTATGTATGTGTGTGTATGTATGCATGTGTGTAAATTTATATGTGTGTGTATGCATGCATGTGTGTATATGTGTGTGTGTGTATGTAAGCATGCATGTGTGTATGTATGCATGTGTGTACATGTATGTGTGTATGTATGCATGTGTGTACATGTATGTGTGTATGTATGCATGTGTGTACATGTATCTCTCTCTCTCTCTCTCTCTCTCTCTCTCTCTCTCTCTCTCTCTCTCTCTCTTTCTCTCTCTCCTTCTCTCTCTATCAATAAAGAATGAAAAAATCACTTACAAGTATGCCCCTCTTTTGGGTCGTTGTCGTCAAAGCGTAATGTATGTCATCTATCGTCCAATTCCGAACAATCAACGCCAAAGAACTTCTACAAAATCAAAGAAAAGAAAAATTATAAAACCTAAAGCATAGAGAAACACAAATGCTAACAGTACCGTCAGCACTTACCAAGATGTGAGATCTAAGCCGAGAGAGAGTGTGTGTGTGTGTGTAGAGAGAGAGAGATCTGTGTGTGTGTGCACAAGACAATGTAGGTTCGGTTCGCGTGTGCAAGTTTGACAGAAGTCCAACAGTATTCAAACACGCACAAAAATGTGAAGTTTTGCTCTCGGGTTCGCGGTATGTTTAAAACTCGCCGCCGGTATGTGCGCCGGTATGGATGTCGATATATGCGCCGGTAGTTCCCAGTAAATTACCGACGCATATACCGATGCTCATACCGATGCCTATACCGACGCTCATATCGACGCCTATACCGACGGCTGTGGGCCACACCGAGGATTTGTTTAAAACCATCATACCAACGGTCACTTGACCGTCGGTATCTCTAAGTGACATTTTTTGAGGCCCATACCGACGCCGACTATGACCGTCGGTATATGTAGCATTGGTATGCCCCTCATATGTTGTAGTGTGGGCATGTCTTCTGTAATCCAGAGTCATGGGGGGTTTCCAGTCTTCTCCAAATGTTCTACAGACCAGCATTCACAAGTTCACTGTCAAGGATGCAACTGACAATGATGTGGATAGCAATCTGTGGAGCATGCGCAAGAGCAAGGCTAAGTAGTTCAGGATCTTGGGATTTCTATCGGGTATGATCACCGTTGGGAGGTGGTTTTCTGATATTTCAAGATGGAAGAACCCTATCACCACAGTTCTCGTCCATTTCCTCTTCCTCTACATGTTCGTGATCAGAGTTCTTGTACCTTTCGCTATTGTGCATGTCAATGATTCCAAGGGTGAATTAATGAAGAGAGTTCTTGGATATCAAACATCATATTCATACTAGCTAATGACACCCAATATGTTGTTTTTTTTATTTCAATATTTTTAAAAATTCTCTTTGGAGATCCAAATATCATGACACCTATATCCATGTAAGCAACTACTCATGAATTATGAACCACTCTAGTAAATTGTGAATGATTGAAATCTTAACCAATAATATCGCAATAAATATACCGATGCAAAGCTACATATATGTAGTGTTATTTTCTCCTTTCTTTCGTTCATGTTGTATTCTCAATTGTAGATATATAGATGTTGGCAAACTTGAACTTCTGTAACATTTCAAGAACTAGAGTCAACAATTAGGAGAACCAAGAAGAACATTTCACTCAAAGTACTTAGGGTTGACTTCATATTATGCTTAGGATACTGAGCGACAATGAGAAACAATCATTTCAAATCATTCACAAGTGTTCTATTGATTGTTATTTTGTTTATATTAAGCATGTGTTTTAATACTTTAATTATATAATTCATTCATATGTGTACCTAAGTGTATATGTATGTGTGTGTATATGTATGTATGTGCATGTGTATCTGTGTGTGTATACGTGTGTATGTCTAAGTGTATGTGCACATGTATCTGTGTGTGAATATGTGTGTGTATGTGTATGTGTATATGTGTATATGTGTGAAAGTGCATCTTCATCATGTATAAGTGTATAAGTGCATATCAATAATTGTGATTATGCTATCTAATGAAAATCACACAGATCAAATGATATACAAAGAATAGAAATTGTACTTACAATAGTTAGCCATACTTTTTGCTTGGTTAGCTTCTTGAATAACCTGCAATAAAGAGAGAGAGAGAGAGAGAGAGAGAGATAGAGAGAGAGAGAGAGAGAATTCAAAGAGAGAAAGATGTAGAAAGAGAGAAACAGAGACAAAGGGAGACAATAAGAGAGACCTTAGGCAAAACAACAATTCTACATATACTTGCTTTAGCTCATAAGTGTAGCGCAATTGCGAACGTTGGAGACCTCTTCGATCAGATGCGTGAAAATGCCGATCGAAGAGCCTCCAACATTTTAATTTTTTTCGTCACCAGACCATCGTGTAAGCGACGCTATGCGTAGAGTTCGCGTCGCATAAGCGACATCCGAAAAGCGTCGCTTATGCGACGTAAAAACATCGCTTATGTGCGCTTTTTAAAACTGTCGTGTTAGCGACGCTCTATGGGAGCGTCGCAGACCCGTCGCATCATAAGTCGCAAAAAACATCGTTCGGCTCGTCGTTTAATTGATGGTCCGCACGTGATGCTCATTACGACACATTTTGCAATTTTATAGCGAGGAAATTGTGTCTCCTTAACCGTTGCTATACGCCCGTATTCCTTGTAGTAACAGCGAGTCGTAACAAACGAGAACTATGTCGTAAAAAGAGAACACTTACGTCAAAAATTACATGTTTTCACCTCATTTTTGGAATTCCTTTACACCAGTATACATATATTACAAAAATGAGGTGAAAACAAGTAATTTTTGACGTTTTTTGTCATTTTCTCAAAAAAAAATGAGCTCAAAATGTAGTCAAAATTTCACTATATTAGGCATTGACGTGTCCCAAAATGTATATGATAAGAAATTGACATGTCCAAAATCTATATGCTAAGACATTGACATGTCTAAAATATATATAAGAATGTAGAAGTCAATAGTTTTTACACAAAAATAACATTTTAGACATATCTTTAATGGGTGGATATCTGATTGTTATTCAAAATTGCTACAAAACATGGTTTCATTAACCAAACTACTTTGAGGCATTTACATAAGCACTAAAAATGTCTGAGAGCTTCAATGCAACTCACAACTTTGTCGATCTATGTCTACACCCTCATCATCTGATGCACTTGATTCAGTCTCATACTGTTGAGAGCTCTCTTCTTCTTCTTCTATATCCACAAGAGCTCTATCTTCATCCACGTACATACCAAATTCTGCAGGATCATGCACAACTCTTCTTGTTTTCCTATGATTTCCTGTACCACATACATCTGGAAGCTTTTGTTTTATCATGTTGATGGTTGCTTTCCTCAAGTGACCAGTTTTTGTCAAGGAAAAATCATAAACAAGAATATCTACCTGTTCGAACCTGTTCGTTTAGCATCACACACCATTTCTAAGTTATATTTACCTGTGAATGCATTACTACTTTTAGTGTAATACCAATGCACCACCAAAGCCTCTATTCTTCTCTGATCAATATCTTTAGTTATCTCTAAAACCTTTGCAATCCAAAATGGTCTGGTAGCCTCATCACCATCAGCAAGTACTGCAATAAGCGTTCCAACATTTATCTCTATTAAATTTCCTTGCCATCTTGCTTCTGCCTGTTTTGTCATCCTTGGGCCTACATAAATATTTCTTTCTGGTGGATGT
This sequence comes from Ceratopteris richardii, assembly GCA_020310875.1. Classification (NCBI taxonomy): domain Eukaryota; kingdom Viridiplantae; phylum Streptophyta; class Polypodiopsida; order Polypodiales; family Pteridaceae; genus Ceratopteris; species Ceratopteris richardii. The sequence goes on along the minus strand of CM035418.1, from coordinate 193,612,683 downwards.
ATAAAACTTTGAAGTGCATCTGCATTACATGCTTGGGCCACATTCACGGATCTTTGTGTACAAAAATCCCATGTGAATGGAACATCAACTGGCCAGTGACCTGCAATTGTATACTGTATAATCTCTTCTTGATGATTGAAAAAGTCCTCCCACCAAGATACATCTTGATCTCCAGCATATTTTTTTGCACGCTCAATATGTCTCTTCTTTTCAATGAGTGCATGCATTCAGCTTTTACTTTGATCAACCACACTTCCACATCTTTCTGTATTGTTTTTATCTTCATATGGTGATTGTTCTGCACCATACACTGTTACAGTAGACAAATTAGGCACCTGCAATAAGAATCTGCATCCCTCTGTAGGCTCCCACCCAAGAGAAGATGAATACTGCTTTGCAAATAAAAGGGTTATTTCATCAACCCTCCTCATCAAGAATACATGGTTGAAACTAATATTGTGCAATGGAGCCAAAACCTTAGCACTGTTATCAAGGCCCATTGAGCAAAAGTGCTTAAAGTCATAAATCTGTGTGAGGTGTTGAACTTCTGGTTTTGGAGTATATGCTTCTGAAATCAGCTCAGATAAAATCGGAAGAGTAAAAGCATTGTTACGTGCCAACTTCTTAGAGAAAGTACTGAACATTTGATCAATGTGATCATGAGTGTGGCCAACCAGAAGAAAATTTACCTTAACCTTCTGAAATACCTGTTTTTCAACAAGCATGCTTAAATATCCAAAGACTGTAGAATTTTTATTCTCTCTTGGAGTATTATCTAGTTGCAAATATAGAGTTGGTGGCAAAAGACCCTTCCATGATTGCAAAACACGATGAATGACAGTAACTGTAAGGTTTGGATCATTATGCACATTCGGATATGTGAAGAAAACCTTGGACATTACAGTTCCATTGTATACCAAAGCGCCAACCAAATGCATTTGCACAAGGACTTCATCTCCAATGTCCTTAGGGATGCGATAAAAATGTGGCAAACAAGTTTTTTTTTGATCCATACCATCGATCAACAAACACATATAACGCTCCGGATTTCTGAGTGCCTTACTTCGATGATGAATTGCTTTCTTTCTCTCTAATGCTTGACTGTCACGATGGTTGTTAAGAAGGTTTTTAAAATTATGCTTTTCCTGTGGTGTTGTAGCCCCTTTTGCCATGTTTTTCAAAGTGGCACAAACTGAACATTCACCCATTCTAACTTTACGAGGAATAGAAACATTGTTAAACTCCTCCTTCCATAATCGAGTAAAGTGACGATACAACACATACTTCTCATTTCTATTTTCCATGTCTTCTCTATATATTTGAAATACCTCTCGACGAGTAAAGTTATCTGACAAGTGCAACCTTCTAGTTGTAGGCATAACTTCACAATGCAAGCTAAAATAGTTCATCATCCAATTCATTGCATGATGTCCAACAGATCCTTTGGTCCCACCATGGAACGTATCCAAAATGAGATCCCCATTCAAAAACCCTTGTTGAACCCTATGTATTCTAAAATTTCCTACACCCATTGCAATTTTAAATGCAGCCCTACAGCATGGCATCCCTTGAGTAAAGAAATATTCAAAACCAACACGCGTTACTGACATGTTATCCTCAATCATTTGCATGCAAGAAACAAGGTATATATCTTGCCTTTCACTATCTAAATGGAGGAATTTTTCTCTTATGTGCTTTAGTTTCTTCATCCCTAAATTATACAAGCATTTCAAACCACAACAATGCTTCACAATATCCAATGCAATCTGTCTATCTGAAGTAAGAAATTTAAATCTTTTTCGACTTACTTCACGAGACCTTCTTTTAAATCGTAGATTGAGCTTGCTTTGCTTTTTCGTTGCTCCACATGCACTTGAGTCAGAAGGGAGATCAATGGTTGGATCAGATGGGAGATCAAGAGGTGCATTTGTATGAGCAGCATTGCACTGTGAATTGGATAACTTAAATGACTCAACAGAAAACATGGAATCATCAGCACGTTCTAAATCATAGGGATCATCACTTCTCTGGAAAGGCTCAACTGAGAACAATGAATCAATATGAGCAGAGGAAGCTGATGCCCAAGCATCCACTGAAAAGATTGAGCTCATCTTCACTGAGTTCACAGAAGACTAAAGATGAATGACCTTTTTAAATAAGTAGAAATCCGAGATCAAGTGAAGATATCACATCAAATGTCACATCAAGAAGATATGAAATCAAAAGCTTATTAAAGTACATTAAATAACATAAAACATCAAATTACATCAAATCACTTAATTACTCAAATATACACTAATAAGGGAACCAAAGATTTGATTCACTTTTGATTCAAATGAGAAACACAGTTGATTTCTAACTTCATATGAGTCATTCAGTCTAAGCATTGTGAATGAATCAAAATATATCAAAGTTGTGTTCCAATAGGAATATATAATAAAATTGTTTGGAGAAATTTTACAAGAAGAAATTTTACAACTGGAATATATCCAAGTTGAGTTCCAACTGGAATATGCTATGCCATTGAACACTATACAAGAAGAAATTTTACATTTGGTTAAGATTTCAAGGATTAGGTTTTATTGTGGTCTTGGCTAGATATCAAAGAGGTAGATGAAAGTATATTGAAAAAGAATTATGTGTAAAAGAGGCACACAGAAAGTATATTCATACATTGATTTTCCATTTCAACAATGTGTTACAAGATAAATGTGAATATGAACTAAAGTGTGGAGGATAACACTATAAAGATGTCATTAATCTCACAACTTAGACCTAATTTTCTCCCAAGCAACAGACTCTAAGAAAAAACATCTACATGAGATTAGAAATCCTCATGTACATACCATACTGTTGCCATTGAAGTTTAATTTCCATGCAAATGTATATAAATAGTTGCAAGGTTCTGTACTAGAATGTTTATTCATAGTGATTTTCCATTTCAACAGTGAGTTACAAGATAAATGTGAATATGAACTAAAGTGTGGAGGGTAATACTATGAAGATGTCATTAGTCTCCCACATTTAACACAACTTTGACTTGATTTTCTCCCAAGAAAGAGATTCTTAGAAACAAATCTCTACATGAGTTTAGACATCCTCATGGACATACCATACTCTTGCCATTGAAATGTAATTTCTATGCAAATGTATATAAATAGTTGTAAGGGTCTATGAATATTTCATTAAAGTGGCTCTGAAACAGCCTATTTGTGTGGGTGCTATTCCCTGGTTAGATAAGTTGACAGATTTAGTTAGCAAGTGGACTCATTCAGTTAGATCTAGTTAGTTTCTGGTTCAAGTTACCCAATTGCCTATAAATACCAGAGGAGGAGATCATTCGCATTTTCAAAATCCACGAGCAAGAGAGAGCAGCAGAGCACAGACAGCCATGGAGCACAGAGGTCAGCATACCAGCAAGCCAAGCCTGATGGAGAAGAAGAATGTTGGCAAAAGTACCAAGAGGTAGACAAAATCATAACTAAAAAAAAGATTCCAAAAAGATTCCCTCTGTATGTCTGTGTAAATATCTCATTTCTAGGTCTTTATTTTTCTTGCCTCTAGAAATATGGATCCAAAGCATGTAGAGGTCGATGCCTGGCATCGACTTGGGGCTGTAAGTCGATGCCAGGCATCGACTTAGGATTGCAAGTCGATGCCAGGCATCGACTTGCTCCTGCAAGTCGATGCCTGGCATCGACTTGTCGGTGCAAGTCGATGCCTGGCATCGACTTGCAGCCCCAAGTCGATGCCAGGCATCGACTTGGTCCCAAAAAACGATGCCAAGCATCGACTTGCCAGCATCATCATGCACTGAAAAGTCGATGCCAGGCATCGACTTTTGGGTGCAAAATCGATGCTTGGCATCGGCTTTTGGGCCCAAGTCGATGCTTGGCATCGACTTTTGTGCCCAAGTCGATGCCAGGCATCGACTTTGTGTGCAAGTCGATGCCAGGCATCGACTTGAGGGTAAAAGTCGATGCCAGGCATCGACTTGGCCCAAAAGTCGATGCCAGGCATCGACTTGTGCCCAAAAATGGATGCCATTCATCGACTCTTGCACCCCCAACTCGATGCCTAGCATCGACTTTCACCCTCAAGTCGATGCCTGGCATCGACTTGCACACAAAGTCGATGCCTGGCATCGACATGCACTTAAACATCGATGCCTGGCGTCGACCTGAAGCTCAAAATCCATGCCTTGCATGGACTTGGGCTGATATTTCGTATTGCTTGATATTTCCAATTGCTTTCAGGGATGCGGAGTACAAGGATGAAAGGCCCATCAAGAAGCTCAGAGTCACCATGGGCTCTGCTGACCAGCAACGTGACAAAGGCAGTGGTCACCAAGCAAAGGCAAAGAAAATTATTGCACCATTATCCTCTGAGAAGGCCAGCAACCCACTAGGAATATCCTCAGGTGGACAGAGTAGCATTAAAATTCCTGTGGAGGATCCAAATATGAAGGAAAGGTCGAGGGAGACAGAGGTCATGAAGACAGATCGTCCACTTCGGGACATGACAAATCTCGAATGGTGCCTTCAGTACGTTGAAGAGAAGAATGCAGTCCTCCTTGTGTTCGCAGGGGCCTATGGCAGAGGAAAGATCACGACAACACAAGGTTTTCAGTATGGCCTTGTTTACAAATTGGATTATGAAGATGAAGATTCTGACAACGTGCTTTTCTTGGTGGAGACATCGAAGGGATTAAGAAATGTCATATGCAAGATGGATTTCTTGTGCCCAGAATGCTGTGTTCCAGAGGAGCTAGCTCATATATGCAGAGACTCAGTGAATTTCATCAAGGACCTGATGCCATGGATACAGGGCAATATCATGCCAACACAGCACAAGAAGACGACCCCTGTAAAGGCAAGGGGTAAGCAGAGTGTGCAGAAAAAGCCCCAAAAGAAAAAGAAGATAATTGCAGAAGAGGACTTTTCTGACTCAAGCTCTAGCTCTGGGGACATTATTGTTGCACCTGGTGGAGAGCTTGCATCTGGTGTGCTTGGCACTGAGCAGAATAAGATGAGGGAGGACATAGCTAGAAGAAAAGTTGTGAACAAGGGGCAGTTGTTCCACCTGCCTATTAATATTATCCACAGGCCACCAGTGGATCCAGTCACAGGGAGGAGGCCCCTTGAGATCAGGGAGCCACATAATTTGCATGTCCAAAATCTTAAGAAGAAAATGAAAATTAATCCTCATGCTACTGTTGTGCCATTCCTTGTAATGGTGGATCCGCATGAGTGCAGCTGTGTGGAGGATTTCAATGAGAATTTGTTTGAGGAGTACACTTATTATGTGATTGGAGGTTCACACTCTGCAGAGGCTCGTAGACAGTTAGTGAAGGAGCACCCTACTACATTTTTCTTTAGGTATGCAGAGTGTAAGATATATGCTGGTCTTACAACTGAGGAAGCCAAGCTTCTTGCTTGGGATCACAACAACGATAATGACTACAGGCAGAAAATGTCCTCCATAGAGAGAATTCGGTTCTTCCACCATGAATACGAAGATTGTCTTGTGAAGGAAGCTGGGAGAATACATCCCAATCTACGAAAGCAATGCCTTATTGAGGTTGGAATTGCATTGGATGAGAATAGAAAGTCAGATGCTTTGAGGAAATATGACCCATGGTTTCAACTGGCATTCAGATCAGGTGAGATCTGGGATCTTCAGGATAGAATCTTCACAATGTGGGAGCACAAGGAGGTCAAGGGCCAGAAGCAACGAAAGTCGAGGCCAGACCCACAAATTGATCTGAGGGGAAAGGGAAGGAAAGTTGACCTTTCAATTGAAGAGGCTCCTGAGGACATGAAGCTGACCCCATGGAGGGCCCTTCAAGGAATCAAGGATGATACATTGATCATATCAACTTTGTCAAGGGTAATCTCGAAGGAGTTGAGCCTCGAGGAGATGGTGACTGAGCTCAATAAGTATGTGTGTTATTCTCAGATCCTTTTTCCCTCCTCCCATGCTTCTTGTCTAACCTAGTCTCTTTTATATTTATGTGTCTGTAGTCATAAAGTGTACATGAAGATTCAGGAGGTGATGATAAAGAGGCTGGGTTGCTTTTCTTGGACAGAGGTCCAAGCAGACTATCCAACCACATCATCCTACAAAGCCTTATCAGAATATTTCATCCTGTTTCGTGATTGGGTAGATTCTCTTATCAGAATATTTCATACTAAACAATTTGATGCATTGCATGGCATCAACATGGGGGCATAAGTCGATGCCTGGCATCGACTTGGGGGCATAAGTCGATGCCTGGCATCGACTTGCAGCATAAGTCGATGCCTGGTATCGACTTGGGGGCATAAGTCGATGCCTGGCATCGACTTGCAGCATAAGTCGATGCCTGGCATCGACCTGCAACAAAAGTCGATGCCTGGCATCGACCTCGTGGCAAAAGTCGATGCCTGGCATCGACCTGCAACAAAAGTCGATGCCTGGCATCGACCTCGTGGCAAAAGTCGATGCCAGGCATCGACTTAGGTCCCTAGGTCGATGCCAAGCATCGATTTTTAGTAGAAGGTCGATGCCTAGCATCTACCCCAACAAGAAATCGATGCCATACATCCGTTCTTTATGTTCTGTTTGTTGTACTGAAGAGCTCTTCTAATTGTTTTTCCAATTTGTTCTGCAGAAACCAAGGAAAAGTAAGTCTACAGAGGTACTAGTGTTAGTATATGATCAATGTCTACCCCTCATGATTGTATGCACATTTTGTAAGGCCCCCTTTATGAGGAGAAGCCAAGCGTGCATTACCCAATTGATGGGAATCCCAACTTGAATGTTGGATGAAGGTCATATTGGACCATGTAAGATATTATAAGGAAAGGGAGTTACCAGGGTCCCCAATTGTGGGGTCCGGGGCAGCGGTGAGCAGCCCCGGCTGGGGGGTCCAAGGGGGCCAGCGGGCCCCCTGGCTGGGGGGTCCCAGGGGGCCAGCGGGCCCCCTGGTGGGGGTCCGGGGGCAGCGCCCCCGGCGCGACGGTAAAGGGAATATTCCATGGAATATTCCATGTCGGAGTCAGAAATCATTTATATTTGTTAGGTCGGTTCAACCAGTCTAAGCCGTGTATGGCAATTACGCGGGCGGTGGCCGCCCACGCTCTACCGCCCATGTATAGCCGTCCATGGCAGGCCACCCATGATCCTATATATACATGACTTCTGCACTTCCTAAGATACCGAGTTGAGCCAGCATACCTCTACCTTGTATCTCCCTATCTAGAGTTGTCTAGATCACCATTTAAGCTCTACCTTGAGAGCGCACGGGTGGACAACGCCATCATCTTTGTACTTGCTGCTAGTAGAAAATTGTTGAGATTCTCCTATATCTGTTATCTTCTCTGCTATTGCTCCTGTGTTATATTGCGTAACTATTGTCTTTCAACTAGATGATTGCCCCCCTGCATTCCTTGCTCACATTCAAAGAGCAAGGCATGAGAAATCTAGACTGAAAGCGAAGGAGATGGATTTTGATGATGAACCCGATCTTAAATGTTTCTCCAATCCCCTAGACCCCCTTAGGCCTGTATATTACAATGTGTTCTGTAGTGATGTAAATAATATTTGTTCTGTTGTGCCTAGAAAACATTTCTCCCTTCTCATAGCGGACATACCCTATGGATTTAGGATGTTAGGATCAGTTAATGATGATGAACCCTTCAAACACCCTCAGATTCGGAAGATGGTCACTGATTTTGCAGAGTTGACTATGTCTCCTCTTTGGAGGATAGTAATTTTCCATAGCAGAGACCAGTCTTTCTCTGTTTCAACTGCTCTTAAGGCAAGATGTCATGCTGTGGAGTGCCTCACTTGGTAAGTAATCTTCTTTCTATCTCCATGGCTTTCATGATGCCCTATGTGACTCATAGTTCTTTTTTGCAGGGTGAAGACAAACGTAAATCACACTCCTTTGCATCGGTTTGTGAGTGCCACTGAATGCATTACAGTGGGCTATTATGATGAAGTAAGCAAAAGGAGAGTCAGGGAGCATTGCAATGAGAATGGGATCTCAAATGTGCTCATGTTCCCAGCCGTTACCAAGAAACTTCGTCATGTAGCTGGGGACATGACATTGGTTAACCCTTATCAGAAGCCACAAAAACTCATAATGAGATTGCTTCAGCTATTTTCCAATGATGATGACTGGGTCCTAGACCTTTTTTCGGGCATAGGTAATTTCAATTTTCACAATTTTCATTAGTCATTGTTGATTGAAGCCTCTAAGAGGTTTTCTGCTGTTTCAGGAACGACTCTGGCTTGCTCCTTAAAGATGTTCAGGCACTGCATAGCTGTGGAGAAGGATGATGCTCAAGTGAGCTTCATTAGAATGAGAATCAATGGGCTGAATGAATGCCCAAATGAAGACCAAGAGGTTGGAAGGAAGCACATTGCAGATACGGAGAGATTCCAAGCAGCTTCAAGGGAGCCTGTTCCCCCACTTGCAGATGAACCTGGGGACATGGCTGACCTTGAAGAGCCAATCTTGGAGCAAGAGAGGCAAGATAGGTGTTCTAATGTGCCAGAGGATACCAATACCCTTGAGCCTGAGGAAAGCTATGATCAGCTTCTATTGTAGATTCACATAACTCTTGTAAAACACATGAAATGTAAAATATCATTTTAATGGAAATATAATTTGGAGTTCTGCTTCCACTTCGTGTTCAGCTTGATTTATCTTGAGCATTTCTCTGATCATGTGTGAATGTTTCTTAGTATAATTTTGTTGAATATTATCTTCTCTTGGGAATGCTTTTGTGAAGTGTATTTCATATTCTGTTAATATGGCCAGGCATTCAATGGGGATTTTAACCATACAAAGGGGATGATCTTAATTGCCTTGTTAAAATGCTCTGATTTTTACAACACATGTACTCTAACTTTCGAGTAACTCTTAATTAGCTATCTTCTGTGCTTGTTGAGGTTATAGATGTAATGAAGGAGCTTCGCGAATTCTTACATGTACCTTTTCAACTCTAATCTATTGTCCAAGATCATGATGTGGGATTCTTGGTCATGCTCAACAACTAGTTTTCATGGCAGCAAGAATTTTAGTATATCTATCTTGACTACTTGGGATATGAGATCAAGCTTCTAAAGACAATATTTACAAGCAAGACTCGTGATGCTTTCTAGATATTGTAAAATGCCCACTTTTTTGCTTCATATAATGGTATTTAGGTAAAAAGAAAAAGAGAACATGTCTTTGTTCTCCTTTGTTGTGACTCAGTGTTTAGTGCCTTTTAGCTTGCCAATGGATGTATTAGATAGCTATGTTCCTTGTGTCTTGCAACTCAAAGGTGAATAGTCTACCTATCTTTTCTCCCTTTGCTATTCTTTTGAACCCTTGGCTAGGGTCTTCCACATATGCTCCTCCTCTTGTGAACCTGACTTGCAATCCTTTCTCTACTATCTGCCCAACACTTATCAAATTCTTTGTAATGGTAGGGACATAGAGTACTTTACTGAGTAGGTTGATGTTTCCATCAGGTGCTTTGACATTGCCTATTTTCTCTAGAGGATGTCTTGTGTCATCTCCTGTTTGTACCTCATGCTTATTCCTTGGATCTTCCAAATCTGATAGGAGTGCCACATTTCTTGCCACATGATTTGAACAACCTGCATCTATGGAGAAAACATGCTCATCAGATTTACCTTTTGGCATAGCCATGTTCAATAATGAATACTCTTTGTTTGAGTCTTCTATATAGTTATTGAAGTATCTCCTTCCTTTGTAGCCTCCTTGATAGTTTGAATGATTATAATTGTTGTAATTGCCATCGTAGTTTTGAACCTTCCTCTTGAGTAGCCATAACTTCCTCTATTGTATCCTCTTCCTCTTTGATTCCTAGAATTCCTAAAGCAATTTTCAGTTGTATGATTAGTTAGTCCACAAATAGAACATGGGTTGGAGTCTTGGGATCTCCCCTTGCCTTGTCTACCTCCTCTTCCTCTACCTCTACCATGTCTTCCTCTACCTGCATAGTTAGCTTGATATGTTCCTGCTTCATCATCCACTTTCTTTGACTTTCCTTTGTTATCTTTGGACTTGCTTTTATCAGTGTATAAAGCTGAATATTGATTACCTTTAGAGCTTTCTCCATTTTTGATAAGCTTTTCCTCTTGAGTAAGTATTTGTCCAATGAGTGTATTGAAATCACGTACATGCATGTCCATGTACAAATCCGTAGCTATGGTGAATGCTTCCCACTTGTCATCCGCCTTCAAGCATTGATGACCTGCCTTAAAATTTGCTCTTCATCTATTACCTCTCCAATGCTTCCCAACTGATCTGCTATGTCCATGAGCTTTGTGACAAAATCAGTCACATTTTGTTTGGAAGCCTTCTTGAGAGTTGTGAAATCCAGCCATATTTGATGCTTCCTAGCTTTAATACTTGAAGAGAAGAAGGCTTCAAGTGCATCCCACACTTCCTAAGATGTCTTACAACTTCAAATGTGAGGCAACAAAAAATCTGAGATAGAGCTGAGGAGATAAGACCTTGCAAGTGCATCCTTGGAGCACCATGTGCTCAATCTTTCTTGCTCTTGTTGTGTTGGTTGACTTTTGTTCCTAAAACTTGGCATAACTTCATCTCTAGCCACATAACCATATAAAATTCTACCTTGGAAATAAGCTTCCATTCTTAATGAACAAGTTGAGTAGTTATCTCTGTCCAATTTGTCAATTGATGAAGGAAATCCATCTGCCATCCTTGTTGTGATACCACTGTGAAGAGGTGGATAGGTATGTGCTTGAAGATGAAGAGATGTTGCAAAATCCTTGATCTACACCAACCAAATGAACTCCATGAGTATTTGGCAGGCCCTTTTAGCTTGCCAACGGATGTATTGGACACCCTATGTACCTTGGAAGATCACTCTCAAAAAGATAGATCAAAACAGATAAGTTGGAGTTAGCTTAGAGGTGAAGAACTTGCTATTTTGGTTCATACACATGTCTAGTGTTTTGCATAATTCTCTGAGCACAGTAGAAATTAGCTTAATTCCTTTTAGGTATGTCTAGTTAACTTAAAGAGCTAGCTTTCAAGAGTAATCATATAAAAAATAATGAACCACACACTGGCATCATCCAGATTTTCACGGCTGCTATAGTAATGAGACTAGTGAGCAGAAAACTAAACATAACTCACGTTTTAAGAATCCAATGATTAAGTGAATTTGTATGCTTATACTAGACATTATGTTGAATCCAAGAAGCTTGAAATCATTGAAGTTGGGTAAGTACACACTGAGAAACAACTCTGACAAGATGAGTAAAAAAAGTCAGGTACTTGACAGAGAAGTGAAAATGAACAGATAGGGTTGATGTCAGCTAATCGTAACTCAAGATTCAAACACCCAAATGCAATGAAAATTGGTGCCCATATAGTAGACTTTTTGATCTAACTTTACCAAGTTACATCACTGAAAATGACGCACCAAGCTCAGAGGAACCATCTCTACAATCTAACTGAGAAAACTGAGAGATATGGCAGTGAGTAGTACACTTGATAAGAACATTGAAATATGAACTCAAATGATCATGAAAATGAAAGGTGTGCCTTGGAATCAAACCTTGATATGGCATAAAGCTCAGCTCTACGAGGTCTTCTCTGAGGTCTCTCTACCACGACAAAAGTTATCCTTCTTTTGCACGTGATAAGTGCATTTCATGGTCTTCCAAGAAGCAACCTACTATTGCTTTATCTTCAAGCCAATGCTACGCAAGAAGCCATATGGATCAGATTGCTATATTCAGATTTGGGACTACATTCTAACTCACCAATGATTTTTGGAGACAATACTAATTCTTTACATCTTGCAGCAAATCTATCTATCATGCAAGAACCAAGCATATAGAGGTTCACTATCATTATGTGAGAGTGAAGCTATTGAACAAGGAAATTCAATTGGAATATGTATCAACTAATATGCAATGTGAAGGCTTATTGACCAAAGCACTTGATGGTACTAAACTTTGCAGGTTTAAAGCTATGATTGGATTGTAGAATATTCAAGAGGATTGATGAAGAAGACCAAGCCAAGATATTTGGCTTGAGGGGGAGCTCTTGGAGAAAATGCCAAGCCTTCACACTTGGCTACGCATTGAAAGAAGCTATATACAAATGATTGAAGGACTACATGACCCAGTGCTTGTAAATTTTGATCATTTACCTCTTGTAAAAGATAAATCCTAGAGAGAATATTGGAATCCCATCTTCTTCCTGGAGTTTGGAGAGCTAAAAGCTACGAATCGCACTTAGAAGAATCATTCCTAACTTAGAGGAGCCTTTTAGGTGGAGCTCTATTTGAATTTCAAAATTCAAACTAGGGAAAAGTCACTATATAAGATAGTTGAAAACTTGCAGATTTTAGAACCCCCATTACTAAGCACATTGTGGATCATTTGATGTAGATAGAGGCTTACACTATAGCCTACTCCTATCACCATCATTTGGCATCATATTCATGTCAGTGATCATGTACAACATTGTCATATAATACATTATAACATTGATCATCTCTGTTGGTCTCTCTGTCATTGTCACTTAGAATAGTGTACTTGTCTTGCTCATATCTCAGTGATCCCTTCATCGTTTTCAATGATCTATAGCTTCTTGGAACAAGCTCAAAGTCTACTACAAGATATCAAAGTTTGAAGGAATTCCACTTGGAATCATTAGCTCTCTAAGCTAATTAGATATCCTTAGAATGAATTTTTCTAATTGCTATTGTATTATGAGTACTGAGCAAAACATCCAGCAAGTGGCAAGACCAAAATAGCAACTTTTTGGTCATTAGCTAGTTGTAAATGTATCCATTTTGATTAAACTAGTTGAATCATCGTCTCCAAAGTACATAGGCACTTATTTAGTGTCATTGGAAAGCTAAAGGGGCCTACATCACAACTCTGAAGTAAAAGAGGGCAGGTACAAAGCAAGGATTAGCAATACCAACTCATTTCTTGAAGTGTCCATCCATCTTTCCCAACAATCTCTATGAGGGGATTAGCTATCTTAGAGAGATACTTAATATGTCCTCTTTCATGTTGTGCCAGTCCTAGAAAACTTCTAACATCCATTATAGTTTTTCAGAACTACCCAAGTAACTATTGTCTTCACTTTATCCTCGTCTATGTGAATCCCATCTTTAGATATGACTCTTCCTAGATACACAAGTTTACCCTTAACAAAGAAACAATTACTCTTCTTTCCATACGGTTTGTGTTCTCTAAGAGTTTGCAAAGTTTTATTGAGATGTACAACATGCTTAGGATCATCTTCAAGTTATACAAATATATCACCAAGAAATACTAAGATGAATTTGTTTGGGTAGGCATGAAAAACATTATGCGTAAAGCACATAAATGTGGAAGGAGCATTTGTTAATCCAAAACATAAAACCATAAACTAGTAGTGAGCATATTATGTTCAGAAAAGCTACCTTGGGTATATCCTCTATTTTAATCCCAATTTGATGTTATCCAGATCTTGGGTCAATCTTAATGAATACATTCGCTCCACTTAATTGACCTAATCACTCATCTTTATTCTTCTTAAATAAGAGAGGTGCACCCCAAGGTGAAAGACTCGATCTTATCAAACCTTTCTTCAAAAGATCATCTAATTGAATCTTAAGCTCCTTTAATTCATCTATGTTAATTCTATAAGGTGCTCTAGAATATGGTTCACTCCCTAGATACAATTCAATGTCATGGTCAATCTACCTAGGTGGAGGTATATAAAGTAGGTCTTCTAGGAATAAATTTGCATATTCTTTCAAAAGACTTTCTACATAATTTGAGAGATTTTCATCATTATCATCCTCATGCATATACAGTACAAATGTTCTAAACCATCACATACACCTCTAGCTATATGCATAACAAAACTGAGAATAGGCTTAGAATTACGTGCATCGCCTATAATGTGGATAGATTCATCATCAATTCTTAAAGTGTTTCTCCGTGTTCGCAATTAATTTTTGAAGAACTCTGAACTAACAAGTCCATGTGTATGATTGCATCACTCTATTTCATCTCAATCACATGAAAACTTCAAGAAAAACACCTATCAAAAAAAGTAAATTCAAGGTTTTTAATGTAACCTTTCGTATGGTTTAATCATCGATGTGACATCTCTATAGGTCTTTTTATCTTGATATTTAGTGGTATCCCCAAGGTGTGTACCATTTTGAAAGATAGAAAACAATGTGTATTACCTAACTCAATAAAAAATCTGATTTTATGCATGAAAATCATACTCAAAATCGTAATTATAGAAGCCTTTGAAAAAGAAATAGTCACCATGCAACGTAAAGTAGAGTTAAGTCACTTACCTCCATTATATCCTTTGTCAATTGTTGGACCTTCCTTGATGATATTTATCACCTTCGATTGTGTAGGACAAAAGATTGCCTTCTTTAGGCACTTGTGTGTCCAATGTCCTTGTTCTGCACAATGAAAATAGAGACCAAGTCTTTTTGCCTGCTCAATAAAATCAAGGTCTTGTTTCCAATGGATGGGTTGAAGTCTCCTTTGATTTTCCACCTGAGTAGGATTCTTGCCTTGATTATTAGAAGATGGAGTCTTCTTCAGATTCTTCATGTTTATTTCGATAGGTCTCTAGGGCATATGTCCCATCGTAGTGAATCTGGTTCTATTTGCCTTCTCTAAATTGCACTTCTCCATCTTCTCAAAATTCACGGCCATCGCAATAGAATCTAAAAAATCAACATATCCAGATCTTTTGACTTGGTAGTGAAGCTCCTTACAAAGCCCTTCAATAAAATTTCTCTTCATAGCATCATCACTAACCTCCAATGCATATTTATGAAGATATAGGAGCTTCTCTTTGTACTCATTAACAAACAAGCTATGCTTTTCACTATCATGTTGTTGAAAATTGTAGAACTCCATCTTCTTCTCCATATGGTATTCTGGAGAACAATAGCATTTTTCTTCTTGCTCTCTAAATTCCTTCCATAGAATGGGGCCAAAACATGTCGGAGTCTAGATATAGGACTTGCACCATAGCTTTGTGATGACACACAGGTGCATGATCCCAACTTTTGGTTTCGACTCCTTACTAAGTTGTTGAAGATCAAGGAAATCCTTGAGCTCTTCAATCCATGCCTCAAGATAGCCACTCTTCTTCTCACCATCAAAATCATTAAATTTTTCCTTCCTGAAGACTTGGTTAAGGGCAAATGCACTTGCCTCCATATCTTCATAATTTTGTTTTTGTTTTCCTCTAGGCATAGTAGATGTTCTCACACCTTCATCCACTACAACATTCAGTTCCACAAACAAATTTGTCACATATTTTAGTTTCTTTTTGCATTTTTCTTTGCATAATTCTCCAAGAAGCTTCTAAATAAGCTCCTCTTTCTCATGAACCTTTTGTGTCAAACCTTCCATCTGCTAAGTGCCAGATGCCTTTATAATATATCCATGAAACAACTCACCTTAGAGGTAGAGACACCCAAATATAACTTTTCATTGTTTAACACCATTCTATCTTGAGTGTGTGAGCGGAAAAGAATGAAGTCAAAAGATAGCCATCAACATGCCAAGTTGTTTGTGTTTTGCAACATCGAGATAGTTCATTTCCCTATGTCACTCTATATTGAAGTGATTTAAGTAATTCTATACTCTCCGGTGAATTAAGTGATTGTTTGTGTAACGATACAAAGATTAGTTAAGTAATTCTATGAAGAATACAATCTGACAGTCTGTTCAGTGTAATTTAGTGAAGTTAGTGCATTAGATTTTTGCTACTATGTTTGATGATTTAATAAGTGAATTTAGCAAAGCCGCCTCAAAGAGACACATGAATCTAGTTTCTACAAGATTGTGCCACCGTGAGAACCCTGTCAACCTATTTTGTTCCTTTAATGGACTAGATAAACAACAATTAACACTAGTGATCCTACTAGGGATTGGTTACTATCAACTACATACCGATAATGTGCTCCGATGAGAGTTATCCAAAGTATCGAAGTGATAATTGTTGAAGATAAATGTACAAGCTCATTTTCATATGAGCCATGCTTGGATAAATTTACCAAATATAAAGATAAAGAAAAAGTGGAGGAAAAAAATGAAAAAATAATAAAAGAAAAAAGTCTAGTCAAAATTCATGATGAGTAAGAGATACAATATCTTGCCTTGTAGTTAGTAGCATGTAGTGGAGAAAGTGGTAAGTTAAGAAGAAGGCACAAACTTCTTCACATGCTCATTGGTTATAAAAGTGAAGTGGGAACACATTCAAAACAAGGAGAGAAAGAGGCAAGAGCTCCCAGTAGTCGGATTTGGCCATTTTGTCATTTTGGCTTCCCTTAGACTCCTTCCAGCCGCACGTCAGTTTGTACATAGCTCTGTTGCAGAGCTCATATCTCAGTGCATATGTAACCATTTTGTGCGTTTAAACATTCATGGGAAAGCTTATCTCATGTACGTTCTGCTATCAAATATCTTTTTGAAAGCTTATGTAGTTTGCGAGATATCAGTGAAAGAGTGAAGTCCAGATTTTTAGTATACCTTTTGTAGATAGGTAGTCTATTTTGGTCGGTTCAGTTTCCCAACCAAAACATATCCACATTGCATGCTTTTTGTCTTCTTGGAAAGCCCTTGGCATCTACTTTCAGTGTCTCAAATATCTCATTCAGATCGTTCATATTCTGTGAGATATCTGTCAGAGAGTAAAGTCCAGTTTTATAGTGTACTTATGTGTGCAGGTGGTCCATCTTGGTGAGTTGCGTTTCCTGATCAAAACGCATCCAAAGTACGTGATTTTTAGCTTGTGGGAAAGCTATTTGTGTCTTTATTCTCTATACCAAATATCTTTCTCAAAGGATATATATTTAGAGAGCTATCAGTCCGAGAGTGAAGCTCAGTTCTTCAGTATACCTATGTGGATAGGTAGTTCATCTTTGTCAGTTGTGTTTCCTAATCAAAACTTGTCCAAATTAAGTTACTTCTAGCTTGTTAGAAAGCTCTCTTTGTCTACCTTGATTGAATAAAGGCTCAAGTCCATTTGAGTTTTGTATTTAGAGCAACAAGCTATCTAAGGTGCAGCTATTTGTCCAAGTGTTGGACATACAAGGGTGGTTCACTACACATTTCCGTTGCGCATAGGAGAACTCATTCTCCATAGTTGGTATCAGAGCAAACTTGATACTGAAGCTTTATCATCAGAGTTGGAGTTGAAGCAAAGCAAAAGAGGAGCTACAAAACAAGAGGGAGCTTCACAAACGCAAGAGCAAAGGACTATAAGTATTTGAGGTAACTCTCAAAGTCTTTGATACTCTTCAATGGCTGACTTGGGTCAACAAGTAGAGAAGTTGGATAAGGATAACTATCCCGTGTGGAGGTTTAGAATGACCAACTACCTAATGGGCAAAGGCTTATGGGGTATTGTGAGCGGGGATGATGCTCAACCTCAAATCAATCAAGCTATGGCCACCGAAGTCCAAAGGAGGCAAGCAAAAGAATGGGAAGAGAGGAATAGGAGAGTCATGTTCCTCATTTTGCAAGTCATTACTAATGCCATGGTAGGTCATATTCAACATCTAGAGAAAGCTAAGGATGCTTGGGAAGCTCTTGAAAGGATGTATTCAACAAATACCAAAGCTAGGAAACTTCAACTCAAGAATGAGTTGAACACAATCAAGAAAAGTTCGAGTCAATCCATAGCTGAATATACTTTGAAGATTAAGGAGCTAAGCGATGCTTTAGCTTCTATTGGCACAACAGTTGAAGACGAAGATCTTGTGTGTTATACTCTCAATGGCTTGAGAGAAGATGAAAGATGGAAGCCTTTTATAACTTCCATTAACTTGAAAGATGCATATCCAGGTTTTGAACAACTAATCCCTCATCTTGTCACAGAAGAGCTTAGCTTCGGTGGTCCCAAAGGAAAGGACAGCCACAACCAAATGTTATATGCAGGTCGAGGTAAAGGAAGAAACTCAAGAGGAGGCTCCAGAGGAAGAGGAAGAGGTCACAACCACTCCAACTACAATCAAAACAATTCGGAAGACAACAAGGATGCATCAAATGCCAACGCACAAGGAAGAGGTCGAGGTAAAAGTAGAGGAAGAGGTGGAAGCTCCTACAATTCTCATAAATGTATAACATGCTATCATTGTGGTAAAGTAGGACACTATGCTAGTGATTGTTGGCTGAAGAATGGAAGACCAAATGGAGGCAATCAAAGGAACCAAAGCAACTATGCAAGCACCTCAAGTGAAGGAAGCAAGGACACACTACTTGCAATGAGACATGAGTATAGAAGCTCTTGTGAAGATGACAAAAAATGGTACATTGATTTAGGTTGTAGTAACCATATGTCATGCCAAGGAAGTTTGTTCACTAATCTACAGGTACCAAGTGGAAAAGGATGTGTTGAAACAGGTGATGATACTCAACACATGATTGAACACATTGGAGATATAAGGCTTGGAGATACAAGCAGATCAAAGGTACTATCTAATGTTCTTCATGTTCCTACAATTTCAAAGAACTTGATTTCAGTAGGACAAATGGTAGAGAAGGGTTATCATGTCATATTCAATGAGAATGGGTGCTTCATAAAGAATCCAAAGGAAGGCTTCAAGGTCATTGCTCGAGGTAGAAGAGAAGGAAGGATGTTCACTTTGGACATCCAACATCCACATGGAAAGGTGATGTACATTCAATGTGGGAACAAGAAGATTTCAGAGCTGGACTTATGGCACAAAAGAATAGGACACATCAACATTCCAAAGCTGAAGGACATGAGCAAACATGAAGTGGTAAGAGGTCTTCCAAAATTTAATAGCATTGGACTACATGAGTTATGTGAAGCTTGTCATCTAGGAAAGCAAACGAGGCAGCCATTCAAGAGAAGCAAATATGTGGCTCCAAATGTCTTGGACTTGATACGTATGGATGTATGGGGACCAACCCAAGAGGCATCAATGGCTGGTAATAGACTTTTTGGCACCTTCATTGATGATCACTCAAGAAAGGTATGGCTGTTTTGTATGAAGCAAAAATCAGAGGTGTTTTCTATATTCAAAAGATTCAAAGTTGAAGTTGAAAAGGAAACAGGAAGGTCTATCAAAACCTTAAGGTCCAATGGTGGAGGAGAATACTTCTCCAAAGAATTTTCAGATTTTCTACAAGAGAATGGGATCAAAAGGCAATTCACTTGTAGGTATGCACCACAACAAAATGGAGTAGCTGAGAGGAAACATAAGCAAATTGTTGAAATTGCAAGATGCATGCTCAACGAGATGAAGGTACCATTGTACTATTGGGCTGAAGCTACCACAACCGCCCTTTACTTGATGAATAGGTGCACAACATCGGGAATACATCACTTGACTCCATAAGAGGTATATTCCGGTAAGAAACCTGATCTTACACACCTCAAAGTGTTTGGATGTGTTTGCTTTGTTCACATTCCACAAGAAGTTAGAACAAAGATGGAACCAAGGTCAGAAAAATGCATTTTCATCGGCTACTCGATGGAGCAAAAAGGATACAAGTGCTACAACCCTAGAACAAAGGAATTAAGAGTCTCGTGAGATGTGGTCTTTGATGAACTAAGACCATGGTATGAAGATAAAGGAAAGGAAAAGGTTCTTGAAGAAGATTGTGATGATTATGCAGGAACAAATCAAAGAGAAGCTCAACAATCAAGCACAAAGGCTTCAGGTCCAGAGGCATCTACATCAAATGAAGAATGTTCAACATGGAGGGGGGAGTCATTCTTTGTCTCCAAATTCAGCTCATAGTAGAGCCAAAGAGGCAAGTGCTACTCCAAACAGTGAGGTAGATGCAAGTGAAGAAGAATATGAAGAGGTAATCACTCCGATCGTAAAGCTAAATAGGTTAAAGAAGCAACTCTCTAAAGGCAATGAAAGAAGATCTTCAAGGACAAGGTATCCAACTCAAAGGTTGAGTTATGATAGTTTTATGGCGACACATTTTGCATACATGATGCAGGTTATCAAAGACAAAGAGCCTGAGACATATGAAGAAGCTTGCACACAAAAGGAATGGAAGCAAGCTATGAAAGAGGAGATCAAAGCTCTCAAAGATAATCACACATGGGAGTTAGTGCCAAAGAAAGAAGGTATGAAGATTGTTCCAAACAAATGGGTGTTTAAAGTAAAGAGGAATGCTGATGGTTCACTAGCTAGATATAAAGCTAGATTAGTTGCCAAAGGATTTAAACAAACACAAGGCATAGATTATGATGAAGTTTTCAGCCCTGTTGCAAAGATGGGAAGTATCCGAACCCTAATAGCAATTGGTGCTTCAAGGAGATGGCCATTATATCAACTCGACATCAAAAATACCTTTCTCAATGGAGAACTACAAGAAGAGGTATACATGAGTCAACTGGTTGGATTTGAAGATGAAAACCATCCAGATTTTGTTTGCAGGTTGAAGAAGGCACTTTATGGCTTGAAGCAAGCACCAAGAGCATGGAATCAGAGATTGGTAGAGTATCTAACTATGTGTGGATACAACCCAAGTAGTGCAGATCCTTCGTTGTACATGAAGAAGGAAGAAAATAGAGAGGTATATATTTGCATATATGTCGATGACCTCATCATAATAGGAAACGATGTTACAGGGATTAAAGATATCAAAAGGAAGCTTGGTAAGGAGTTTAAAATTTCAGATCTTGGGGAGCTAAAATATTTTTTAGGAATTGAAGTTGTTTATGGAAAAAGTGGCATCTTCTTGATGCAAAGGAAGTACCTGTTGGATGTTCTTTTCAGATTTGGAATGAGTGAATGCAAACCACTCACTCAACCCGTGGACACAAATACAAAGATTTGTTCAAATGATGGAGAACCATTGGAAGATGTAACGACATACAGAAGCATTGTAGGATCATTGATCTATGCAAACATTACAAGACCTGATTTGTCTTATGTTGTTGGTGTACTTTCTCAGTTTATGCAAGCCCCGACAAGTGAACACTTAAATTCAGCCAAGAGAGTGTTGAGATACATAAAGCATACAATTAATCATGCTTTGTTTTACAAGTTTGATGAAGAATTGCAGGTCAAAGGCTTAAGTGATGCTGATTGGGCAGGCTCAAAGGAAGATAGAAGATCAACCTCAGGTTATGTGTTCCTGATAGGAAGCAAACCTATCACATGGAGCTCAAAGAAACAACCTACTGTTGCACTTTCATCTATGGAGGCTAAATATAGAGGATTAGCTTTTGCCACATGTGAAGCAATGTGGATTAAAAATCTTTTGGCTGATCTTGGAGTGCAAGTTGGAACCATCCCTATATACGGTGATAACATGTCAAGTATTTACTTGGCAAGCAATCCTATGTTTCATGCAAGGAGCAAGCACATAGAGGTCCACTACCACTATGTAAGGGAGAAGGTGCTGAACAAAGATGTGGAGGTGAAGTTCATCAGAACCAAAGAGCAAGTTGCAGATATATTTACAAAGTTCTTGGATGCTTCTAAACTCAAAGGTTTCAAGGATGCGATAAAATTCAAGGACATGGATGAAGATAACTCCAAAATGAGCTTGAGGGGGAGTGTTGAAGATAAATGTACAAGCTCATTTTCATATGAGCCATGCTTAGATAAATTTACCAAATATAAAGATAAAGAAAAAGTGGAGGAAAAAAATGAAAAAATAATAAAAGAAAAAGGCTAGTCAAAATTCATGATGAGTAAGAGATACAATATCTTGCCTTGTAGTTAGTAGCATGTAGTGGAGAAAGTGGTGAGTTAAGAAGAAGGAACAAACTTCTTCACATGCTCATTGGTTATAAAAGTGAAGTAGGAGCACATTCAAAACAAGGAGAGAAAGAGGCAAGAGCTCCCAATAGTCAGATCTGGCCATTTTGTCATTTTGGCTTCCCTTAGACTCCATCCAATCGCACGTTAGTTTGTACATAGCTCTGTTGCAGAGCTCATATGGCAGTGCATATGTAACCATTTTGTGCGTTTAAACATTCATTGGAAAGCTTCTCTCATGTACGTTCTGCGTATCAAATATCTCTTTGAAACCTTATGTAGTTTGTGAGATATCAGTGAAAGAGTGAAGTCCAGTTTTTCAGTATACCTGTGTAGATAGGTAGTCTATCTTGGTCGATTCAGTTTCCCAATCAAAACATATCCAAATTGAATGATTTATGTCTTGTTGGAAAGCCCTTGGCATCTATTTTTAGTGTCGCAAATAGCTCATTCAGATCGTTCATAGTCTATGAGATATTTGTCAGAGAGTAAAGTCTAGTTTTATAGTGTACTTATGTGTGCAGGTGGTCTATCTTGGTGAGTTGCGTTTTCTGATCAAAATGCATACAAATTACTTGATTTTTAGCTATTTGGAAAGCTATTTATGTCTATGTTCTCTATACCAAATATCTTTCTCAAAGGATATATATTTAGAGAGCTATCAGTCCGAGAGTGAAGCTCAGTTCTTCAGCATACCTGTGTGGACAAGTAGTTCATCTTTGTCAGTTGTGTTTCCTAATCAAAACTTGTCCAAATTAAGTTATTTATAGCTTGTTAGAAATCTCTCTTTGTCTACTTTGATTGACTAAAGGCGCAAGTCCATTTGAGTTTTGTATTGAGAGCAGCAAGCTATCTAAGGTGCAGCTATTTGTCCAAGTGCTGGACATACAAGGGTGGTTCACTACACATTTCCGTTGCGCATAGGAGAACTCATTCTCCACAATAATCACCCCATTCAAGTGAACAATGTGTTAAGAACCCCATAATGTAAAGATAGTGAAGGCATGACTTCGGAAGGAAAGAGTGTTGCAAGTGAAAGTGTGTCAGAGTATTTCCTCATTTCCAATCTACAAGAAATTCTAGTAAAACCTTCGATGACATTTAGTGAAATTCTGCTGCCCGACAGCAACCTAGAGTTTGGTGAAATTCTGGTGTGTAGTAAGGGGACGATTTCCGACTATGTTTTGAAGACTATCAAAGATTCAATTTCAAATGAAAAGGCACACCAAACGCAGTCAGCATAGACCGAATCTGCCTCATAAGTTATGGTAGATATCACAAAGATCGTAGAAGAGTTGGTCTAGAAGCTAGTTATTATGCAAGAAGTTTGGAGAACAATTGAACGGCATGTCACACAATTCTCTTTATTCTAGAGCACTAGGAGGCTTTCTTAGACAGAAGGCTCAGAGCCTATTCAATCACTTAGTTTGCAACTCTTGCAAGGAGTACCTATGGTTATTGATCAAACTTCACCCATGACATCGGATTTTGACAAAGAAGTAGATGTCCGTGACTATTTTAGTCACAAGGCAATGGAAGACTTACAAGAAGGCAATATCCAGCCGATATCATTGATGCAAAATTTGGAGGATTTCTAGAAGATGTTCATGGTGCACATGTGAGAACATTTGAAATTAACTACAATGTGCTAGACAATCTCGATGATGCTAAGTATAAAGCCATCATTTTCCAAAACCACCCTAGTTAATGAATCTGCTCGATGGATAATAGAATTTGATCTTAACCATTTGCAACATTATGATGATGTCTTGAATGCTTTTTTGTAGCAATTAAGGCTAAAGAAGAATGCTGCTAAAATATTTGATTTGCTACAAAAATACACGCAAAAAATGAATCAAGGAGTGTAAGAATATGCTACCATTTTTTGCACCCATATTTGAGAGCTCTGATAGGACTAAGCCTATAATTGCGACAAGTAATGATCATCTTGTGTATCGACAGAATGACACTGGATGCAGTAATCAAAATGGCTCTACAGCTCGAGCATAAATTAGGTGGATTTGTTGAAGAATTGGAATGGGTAAAGTTTGGAAAAAGCAAAGCCCAAACATGTGTTAAAGCATGTTTATTGTGTGAAGTGCAAAAATCTAGGGCATTTGGCCACAATTTGTGCTTTAAACAAGGTTTATTGTGGAATTTGCAAGACGGGGAGCCATTTTATAGATATGTGCCCGTATAAATTCTAAGGCACAAAAACGACTTGTAGTGCATGCAATTATGCAAGAATCTGCTGAACTTGCAATGATGTATGTTCCTCCTCAGACGGGAAACATAACCTACTCTTTATACACAAATTTCAGAGCACCGCGGATCTGAAATTGCAATCCGCAATGTTGGACTCAAAGATCTGCAAATACAACTAATCGTGCATCTCAGCCAAGATGTCATTTCTATGGTGAATTGGCTCACATCTGCAAGCATTACAAAGATGCTCAAGATTATGATAAATGTAAGAAGGATCTCCAAAATCCCAGAATGAATATGGTAGTGATTTCACCTCTTGAGGCACAAATAGGTACCATCCTGACCCCTTCTAGTGAGATTCTGATCCCAAGTATTGAAATCTTTGAACGAGGAATCAAGGAGTTGAAGAGAAGATTCTCCAAGGTAGCCAAGGGGCACAAGCTGAAGCCGCCATCTTTCTTGACCCAATTCCACTCACTCTACAACAAGCAAAATCTTCTATGCCAAAAGCTCTAAAACCTACAACAATGGATTTACTTGAGTCATTAAAAACATCATCGGAAGGGCCACCTCTGAGCATAGCTTGGGATATATTGTCCAAAGCACTAAATTAATCTACCTTTAGGGCAATTATTGTCGCTTGTTCTCAACATCAGACAACAATTTCAGTAGCAAATTGACATGGATCCAATTTCGATACAAATTGTAGCGACAATTCATCCTGAACTAGATACAATTGTGGACCATGTGGTCCCCTTAATCACAATATGTTATAAGAATCATAAAGTTACATAAGTACGTATTGATGGCGGTTCTGAAATTAGTATCACTATTACAAATCTCTATAAGAAATTGGGCTGGAGCAAGATTGGACCTATTAAATTCTTTGTTAGGATGGCTGACCAGTCTAGAGTCCATTGAGTGGGCTTAGTAAAAAATATTCCCATAACATTGTAGGGTCCATTTTTCCATATGACATTTGTTGTTTTGGACCTTCCTGAGTCAGTTAAAATTTTAGACTATAACTTACTGTATGGATATCCATCATGAAAGCAAGCCAACGTCTTGTAAGACTAGTCTTCTGATGAATTAATTTTTAAAAGTAATCATAGAAATTAATATATTGTAACCCTTGATGAGATTATACGATGCAAACTGCATGCCAGACCCCATGTTGTCAAACTTGTCCATATGTTGCATGGTCTTTCACATGATGAGGAAATTACATTCCTCTCTACTAATAAAGATTTACTTTCCTTTGGCATAGTTGATATACAACATCTTGGATCACTAGTCGCCAGCTTCTTGCACCAAGCAACCTATAGAGGAAGAGGTCAAAATGTTAGTGGACAACTTTCTAAACCTAGGAGACCTACCAAAACACATACATCCGGGGATGGAGGATGCTTGTAGCCCGCAAACTTATGTTCCTAATGATCAGTTAATCACTTCTAACTTAGGGGATGATATAAACCCATGACCTATTAAGATTAGGGTGGGTTGGAAGAATCTTTTAAAAGGGATTTTATAGCATTAATAACCAAGTTCATTGCTGTATTTGCCTAAGACTATAAAGATATGAAAGGCCTAGATACTAGGATCTATTAACACAGAGTGGTCTTGAAACTAGATGCTCATCCAACTAAACAACAGAGTTACAACATGAATCCACACTATGTTAAGAAATTTAAAGAGGAATTAGATCGTTTGCTTCATATTGGGTTTATAGATCATGTTGAGTATGGATAGGGGATATCTCTAATTTTTATCCTTTACAAGAAGAATAAACAACTATGCATGTGTGCGCACTATCAAAAATTGAACCCTACTACTATTCTTTATCATTTGCCCCTGCCATTCCTCAATAGTATGCTTGATGAGGTTGTCTAATGGGAAATGTACTCTTTTTTAGACGGATATAGTGGCTACAATCAGGTTTATATGGTTGAGTTAGATATCCCTAAGAAAAATTTTATAACCAATGGGGAGTGTACGCATGCACAATCATGTGGTTTGAGCTCCAAAATGCTCCCACGATGTTTCAACACTACATACAAGAGATTGTTTCTCCTTACCTCACAAGTTTTATGCATGTCTACTTGGATGATTTCTCTATATCTCTAGTGCCATTTCGATTACGTTTCATTAAGTAGAAATTATCCGTTCTGCCTAAGTCCTAGTAAATGTGACTTTTTTGTCTCTTTTGGTAAACTTTTGGGCCATATTATCTCGCGAGGTAGAATTGAGGTTGATCCTAATAAAGTACAAGTTATCTTATAAGCACCACCCCAAAATCACCCAAAGATGTCTTACCCTTCCTTAGGCAAATCAGGTGGCATGGTTGCCATTTATGGTGGTTGGCTCATTTAACAATTCCCCTTAATCAATTGACTAAAGTATCTCCTCATGATTTCCAATGGACTATCAAATGTCAAGATAGTTTTATTCATCTTCAAAGACTACTTATGCAGGATCTGGTCCTGCAAGCTGCCAATTGGTATCTCCCCTTCCATGTTTTTATGGATGCATTCAAAATTTCTATAAGGAGTGTCCTCATGCAACTTCAAGATAAGTAGTATTATCCAGTCCATTATGATAGTCAATGGTTAGCTTTTGCTGAATGAAAAAATTCTATTATGGAGCACGAATGTTTGGGACTTATTTACTCTATGCAAAAAATTTGGCACTATTTGCTTCTTCGTAAATTTACCTTCCATTTGGACCACTCTACATTAACATATTTGGTTTGCGAGCAGAACTTGGTTAGCAAAATTGCATGATGAGTTCTTCTTTTGCAAGAATTTGACTCCGATGTAGTGCATCACCCTGGGTCTTCCCATGCAATTGTGGACTTTCTATCTTGATTAGGTTTGGGTGAAGCTCCAATGGGAGTGGAGGATTCCTCCCCAGCTATCTACATGAGTGACCCTAGCTCCTCACTGGCTTAATGGAATCTTATTGAGTCCTATTATGACACCCTTATGAACTTTTTGACGATTGGATGTCCACCAGATTCCTTGTCTACAACAACAAGGTAAAAAAGCTAGCTTTATACAATAGATGGTTCCCTTTTATCATAGCACACCTCTACCATGCTGACCCCTTTGGAGCTTGACTCAGATGTGTTCGGATGCATGAGGTACCTTCAATTTTGGCATTGGCTCACTATGCACCTTCAACTAGTCATTTTTAGATGCAATGAACACGTAAAAAGATCCTACAAAGTGGTCTGTGGTGGCCAACCATTAAGCATGATGTGCACGAGTATGTTTGATAGTGTGATCCCTTCCAACAAACAAGTTAACTCTTGCCACAACATTTCTTCCCTTTACAACTTATTCTTCCACTCGAACCATTATAAAAATGGGGCTTGGATTTCATTAGCCCAATTACTCCCCCAGCTGCCCTCATTGCTACTCCTTACATTTTGACCTGCACCTACTATGCTACACATTGGGCTACAGCCTGGGCAATTTGTTCTATAGTATGATAGTTGCCAAGTGCTTGTCTCGAGATCTTTTTCCACGCTTTCTTCTTCCCCTTAAAATCGTGTCAGATAGAGAAACTCATTTTGCAAATGAATTAATTGAAGCATTGATAGCCTCCATTCATATTACACATAAACTCAGTATTCCGTATTATCCTCGTGCTAATGGTGGTGTGGAAAGCACGTACAAAACACTATTCACTTTGCTCAAAAGAACTTAATACTAACTATCATGATCCCTAGCATCAAAGTCCTACCTACCGTTCTCTAGGCATACCACACTATGTGCAAAGTTTACTAAAAGATATACCCACTTTTAAATCACCTATGGAATTGAAGCCATTGCTCCTATGGATGTGGTTTTCCCTAGTTTGAGAGTCGCCATTGAGTGTAAATCTTTGCCTATTGAGTTGCTATATACTCGTATTGATAATACTATGAGCACTTGGCAAGAAGAGGTTTGGAAGTTCTCTGCCCCCATAAGAAGTACAATTGAGACAATCCCGGATGCATGATCGTTTCTTAAGGACTCTTATTTTTTAGATCGATCAACTTGTATTGTTTTACAACTCCAAGTCTGATCTTGATGCACGAAAACTCAAAGTCTGATGGTTCAATCTCTACATGATTTCAGTGCTGATTGGTTCAACATCGTTTTGGTTGGAGACCCTTGCCAAAGTACTCGTTAAACATCTGATGACTGGGGCAAAGCTTCATCCTTTTTTATCACCTTCCACATACTCAATCATTTGTTTGCCACCCCTATTTGCGTGGTGTGCATGATTATTATGGCATATCTTCCTTGACATGTGTTCATTAT
This sequence comes from Ceratopteris richardii, assembly GCA_020310875.1. Taxonomy (NCBI): domain Eukaryota; kingdom Viridiplantae; phylum Streptophyta; class Polypodiopsida; order Polypodiales; family Pteridaceae; genus Ceratopteris; species Ceratopteris richardii. The sequence goes on along the minus strand of CM035418.1, from coordinate 193,584,383 downwards.
TATGATTATATCATTCTTCCATCATCACATGGCACCAACATGCTTGTTTAAAACCTCTCTGTTTCGTGATGATCCGGTCTTGTTTTCTAAGTGTTTGCTACGATTAGTGTGCATTGCATCCTAAGCTCTCTATGCAAAATTACTGCTATGGAAGTACTTGCACCCTTTGAGCCTCTATCATAGGAGGCTCTTGCTGCACACCCCATTCCAGAAAGCCGTATTTGTGCCATAGCTGTCAAACCTACCTCCTCCACATATTGGACTTTGCACCTTAGCAACACTAAAGAAGACGAGGATGAAAGTGTCAACCTCCTTCTACGTAGACCTTATCACACCCAGGTTATTGTATCCTCCTCTTCATCCAGTGTCGAGCATGTCGATTACAGTCAAATGGATCACCCTCCTCCACCTCCACCCTCTCCTCTGATGGACATTGATGTTTCTTCCTCCTCTTTAGTCCCCCCCTCTCCAGCTCCTTCTCCACTAGTGGATGCAACTATGTAGGATGTGGTGCCTCCTTCCTTATCACCCTCACTGGTTAAAGAACCTTCTCCATCACCTCTGCCTTCTCCCAAACCTATTCGTATGATTGCAATGCCTTCTCTTGACCAAGCACCTCCTAGCCCATCTACTCCCTCCTCACCCCCTTATTGCCTACCTGGTTGTAATAAAGTGATAGGTAGGAGATGTTTGAACCACAACCCTTGACATATAGGAGATGGTTGAACTACACCCTAAGAGAGAGGATTAGCAAGTAATCCTTAACCATGGCTTTTGGGGCAAGTGGTTAGCCCATCACATTCCTAACCAAGAGGTTGTGAGCTCGATTCCTTACACTGGTACACTCCCTAGTATCAGATGGTCTTCCCCTTCCCCCCCTACCTCTCCTCTGAATTATGCACCTATGACTATCGAAGATGACCAAAAGCTCCCAAAAATCCCTCCTCTTGCCATCACATATGAGTAGTACTAGAAATTCGGAGTGAATGATTGATGCGGCTTGTAGGAGTTTGGTAGACTCAAAAGCTACTTGCTACACATGCAAGGCCATTGCCAAGGACATGGACCACTTACAGCAATTGGCCGAACATTTCAGATAGCACTTCAATTGGTTTTAAATCTACAACTGGTAGTTGTAGGTAGACTTGGAGCAGTAGCTGTTCACCAACGAGCAGTTGAGTGAAACCTTATATCAAGAGTAAAAAAACACAATATTTTAAAGGATGTCTTAAAGAAGCAAAGCAAGAGTAAGAGGAGTATCAGAAATAGGTTAACAATCTAGAAGATTCTAATGCCAGGCATCTCCTGTGCATACAAGAACTCCAAAAGGATACTCGTTTCAACTCCAAAAACAAGCAAACTATTATGCATTATTGTAGTAGACTGCCACTAGATTGAAGGAGACTAATGAGCAATGGTGTGCTCAAAGAATACATCAATAATAGTAGATACTACTAGCACAACAATAGGTGTCCACACTGCTCCACTCAATGGCTACAAAGAAGTTTCTGAAAGAGTAGGCTATTCATACTTCTCAGCAGGAAGCTAACCATCAAAAGCATCTAGCAAGGAGTAATTTTACTTACATGGAGAGTTCAATCTACACTTGGCTAAAGCACATAGCCCATCAATTTTTAACTAAGCCTCCAGGTCTAGCATACTAGATGGTTTTGTCAGTCTCCTATGGGAGGAAGTGAAGAAACCTTTGAAGAACCTCACTAAGAAAATATAGCATAATTTTCTAGAAGCCCAAGCATGCTTCAAAGCAGATGTATTTTCTCATTGGGAAGATGAGCAAAAAGATTTCCAATAAAGTCATTATCCTTATGTGTTTTTAGGGTTCAGGTCCTTCAGGCATGCCACTGTTAGCTATCAGACACCTTTGTAATATATCCTTGAAACGACTCATCAAAGAGGCACAAGCACACAAATGTAACTTTTCATTAACTAAAACCATTCTGTCTTGAGTGTGTAAGGGGAAGAGAATGAATTCAAAAGACAAGCCCTCAACATGTCGGGTTGTCTATGTCCTACTACACTAAGTTAGTTTGTTTCCATATATCAGTGTGTATTCAAGTAATGTAAGACATTTTATACTGTCTGGTGAAGTAAGTGATTGTCTCTATGATGGTACAATGAGTAGTTAAGTAATTCTATGAAGAATAAAATCTGGCAATCTGTTCGATCTAATTCCTTGAAGTCGGCACATTAGATTGTTGTTATTGTTTTTGATAATTTAGTAAATGAAGTTGGTGAAGTAGTCTGGGAGAAACACGAGTAGAGTTTCCTCTACAGAAATGACCATATGACCAATGTCAAAAACTCATAAAACTATGAGTATTGACGTGTAAATATGCATAGTGAATGAGTGACTCCATTGCATAAAACTACTTACCTAAAAGAAGCCAACTAGGGTTATCGAGCACCTATGGTAGCTAGCATACATCTCCAATGGCCAGATTGCATAAGTCCTCCACCTACATCAACAAAGAGATCCCGACATCTATGTGTCTTCTACTTAATAAAACCTCACTACAACCCCCATTATCAATGTCAAAGGCTTTATGCAAGAACGTAACCGCTATATCAATGACCACATGGACATACATAAGTGGTATTCACAGAATCCTACATCATGTGTATAGTGATAATCCAAATATATAAGGACACAAAGACATAGCCTCACTTTACTCTACCTCCAAGGTTGACCTTTTACAAATCATTTCACTTATGTAGTCGAAAATGTCCTAAAACTACAAAATTAGTTTCTAATTTTCACATTTTGCAAGGACGTACGACTTTCATATGTATCAACAAACTTGCAATTTGCAGATATTCTAACCAAATCTTTGGTTGAAACTAAATTAAACAAGTTCAAGTTGATGATTGGATTGCACGAGATTAAAGAGAGTTAAAGCCCAAGCATATTAGGCTTGAGGGGGAGTTGTTGGTACAACTACTCCAAGCCTAAATGCTTGGTCACTTATCTTAAATTTCATATGTTTATTTATGTATTAGCACATGAATGATCTCCTCTAAAAGATTGGATTTTTCTCCTTGTGAAAGTACATACGTGGAATCACTTCCAATTAGGAGTTCTTAGGAGAATCTTTCCACGACTTATTTGATGAGGATTTATGGAAAATCAAGTCCTAAAACCTTGGAATACTTTCAAGTAAAGACTTGAACTCAATTTTGAATCTTGGCTCCAACAAAAAGCTATAAAAGAGGACTACCTAGTCGTGTAGAAGAAAGGGAGATATAGCAAAGATTTCAGAGGCGTTTGTGTGGCATATTGAGCTCGCATTATAGATATTCTATTGAACTCACATTTTTCAAACATTCATTGCTAGTTTCAATCTAATTTATGTGCATTAATGCATTTAATCTTCCTGTGTCTCATCTTTTCTACTCTGTCATATACTACTCAAAATAATGAGGTTCTTTGATCTATTTCTTAGCGTGCACTTTATCATTTACAATGATTTAAGTTTTTATAGATTCATTAGATAGTCTATTTGTACACTACAATGTTTCATGTTAATTGCCTCAATCATTCTCGAGTTATGTGCAAAATATTTCCCTCTGTTCTACATATTGTTAAGTCCCAAAAATGTCGGGATAGATATCTGATTTGATAAGCATCATTCTCTGAGCATAGTTGATCATTTCAAGTAAAATAACTAGTGAAGGTTAGATACCATAGTCAACTAGATATTCCCAAAAGGCTTTTTGTCCAGTTATTACCAAGAAAGGAGTACTGTCCATTTTCTTGAGGAGGTGTAGTGATGAAAATAGCAAGTTTTGATTCATAGTGAAAAGTCCAAGTTATCTATTTTGATCCAATGATTTGAGGATCATCCTCCAAATTACTTGGGTGATCATTTGAGCTTTTGGAGAGGTCAAGAGGTCCACTTTACACTTTGCAACTCAATTTTGGATAGTATGAAGCAAGAATTTGGAGTACCATCTCATCTCTAGAAGGTGTCCACCATCTCCTCCAACATTTCTTACTCAAACACAGTCAACTTGTAGAGGCTCTTGCTCTCTCTAAGGAGCTCAAAATCTAGTGAGTAAGCAATCATTTGATATATATCCTTGTCTAATTTATGTGTATAAATTTTCATGTCATGTGCTCTAGTAGATTTAGAGAAATTGCAGATTTGCAGTTTCATAGTCATCTTCTACAAATCTCTAAAAAAATAGGAACGACTAGTGAGATTTTATGTATTATAGGAAGTAAAATATTTTTATGAAACCTCATTTAGAGGAACTTTGTCAATCTATAAGTGTGCTACTACTCTCAATATTTTTCACTCATAACTTTAATTTAGATTTAGCAACGTTTTCTATGAGCTCGTCAAGCTAAAATTCATTTATTTCGCATTAATCTGTTCTTATTGAAATTCTAGAGTACCAATTGGGTATTATTTCACTAACAATAAGTCTACAAGGCCCATTGTACTTATCCAAAGAACTAGGTTGGGTCTTGTGCAGGTTCGTTCGAATAACTTAATCCTCTGATATACCAACCTCAAGATTCTCCTAATTCTCTCTCATCTTCTTTGAGTGGTATTAGAGAAACTTCAAGATGGGAGATAGCTTTACATCAATGATTGAGAAGATTGATAGACACAATTTACTCAACGTGGAAAATTAGAATGGAAGCTTCCTTGCAAGAAAGTAATCTATATGGGATTGTATGAGGTGATGAAGCAATGTCTACTCCAATATCCAAAGGAGGACCTACTCAAGAAGAAATAGATAAAATCACACTTTGGTGTGCAAGAGATGCTTAGGCAATGTCATATATACTAAACTCTATCACAAAAGCAAGGAAGAACCATCTTTGGAATGAGTTCAATTGAAAAGACACATTCACAAATTTAGATTGAAAAATACAAAGCTTGCACGTACACCTTTGGAAATGAATCACAAACTAAGTGTGTATGAAGGTGAGTAGATTGATGATCCTAAAGAGTATTGAAGTTTAGTTGGTAGCTTAATAAATGATACTCACACAATACTAGATATATCGTATAGTGTGGGAGTGCTCAGCTACTTTATGCACTCACCTAGAAAACCACACATGGATGCAACAAAGATAGTACTCAAGTACCTTAAAGGGACACTTGATGAAGGTACATTCTATCATTACTCTTGAGATTTGGATATTAAATTATATTCAGATGCAAATCCATAAGAGCAAAAGATGATAGAAGAAGCACATTTGGATATTTACCATTTGCAAGATCAAATTTGGTTTCATAGAGTTCTAAGAAGCAACCAACAATTGCTTTATCTTCTACTAAAGATAAATATTGAGGTTTAACTATTGCAATTCAAGAGGCAATAGGGCTCAAAGAGTTGTACTCAAATTTGGGAGTTGTAAGTTCAAAACCTCACATACTTGGAGATAATGTAAGTTCCATGCATTTGGCTATAAATCCAGTTTTTCATGCAAGGATAAAGCACATAGAGGTTCATTACCACTTTTTAAGATAAAGCACTATGGCAAAGGAAAATGACTTATCATTTGTTTTAACTTAGAAGCAAATAATAGACATGATGACAAAAATACTTCATTGGATAAAGTTATGTAAGTTCAAGTCTATGGGAGGTCTTCAACCTATCAGGGAATGAAGACTCATGCATACTTTAACTTGAGGGGGAGCTGTTATAACACTATTTAGTAATATGAGTCAAATTTTGCTTAATCAGATTTCATTATGAGCTATTATATCTGTTGAAACACCCAGCTTGCAGTATGCTTGAGATAAATATGATCTAAATCAAAACCATCATTCTTAGTATATGATCAATGTCTACTCGTCATGATTGTATGCATATTTTGTAAGGCCCCCATTATGAGGAGAAGCCAAGCATGCTTTACCCAATTGATGGGAATCCCAACTTGCATGTTGGATGAAGGTCATATTGGACCATGTAAGGTATTCTAAGGAAAGGGAGTTACCAGGGTCCCCAATCATGGGGTCATGTGCAGCGGTGAGCAGCCTTGGCTAGGGGGTCCAAGGGGGCCAATGGGCTCCCTAGCTTGGGGGTCCGAAGGGGCAAGTGGGCCCCCTAGTGGAGGTGCGAGGTCAGCACCCCTAGCACGATGGTAAAGAGAATATTCCTTGGAATATTGCCTTTGGAATTCATAGGTCATTTATATTTGTTAGATCAGTTTAACCGACCTAAGCCGTGTATGGCAACTATGCGAGCGGTGGCTACGCATGCTCTACTGCCCATGTATAGCCGTCTATGGAAGGCTGCCCATTATCCTATATATACATGAATTTTGGACTACCTGAGACATCCAATTGAGCCAGCATACCTCTACCTTGTATCTCCCTATTTAGATTTTTCTAGATCACCATTTAAGCTCTACCTTGAGAGCCCATGGGTGGACAACACCATCATCTTTGTAGTTGCTATTACTAGAAAATTGTTGAGATTCTCCTATATCTGTTATCTTCTTTGTTATTGCTCTTGTGTCATTTTGTGTAACTATTGTCTTACATGGTATCAGAGCCGTAAGGTTCGAATATCTTGAGAAGTATCACTATTTTAGCCTACTAGAAAACTAGAATATCAGTAGATTATTTGAGTGATTACACGATGGCTTCCTCATTGAACACTAGTCTTGGTGCTTCAGGTAATGTTAATGATGCACCTATTCGAATTCGTCCACCTGCATTCATTGAAGGGAAGCTGGATGGAACGAATATACACTCTGGAAGTTCAAGATTTATGCAATTTTGGACTCCTTTGAATTACTTGACATTGTCATGGGACTGATGGATTTGGATTCAGAGCCTATACCAGTGAATATCCAACAAATTCAAGATTGATCATTCAGCCAGATCTTAATCTTCTACAAGCTTGGAAGAGGCAAAGTGTTGATGCATTATGTGCAATTGTCACTAGTATAAGTGATTATGTGCTTACTTTAGTTCAACATAGTACTAAAGCACATGAGGCTTGGGGCATATTGGCTCATCAATATGAGACCAAGAACCACACTAGGATATCAAAATTTAGAAAATCAGTTGGCAAATGAAATGCATTCTGATTTTGAAAAGGCTAAAGATTTTATCAAACAGATAAAAGATCTTTAAGATCAATTGGATGCAATTGGTGTTGTTATAACACGAGAGGATTTGGCTTGAAGATGTGTGCATATTCTTCCAACAAAGTATGATGGATTAGTAACAACCCTCAACACTAAGGTAAGACCAACTCCACTTACATTTGAAGGGTTTTGTGCTATGATTTTAGAAGAGGAGATGCAATTGAGGAATCGTTGGATTTCGTGCCTATTCCCTCGATCCGCCAAATCCGAGAGTAGAGCTACATTTCTTGCCACACGATTTGACCATCGTGAGTCTATATAAAACACATTTTCATCAACTTTACCGTCCATCATAGTCATGTTCATCTGAAGAAGTGAGTCTTATTGAGTTTCATTATCCTCATAGTTTTTGAATTCTGTCCTTCCTTTGTATCCACCTTGATAGTTGTTGTTGTAGGAGTTGATATTGTATCCATTGAAGTTGTTGAATCTTCCTATTGTGTTTCCATAACCTCCTCTTTTGTAACTTGTTCCTCTTTCGTTCTTTCGGTTCTAAAAACAATTTTCTTTAATATTATTGGTTAGAACACATATGGCAAATGGAGACGAGCTCTGCCCTCAACCCTTTCCTTGTGTACCTCCCATGTATCTTCATGTTGAACCTCTATATCTACCTCCTAAGTTTGATTGAGAGGTAATAGCTTCATCATTAGAATTTTTGCCCTTTCCTTTTTTATCTTTGATTTTATTATTATCTGTATAGAGAGAAAAGGATTGATTATCTTTTTGGTGGTCTCCATTCTTCATAAGCTTTGCCTCATGTGTGAACAATTATCCCATGAGTGTGTTGAAGTCCGGAACTAGCATGTCCATCTAAATATTCATAGATGTGGTGAGGGCTTCCCCTTTTTCATATGGTTTTATACCATTGATTACTTGCCTCACTATTTTCTCTTAATCGATGACATCTCCAATGCTTCCAAGTATATTTGAAATGTCCTTCATCTTGGTGAAAACATTATTCACACTCTAGTTGGGCATCTCCTTGCGTGTTGTAAACTCCATTCCATATTGGTTATTCCTTGCCTTGGTGCTTAATGATATTAATGTTTCAAGAGCACTCCATGTTTCTTGTGATGTCTTACAATTCCTAATGTGTGGAAGTAAGAACTAAGAGATAGATTTAAAAATGTACGAACTTGCCAAAGCATCCTTTGAGCACCATGTATTCAACCTTTCCTACTCCTCTTCTATTGGGTGGACCTCACCTCTAAGTATTCACATCATCTCATCTCTAGATAAGTAATCATAGAGGTTTCTCCCTTGAATATATGCTACCATTCTAGCTGACCATGTGGAGTAATTAGCTCGATCAAAATTGTCAATGGATGAGGGGAATCCATCACGCATGGTGCTTGGTTGCTCTAATACCACTTTGATGAGGTGATGGTATAAGTGTAGAGATGATTTGGTGCTCCAAAAAACTTTCTCTACACTGATGGGGAAAGTATCTCAACCCCTACGCAATGATGAAGCAAGAATGACCTCCACAGGTATCCTTCTTTGACCTCTATAGACCCGAAATGGTCTTTCTCAGATCATATGCAGAGAACTCGAGTGAACTTTTGCAAACCTGTAGTAAACACCAATAGCTTTCCAAAAAAACAAATTTTACTCCAAATGGATGCTTACACAAAGAGAAAAAATTTCTACAACATGAGCTAGTTGAATGCTCACAACTGCTAGTCAATCAGAGACCTCACTTCACTCTAGCAAGCTCAGAGAGTATATAGGGAATGAATCTCAAAAGTGTATAGCTTTAGAACACTCTATTATCTACCAAATGACATAAAAAGCATAGCAAATGGATAAATAGAGAAGGAGAACTAGCCATACAACGAAGAGAAATATATTTCTAACAAAGCCTACATAGAGAGAGAGCTATCAGTCACCCAACTTCACTAAAATGAATGTCGCTCCTAGACTACTCAAAGAATGCTCCAAAGAATTGATGGGCATTAAATAGACTCTAATGACTATCCAACAAGACAAGAATTACATCAAATGGATAATAAGGAGGGAGAACCAATGTTAACAACTCAGGGGTAGAGAGTTGCAACATTGCCTAGCGCACACACAAAGATATGCCTACTCAAAGAAAACAAACAAGCAAACAAGGGGCTAGCTTAAGCAAGGGGATTGCTAAACACCAAGAAGATGGCCAAAAGGAAGTCAGGATACATGCTCCTTTTATAGTGAGATGTGTGTCCCTAAAAGCTAGGAACTACCTTTCCAAATCAACCTCCTTACTTAGAGGACTTAGTTGAGATGACTTGGGGAGTGGTTGAGTGGCTTTTTGTGATGGAATCGCATGGCATTTGGCTTCATCTGATTGCTCCACATGTAAGTGATTGATTTCCTATGAATTTTTAGCTTGAAGCTTGACTTTTAACACTCCTCCTCAAGCTTCAATTCTTCGTCCTCATCCAAGCTCTTTCAGGTTGATGCAGTGCTTGAATTTTGAAATCTTCATTCCATCCAAAGCCTTTGTAAGAACATCCGCAACTTGGTCATTGGTACCAATATGACGTACTAAAACTTCCTTGGATATCACCTTTTCCCTCATGAAGTGATAGTGCACTTCAATATGCTTGGTTCTAGCATGATAGATAGGATTCGATGTTAGATGAATGCTACTCATATTGTCACAAAAGATTGGATATTTGTCAACTTGCAAATTAAGCCCCATAAATAACTTCTTAATCCACATTACCTCACATGTGACTTGAGTCAAAGCTCTATAATCAGCCTCGAGGGAAGATAATGCCACTGTGGGTTGCTTCTTTGAAATCCATGAGATGATATTGCTACCTGGCATGACTAGGTAACCACTTGTACTCCTTCTATCTTCCTTGGAACCGGCCTGATCGGCATCGGAATAAGCTTTGACCTACATATCATCATCAAATGAGTAGAACAATCCTTCATTTATAGTGGCCTTGAGATATCGTAAAAGTCTTGTTGTAGTTTGCAAGTGTGTAGTCCTTGTACTATGCATAAATTGTGACAACACCTCAACTCCATATGCTATGTTGGGCCTAGTTATTGTGGCATAATTGAAAGAGCTTGCAATAGATCTATACAAAGTTACATCCTCTAATGGTTCTCCATAAATGGAGCTTAGCTTTACATTAACTTCCATGGGATTCGAAATAGGCTTGCAACATAGCATCCCAAACCTCTCAAGTAGGTCTAGAATATATTTCCTTTGTAGGAGCATAATATCTCCTTTTTTGTATACAACTTCAATGCCAAGAAAATACCTACGATCTCCAATGATAAGATCATCTACATACACACACATATAGACGACAAGTTCTCCTCTTTGTTTGATGAAGAGAGATGGATCCACCTTGCATTGGTTGTAACCACATTTGATCAAATAGTCCACCAATATTTGGTTCCAAGCCTTTTGAGCTTGATTTAGGCCATAAAGTGCCTTCTTCAACCTACAAACATGATGTGGAAATGTTTTATGAACAAAACCATGTGGTTGGTCCATGTGTACCTCTTCCTCCAAGTCTCCATTTAGAAATGCATTCTTGATATCCAGTTGGAAGAGCTTCCATCCTTTGCTTGAAACTATTGCAATGACTATCCTAATTGTGCTCATCTTTGCCATAGGGGCAGAATGTCTCTTCAAAGTCCACTCCATAGGTTTGTGCAAAACCCTTGGCCACCAATATTGCTTTGAACCAAGAAATAGATCCATATGAATTCCTCTTTACTTGATACACCCACTTATTTCCTATTACCTATTGGGATTGATGGATGGACACTCCAAAAAATTAGTTGGTACTACTAATCCCTACTTTGTACCAGCCCTCTTTAACTTCAGATTTGCATTGCAGGCCCCCTTAGCTTTCCAATGACCCTAAATAAGTGCCTATATACTTTGGAAATGATGTGAGTAATGTTTGATACAAAACAGACTACTCCCAAGTTGATAATCCAATGAAAACCTTCTATTTTGGTTCACACACCTACTGCCTGTTAAGCGCAGTGCTTCGAGTACAGTAGGTATTAGAAACATTCCTTTTAGAGATATCAAATTAGCTTAATGAGTTAATGATTCCAACTAGAATCACGTAAAATAATTGACTATACAGAGAGCAATCAATTTAGCAAGTAAAGCATTACCCCAAATTTTTTAGGACCTCTCTAGAGTTTGATTAGTGGGTACTTCGACGCCTTTCTCTCACAATCCACTACATGGAATGTCTTCAAACTTTGTCAGCATGTAGTAGACTTAGAACTGAATCCAATAAGCTATAGAATCTTGAAAATGGTGGCACATCGACTGAGATATTAGCAATACAAAATGACTATTCTGATTGACAATTATAGAGAGATCAACAGATATAAGTAATGATCTATTGTATTATAAGACAATGTTGTACATGATGATGAGATGTGTAGGCTATGAGGTGAGCCTCACGTTCTTACAATGTGATGAACAAAGACTTAGAATTGAAGTGATCTCTACCGCGAGTTTTTTACATTTATCTTCTATAAATGTTCTATTCAAATTTTGAATTTGAATTCAACTTTGGCTCTCACTAAGAATGATCCACTAATCTAGGAGATATTCTCTCTAATGAATTCATGTTTTTTCAAATCCAGCTAACTCCACACGTCTAATGGCTTTTACAAATATTCCTTCAAGTCAATTTGACTTTTACAAATGGTAAAAGATAGAATCCATAGGCAATGGTTTCCATGGGTCTTTAATCAATTGCACATAAGGACTTCTCATGCCTAGCCAAGTTTGTAGGCTTGGCACTTGCACCAATAGCTCCCCCTCAAGCCAAAACATCTTGGCTTGAACTTCTTCATCATTCTTCTTGTATGTCTTGCAATCCAATCATAGATTTAAACTTCCAAAGTTTAATACCATCAAGTGCTTTGGTTAATAAGTGTGCACATTGCATATTAGTTGATACATATGCCAACTGAATTTCCTTGCTCAATAGCTTTTCTCTCACATAATGATAGTGAACCTCTATATGCTTGGTCCTAGCACCATAACTAGGATTGCTACAAGATGTAAAGAACTTGTATTATGTCCAAAAATCATTGGAGATGTAGTATGCAATCCCAAATCTATATATAGTAATTTGATCCATATGGCCTCTTGAGTAGCAGTGGCCAATCCTCTATATTCTGCCTCTATTGAAGATAAAGCAATAGTTGGTTGCTTCTTGGAAGACCATGATATAGGCTTGTTACCTGCAAACGATAGATAACCTGAGGTACTCCTTCTATCATCTTTGCAACTTGCCCAATCTGCATCTGCGTATATCTTGATATCCAAATATGAAGTATAAGGAAAGTATAAACCTTGATTTTGAGTGCCCTTAAGGTACTTCAAAATTCTCTTGGCAGCTTCCAAATGAGGTACTCTAGGTTTGTGCATAAATTGACTTAAAACACTTACTCCATAAGCAATATCAATCCTTGTCAATGTAACATAGTTCAAGGTTCCCACTATGCTTTGGTATCCTGCAATATTATCAAGCACATCACGTTCATGAGCACTTAACTTTTGGTTTACCTCCATTGGAGTGCTTCCTACCTTGGCATCTTGCAACTTGAATTTCTTTGCTTTACTCATAATGAATCCTTGATCTTGAAGGTATGTAGTCAACCTATGGTTCCATGCCCTAGTTGCCTACTTCAATCAATAAAAAGCTTTGTTCAGTTTACACACATATGCTACCTTGTTTGGGTCCTCATAACAAGGAGCTTGAGCCATGTACACCTTCTCTGAAATCCAGCCATTTAAAAATGCATTTTTTACATCCAATTGGTACATATTCCAATTCTTTGATGCAGCCACACTTACCAATACCCTGATGGTTGGCATTTTGGCCACAGGTGAGAAGGTTTCTTCATAATCAACTCCTTGGGTTTGTGCAAAACCCTTAGCCACTAGTCTGGTTTTGTACCTACTTATTGATCCATCAAAATTCCTCCTAATCTTGTAGATCCATCTAGAACCAATTACCTTCATAGACTCTTTCTTTGGCACTAGCTCCCAAGTATCATTCTCCTTGAGTGTTTCAATTTCCTCATCCATAGCTTCCTTCCATTCTGCCTTGGTCTTTGCCTCTTCATATGATGATGACTCTTCAAGTGACAAATCTTTTGCAAGATAAATAGAATGCTTAGTTATTAAAGAAGTGTCATAACCATATCTGATTGTTTTTTTGCTCTCCTTTTGTGATCTTCTGATTGCTTGGTTGGATGATTCAGGTATAGTCTCCAACTTCTTCATCTTGACTTTGCCTTTGGAGTTCCATGCCTTGAATTCTTCTAGGTTGATGATGTCCTCATCATCTGAGTTGATGTCTTCAATCTAATATGGGTCCTCCTTTGTAAGGCTTGGAAATTCCTCTTCCAAGTCATAAGGTAGTTTTACTTTCTTGCATTCACTTCAAACCAAGAGTCATTCTCATCAAAGACAACATCTCTACTAACCATAAATCCTTTGTTGGAAGGATTGTAAAACTTGTATCCTTTCTGATTCAAGTCATACCCTATGAAGATGCACTTCTCTGCCTTAGGGTCTAACTTACCTCTGATTTGAGATGGTATATGCGCATAAGCAACACATCAAAAGATCTTGCAATGATCAAGTGAAGCTCTTCTACCATGCCACATATGGGGTCATCCCATCAAGAGACTTTGATGGCAATCTCTTTACAAGATAAATAGTAGTAGATACAATTTCTGCCCACAAGTAATTAGGTAATTTTTTCTCATTTAACATTGACCTAGCTATTTCAAAAATTAATCTATTTCTCTTTTCTACCACCCCATTTTGCTCAGGGGTATACCTTGTTGTAATTTCTCTCTTGATTCCTCTATCCTGCAAGAATGCATCAAACTCATTTGAGAAGTACTCACCTCCTCCATCTGACCTTAGTCTTTTTAGGCTTCTTCCTGTTTGATTCTCAACAAGTGCAAGATACTTCTTAAACCAAGTGAATACTTCATCTTTGTGCTTCATAAAATATAAGATAGTCCATCTACTAAAGTTGTCAATGAAAGATATATAATACCTTGATCCAGAAATAGAGGGATCCTTACTTGGTCCCCATACATCTGTATGGACAAGCTCCAAGTAGTCCTCATGCATGTACCCTTTCTTTGAGAAGGGTAACTTGTGAGACTTTCCAAATTGAGAAGCATCACATTTATAGATCATGTGTTGCTTGAACACATTAGGTATCCCAAGCACACATTGATCTCTACAAATTTTCTTTAAGGTTCTCTCACCAACATGCCCTAACCTCTTATGCCAAATTTCAAGCTCTGATAATGTTTGGTCTTTGTAACTGTAAAGTGTAATATTCCTTGTATCTTCAACTTCAAAAGTAAATAATCTACCTATCTTTTCTCCTTTGGCAATTCTCTTGAATCCACATTGGGGATCCTCCATAAATGCTCCATGTTTGTTGAACCTGACCTATTTTTTCCACAATCTGTCCAACACTCATCAAATTCTTGGTAATTGTAGGTACATATAGAACATTGCTCAATAGATTTCTATTTCCATGAGAGGTTTTAACATTTCCTACCTTGATCATTGAGTGCTTGGTGTCATCACCTATTTATACCTTATGTTTACCCTTAGGTTCCTCAAGATTAGAGAGAAGAGCTACATTGCCTGCCACATGGTTTGAGCATCCTAAGTCAATGTAGAAGAGATGGTCATCATTCATGCCTCGCTTTGAATTCATATTCATGATCAGAAGGGAGTCCTCTTGTTCCTCTATATAATTGTTGTAATCTTTCCTTTATTTGTAGCCTCCTTGGTAGTTGTTATTGTAGTTGTTTTTGTAGTTGTTATTATAACCTTGATGATGGTTGAATCTTCCTCTTGCTTGTGGATATCCACCTCTTTGGAAACCTCTACCTCTCTGATTCTTGAAGTTCCTGTAAATATTACATGGGTAAGAGTTCCTTCTACCAAATGAGTCATCGTTTCAGCTCCCTAACTTCATCATATTCCTTACTCTTTTTTATTTTAAATTTATCCATGATGAACACAATCAATTTCATAAGTAGGAGTTCATATGTGATCCTGTGTGTGAGATTCATAAATTAATGAGTAGTCTTTGAGATAATAGCCAAGCACTTAAGGTTGCTATTTGTACCAACAAAGAAGGATCTGATTTTCTAGATCTGAACCCTTGATCTTGAAGGTATATAACCAACTTGTAATTCCAAGATCTAGGAGCTTTTTTAAGTCCATAGAATGCTTTCTTAAGTTTCCAAACATAAGATGCATGATTTGGGTTTTCAAAACCTTGCGATTGTAACATATATATACCTCTTCACTTATCCAATCATTTAAAACTGCATTTAATCAAGTTGGAGAAATCTATAATTATTTTCAACAACAATACTTATCAATGTTCTAATTGTACTCATCTTTGCAACACATGAGAATGCTTCCTCATAGTCTATACCATGAGTTCATTAACATCCTTTGACAATTAATCTTGCCTTGTATGTGCAAACTAATCCATCTGATTTTCTCTTAACTTTATATACCCATCTACAATCAATTACCTTTTGATTGGGTGACATTAGAACCAAATCCCAAGTGTCCATCTCCTTGAATGCATCTATTTCTTCTTACATGGACTTTTTTGAATTAGGGTTTCCCTTTGCCCTTCGCCAAGTAGATTGAATGATTTGTAAAAAATATGGAATCATATCCATACCTTTCTCGTTTTTTCTTCTCCCGCATTGATCTTGTAGGGGCTTGGTTCAAGCCTTCTCCACACTCCTTCATTTTGGCTTTGCCTCTTGACTTCCATAGTTTTTAATCCTTTTCCCTTTCATCTCAATCCTCATCTCTATCAGTTCTTGGATCCTGGACCTATGTATCATGGTGGCTTCCTAGTTGATGAGAATTAGAAGCAAGATCATATGGTACAGTTACCTTTTGTTTGTCGTCATCATACCAAGACTTACATTCTTCAAACAAAAGATCCCTACTTGTAGTGAATTTCTTGGTTGAAGGATTTTAGAACCTCTAACTCGTCTAAGTTCAACCATACCCAATAAACACTAGCTTTGTTGCCATTTTATCTAGATTACATCTTATTTGTGATGGTACATGAACGTAAGCTAAAGAACCAAACACCTTGCAATGTCCAAGACTAGGTTTTCTTTCATGCCATGCTTCATAGGGATTCATACCTTGAAGTGATTTGGATGGTATTCTATTGACAAGGTACACAAGAGATGAAATAGTGTCTGCCCAAAGATAATGTGGAAACCTCTTCTCTTCAAGCATTGTTCAAGATCATCCAACCAAAGTCTTGTTTTGCCTCTCTGCAATTCCATATAGTTGAGGAGAGTATTTCGTAGTTACTTCCCTTTTGATACCTTTATCCTACAAGAACTAACCAAACTCTTTGGAGAAGTATTCTCTCCCTCCATCAAATCTGAGCTTCTTGAGTGATCTACCTGTATGATTCTGCAAATGTGCTAGATACTTTGTGAAACAATAAAAAAATTCATTCTTACTTTTGATAAAGTACAAAATAGTCCATCCACTATGTTCATCAATAGATAAGACATAATACCTTGATCTTGACAATGAAGGTTCTTGAATTTGCCCCCATATATTCATATGGTCTAAGTCCAATACAGTGTTGTGGATGTAGCCTTTCTCTTTGAATGGTTGCCTTTATGCCTTTCCAATCATACATGAAGCACATCTCTTGGTCATGTGTTGCTTTGATATGTTTGGCAGCCCTAGGACACTTTGATCCGTGGATATATCCTTCAAGGTTCTTTCATTCACATGAGCGATTCTCCTATGCCACACTTCAATCTCACTCAAGGTTTGATACGCAAAGTTGGAAGAGCTATGTTCCTAGTTTCTCCTAATTAAAAGTAAAAAGCCTACCATGCATCTCACCTTTGGCTATCTTCTTGAAGCATTGGCATGGATGTTCCACAAGAGCTCCATGTTGGGTGAACCTAACTTCCAAGACTTTTCCAAATATTTGGCCTACACTTATTAGTTTTTTAGTGATAGTGGGTACGTAAAGAACCTTACTCAGAATGTTTGTCTTGCCATTGGAAGCTTTGAAATTATAAATCTTCTGCACATTCTACTTTGTATAATCCCCTATTTTTACTTCATGTCTATGCTTTGGACTTTCCAAGTCATATAGAAAGAGAAATGTTTCGTGCAACATGATTTGAACATCTTGAATCTATGTAGAACAAATGGTCATTTTCTTTACCTTCCTTATAGCTTAGATTCATCAAAAGCAATGAATCTTCATGTTGTTGGTCTTTAGAATAATTGTTTAGTCCCTTCTGTTATTGTTGAAGATGTGTCCACCACTACCTCCATTGCTACCATATCCACCTCTTCCACTTCCTTTCTGGGTTTTCCCATTGAACCAACAATTGTGAGTGGTATGGTTGGTCTCATCATAGAGGCAACAAGGTTTAACATTCTCGCCTTTGCTTTTGTCATGCTTTGTTTCTTTCATCTTTCCTTTCCACTTGCTCTTGCTTACAAAATTGGCAAGGGAAGTCTCCTCTTCATCCTCTTCTTCTTGCCTTTCAGCTCCTTGTCCTTCTTATCTACATATAGCACACCAGTTGAATTACCACGGTAGGAGGTACCTTCCTGTATGCTATTGTTGGCCTCTTGATGGAAGAGTTGTCCAAGGAAGATGTTGAACTCTGGAGTTTGCCCATCCATGATAAGATCATAAGCTGTGGTGAAAGATGCCATTGCTTGTCATCTTTAATCCCATTATGAATTTGCCTCATGATGGCCTCTTCTTCATTCATCTTTCCAATGGATGTCGATTGATCATCAAGTTCCTTGATCTTTTTAACAAACTTTGTGATGGTTTGTTTAGGTGTCTTCTTCATCTATTTGAACTCGTTCCAAAGATGGTTCTTCCTTCCCTTTGTGCTAGTAGAAAAGCAACTCTTTAGGGAATCCCAAGTCTCTTAAGATGTCTTGCATCCTCTAATATGTGGTAATACAAAATTACAGATAGCTTTTGAAATGTATGGCCTTGATTGAGAATCCCTTGCACACCAAAGTGTGAGCTTATGTATCTTGTCTTGTGTAGGTCCTCCTTTGGATCTTGGAGTAGGAATAACTTCATCACTTCCTACAATTCCATAAATAATTCTACCTTGAAAATATGGCTCCATTCTGATTTTCCAAGCCACTTAGTTATGTCGATCAATCTTTGCAATCATTGAGGGAAAGCCATGACCCATCTTAATCTAGCTCTGATACCACTAAAAGAACTTGGAAAACCTTGTAGGAGGTAGGAAAGTGAGTTGTAAAGTGATGAAGTTCGGTTCAGACATGAAGCATAGAACTAGCCCTTGATCTTATCGATACTCAAATAGACCTTATTATCATCTAATAAGTCAATAAAATCCACTATGCACTTTGAAGGATCAATGATAAAGATTCTATAAAAAAATAGATAGGTTTGTGCATTATCTACCTCAAAAAAGTTGTTATCTTTGGATGACACAATCAACTTCAAATGCTCATAGCCGCTAACATGCTTACAATTGGAAAACATCATTTTGGAGGAATGATACAAATAGGTTTGAATGTATAAAATGCAAAAGGTTACAATTAATAAGTGAAATATGCTTTTGGAATTAAGTTGACACTCAATAGTGGTACCTCCTATTTTTTAGGGTTGCATAGAGATAGACCCGAAGATAGAAAACTACAATATTACCAAATCTAATAAACCAAATGCTCCAAAAACATTGTACACATAAATATGACACTAACGCCTTTCCAATGAATGCTCATGCATACAATTTGGAGCTTTCTCTAGAGAGGAGCAGCCTCTACAAGTTCAATATAATTGAAGAAGATGATGCAGAGAAATCAAGAGAATGATGGCCAAAAAATGCATGTATACTTCTTCCATGTAATGTACAAGTGATTTGAAGTCCTTATATAGACTCTTGAAGTGCTCCAAGCCTTCTACAAGTGGATTTTGAATTCAAATGAAGGCGGTATAGGTTGTTGAAGAGAATTAGTTCACTTCCCTACAATCTAGGAAAAGTGAAGATCTAATTTGATCTACTTTTAGGTGATTGATTGAATCATTGATTTTGAAGCCCAACCACCTCTAGCTCAAGGAATTTGAGCTCTTGGTCTCTCTTTTAACATGTGTAAAGCTCTAGGCTTTCACATTGCTAAATGATCCGTAACAAATTGTTTTTTTTTATAAATACGATAAATAAGCATAAATAAGAGAAAACTTCAATGAATATTCGAATACGATCCAAATGATAGCTTTTTATGTAGATCAAATCCACCTCAAGCATAGTGTAAGGTTGATGTTCAAGTAGTTAGCCTAATATGGTACCCATACTATTATCAAGAGATTACGTGAGTATAGTTTAGAATGATTCCATCATATTGATGTTCATACATAAAATTGAGTTTCTCTCTCTTGGACTAAGTTGAGTCTTATCATGTAGAATGTGGTTTTAGTTTTAATAGTTGCTGAATTTTCTCAATATCACTTCATCTTTTATTAAAGACTTAGGTCCACATTTTAGACCATGATAAACTTATTATGGAAAACTTTAATATTGAATCAATTGTTTGGGTTAAGATTGGAATCTGTTCACATCCTATTTCATTTGAGTGACTAAATCTAGTAGATTTGCCTAAATTTAAAGTTTATCACAGTACTTGGGAATGATTTGCATTAGTTGTGAGTAATATTTGCTAGTAAGCCTTGCAAAATAATCTTTTTGTTTCAATTTTGAGAAACTTCCCTCTAAGATATGAGCATAGTCAGATTCTCTAGAAAGTATTTTTATGCTTTTTCCCTTTACTAAGTTTTTAGATTATAATTATCAACATAAATCTATACACATCCCACATCTTGGGGTTATCTATGGATATATCCATAATGTTCAATTATTATAGTTTCACACATGTCTTTGGATTCGAAGTCCAATCATGGGTGACCTATTAAGCATGGCGATGGCGGTGACCTAAGGAGCAGATTGTTCATGCCCACACTCTTTGTGAGCCTTTGGGGACACACTGACGTGTGCATCAATTATCATGATGGATGCTAATTCTAGCAACTGAGCACTTCTTCCACCACCTAATACTCTCATGCCAGTAGGTGAGCCCGTGAAGTGCACCAGTTGTGAGACTCAATGCTAGTGTAGAGAGATGTCCTCTGGTTTTGGTGCCACGTGGCTAAAGTTCTCGTGCCATCACCCACCTGATCTTGGCTCCCATCATTATGGGCTGAAGATATGCAGAGATGGGTTCTAGCGGGTTAGTGGCTATGCATGTTTGGAGGTCATTATGCATCTTCTAAGGCGACTTCTGTGTGTGACACATGTTCAGATTTGATCATCAGAATGGGACGTCTTCAATTTCCACTCCAGCAATCATTAGGTGCCCCATTCTACTCATTCTTCGGCACTTCAAACACTCATTGATGGTGGCCACTCCAAGTTGGCCAGCCCATGTGCAGGCTGTCATAGCATACATACGTCGAGATGATCTGAGCTCTTGGGCCCCAGCCATGTCAGCATGCACCTCTTTAGTGTGGCCGCCCTGATGCTGAAGCAGATCATGCTCGGCCATTCCAACTCTAAAAGTGGACATGCAAATGAGAGTAATATAGAGAGGGGCAACACAAGTGATATTGGGTGTCAACAGTGGAACATTAGAAGAATTAGAGGTTAAAGAATCTAAGACATCTATTCAAAAGTGATGCTCTCTCCCGAGAATAGCGTCAACGCTCTCCAATCGATATGATACTATTTCTCCATTGCTCTTTTTCATTGACATTCTTTTTTCATGCGCATAGCACATGGAGGATTAGCTACCTTGATAAAGAGACTTAGCAAAAAATGTGATGGGGTTGGATCACTTTAAGTAGCATGACAAAACGATTAACTTCTTGTTAACTTATTGTGCATGATGTGTTCTATCCACTTTCAAGAATACATTGTTCATCTCTCGTTTGATAAAGGGGACACAAGTATATAGTGCCATTTTGAGGAGTTCCTTCATACATCTATCCTTATCATATTACACTATGGGGCTATTACATGGATCCATTTGGCATGAATTTGCATTTTTTCTGCTTTGTTCCATGGAATGAGCATAATTATCAACGGATTGTGGGCATTCCTATCCTCCAAGCATGCCATAAATACATGGAGTAGATTGATACATGGGCAACACACATAATTTAAATATGCATGATGACCATATATTTGTGAAGGATTGCCTTCTATGCCATAGTGAATATCATTTACTTGACGCATGCTTTTGGGGCCCAAATAATTCATGCTTGGGTGGATTTGAACCATTATTTGATAAAGAAGAACTTGAAGCATTTTTTGCATGGGGCACACTTTGGGAAAGAAAATTTCTCATTGTAAAGATGGAATAAGACTTTGGTATGGGATTTTCATATATAAAAGGGTTCTCGAAAGGAAATGGCGAGAATATGACTGTAACCCATCACTATGGGATTATACATGCATGCCACCAAGGTTATTGGATAGATTTATTGATAGCTATGGGGAATCACAAGAAAGAATTAAGGACACTAGCTATATTCTAAATGATGAGCTACCAATTGCATTCAGAGTGTATTTTAAAAAGAATGGAAAAGTTGATTCATGTATGCATGAGCCCCTCAAATCCCAAAATAATGGAGAAGATGCCCATGAGGTTACATTGGCACATGCACTAAAAGAAGATGATACATTGTGTGTGAATTCCACATCTTACTCTAATGTTGATTCATTGCATGAGAAAGTTGATCCTAAAAGAAATCTTATTGATGAGCATACTCATACTATGACATTGATTGGTGATGAAATAGTTATGTATTTGGATGATCATGGTATTGCACATAAGGAAGAATGTCCATATGATATGCAAATAAATGAATTCTTTAAAACAAACACTTTGATGCATGATGATGAAATCCATATTATTCCTGCTCCACATTTTGATGCTCATTGTGAAGAAAAAGATGAGTCACATTCATACATTGATTCATTACATGTTGATGATGGAAAAGAAGATACACTTGCTCACAATTTTAGTGAAAATGAAAGCACATATGATGTCACATTATGTAATTTGATGCTCCACCAATTCTTGATATTTATGACGATGATATGGTCACATTGTATGATGCAAAGTATGATTTTATACCTATCTTTATTGTATATTATGATGATGATTTAGAATGCATTGATGATGCACATTTACATACTTTCATGGCAGCCACCTATAAGCATGATTCCATATTGTATGATGCTATTACACCCATGTTTGATGCATATGAGGGGTGTGATTATGAAGAAGAAAAAGATAACAATATTTTTACCACCTTTGTGATGCATAGCAATGAAGGGAATGATAGCAAAAGCATTATCTATGTTAGCACAAATGTTGCAAAAATGATTGAGGATTGTGGAAGACATTATTTGTCATTCATGGATCATCCTAGCCACCCCGTTTACTTCATTGTTTAGTTTTATTTCACTTATGAAAAAAATTACCTCATAAGGAAAGCATGAGTAAGTTTTAAAAGCATATAACACAAAAGGTCGCTTTGAAGTGTGCCACTCTTTATTTGATTATTGATTGGGTTGATGCATATGGGATGGATATGATGAATATTAATCCATGTTCTCATTCTCTATGTGAGTATTATCTTATTTTTATTGTATGGAGAGTTATGATTGGTTCATTCCCTCATGTACTAATTATGTTTATGTTTGGTGAAAGTATTTGCTTATTTGTGCATAATCTAGGTTGCCACAAAGATAACTTGATATCGACTATTTGCATTGATGATGATGAGCAATTTCATGTGCAATTCCAAAGTTTGAAGCAAAGCATGGAGCATGATGATATGAAGCATGTTGGGCCATGCACTTTGGTTGGTGGATGATGTTCCATAGGGTAGAAGCATTTAGAAAGCCTAGGATTGGTATGTCATGTGTGGGTTTGGATCGACCATGCATGCCAATGTTAGGAGGCATGTTTGCATATGCACTTCGTGAGTGGTTTGGATTGAGAAATTCCTATTCTAAGGTCCCAATTGAAGGGTGAGAAAGATGAGATCTTAAAGGGTGTGAACCCTCTCGGGCAAGATCTCTAAATAGATTAAGAGATGACATCCAAGAAACTCATTTTAAACACTTATAGTATGAGATTTAGTGGAAGACTTCTTATTCTTAAAGAAACCCACCTTTCATTGCCTATTTGAAAAAGCACAAAGTAATAATTCATATTCTTAGAATGGTAGACTCATTGGCCCTCAAAACTTTCCCTCTTGTACATACCTTTCATCTTTAAACATTAATGTGACCTATTAGTTTGTGTCATATGTCTAAGACTACAATATTCTTGGATGCTCAATAAAAGTAAGTTGTATATCCTTGATTAGGGTGTACCTACAAACTAGGAAACCATTCTTGCATCTTGCGATTAGCAATGGGGTTATACGTTTCTTGTGGGTTTTCCACAAAGATATCCATCTTATTTAGATTGACTTAGTATCCTTGTTCTACCATTCGTGCAAATGATACAAGGTTCTTGATGATAATTGGTACATTAAGTATACCCTCGAGATAGCCACTCTAATGGTTGTGTCAAGAATCTGATATAAAATGCATGCCATCTGATGAGGGCTTCATCCTTAGTCTATACATGTCTTCTATCACTCGATTCATGATAAGTTCTCAAGGAATCCTTAGTGTTGCCTATGCATCTATTGCATCACTATTTATGTACCCCAAATTATGTACTTTTTCCATGAATCATTAACATTCTTAGTTCCTAATTGATGCTAAAAATCACAAATCATATAGCTTTGGTATTCTTACCTTGACATCATCAAATTGATCCATACCTCTGATTTTTCCGTACATTTTTAAATTAACTCGTTTCTCATGCAAGGTGTCTTGGCTCGCCACAAACATAGCAACCATATCCACTCTTTTCCCTTGGATAGCCTTCTCTATCTCTTCTTCCTCTTGATACATCTCTAATGCATTGCTATGAACATCGAGTATTTCTTTCTCCTTCGTTTCTTGATGATTACTTGGCTAGAACTCCCTCTTCCATACTCGAGCCCTCCACTTCTAGCTTTTCCTCTTGCACTACATGAATAGAATGCTTCGGCTTTCTTTCCATTAAATGTACCTCATCCAAAATCCATTCCCTCTATCACCATTAGTGGTACAAATGGATCAAACTTACACATTGATCCCAATACATATATTGAAGTTGTAAGTGAATGATTCTCCACTTATCTTCATCCTTAAGAAAATTAAAGGTATCTGCCACTAGGTCAACATCATCTATGTGATACCCCATTGAGCCAAGGGCATTAGAAAGCTCAATTATCTTCAATATATTTTCATTATTTAAACTTCCTCCCTCTTTTTTCTTAAACTCTTTTAACTCATATATGAGCTAGATCTTCCTTTAGTATTTTGTCACGGAGTTCAACCTTGAAATGTCTCTTGGACCCTTCTACTTCTATTAAAATTATAGATATAACAAATTATACTATTGGCTATATGCAAGAATAAGTATCACTATAATACCCTTATCTCGTATTGATTTAGCACATATATATTTTGTCAAAAATCAGGCTTTGAGTCTATTTCACTCACTAATTTCCAAAAGATGTTTCCAATGAGATAGTTTGAAAACCTTAACCATAAGCTTTGAGATTTCGTTTTGTCAAATTTCTCTATGTGGGCATGGACCTCTTCTATATTTTCCCTTCTCACGTCTTTATGATCTTCCATAATTTTTCCTTGAGGTCTTTATGAACATAAATTATGGAAATCTTATGGGGGAAGGGTTTTACACCCCAATACATCTACCGAAGATTGCTTCCTTCTACTCGGTGCATAATACTCATCTAGAATTTTCTATGTACCTCTATGGAGACTCACAATGTACCTTTGCACACCACTTCAAGACACACTATATGCGTGCAACACTCTCTAACTATGTGCAAAGATATAGCTTCAGAAACTTGGAAATTTCTTAGAATTCAATTAGTAGAAAAACTTTCAACTTTGGCACACTTTGGGGCACTACTTGAGAGACCAAATGAAGCATGAAATAAGAAATAGTTAGTAACGATCCAAAACAATTGCAATCTTGTACAAACAAAATTGTGAAGGCCTAATTGTATATGCTCACTATTCTAGACTTTTGTCTCTACCTCGGTATAGATCCAAAATGAAATTCTAAAAACTTAGATGAAATTTTAAGAGCTATCCAACAAGCATTGAGTCAACGCAAACAGAATTTAGTGTTGGGAGAGCCATCCATTTCAAGAGGGGTTATCTCTTTGCAATGCTCTCTACCTTTTTTGAACTCAATAAAAAAGAGTATGATGAGAGAGAAAAAAAATGCTCTTCAATTCCTCACAAATGGAATTATTAAAGTCTACCTACACCTCTAGATAGAGAAGAGAAAAATCATGAGAAAATGAGATAAACAAGCAAGGGGGGCTGCTTCTTGGAGTTTACATTCAGGGAAAAATGAACCCTAGATGGGCCTTCTAGATTAAGGAGTGACTGACCATGGAACAATGAGAAGAGGGAGGTGGAAATAGTCTAGTCCCTTAATCACACACGCTGGGCATAGGCTTCCCTTGTTTTCTTTGTTTAAAGATCTAAAACCATCTAAACGAAGTGGGTTTCTTTATAGAATGGTTTAAGAAACCTGACAATACTTTTAGAGCCATTAGATGATGAAATATCAAAGGGTCAAGATTAAATTATAAAATTCAAGGTGCCTATGAATATGGACCATCGGATTGGATTGAGATCAAATGGCTAAGAAGAAAGCAATCATTACAAAAGGCCCTTTTGCAATGGACCATTAGATTTCCTCTTCAATCGGGTGATCTTGTTTGAATTGGAAGGACATTAGGCACTGCCATTTGTGGCATTTGGATCTAGCCAAGATCCAATGGCTTAGATTCATGCCACACAAGACAAAGTTGCCATCAGATTCTCTTCACATTATATGGCTGATATGCATCACAAAAAAGCAATGAGCTCCATTTGCATGCATTCGTCTGCTCACGTATCATCTAATGGTCAAGCATTCTATATAGAGCGTACACACTCTTTTCCCCACTCCCATGAACTGGAATCCAATCTCTCTCTACATTCTTATGAGATTTAATATAATTCTTTGATTGAACAATCTAAAGGCATTATTGTATTTCCCGAAGCCACTAGTGGATTGATGTGGCTCCTTAACATCATAGACCGAGCCTTTTAATTTCAGACTATTAGGGATCCTTACAAGGCCAATGGAAGGATACATTTTCCCCTAATAGGACCACTAAACTAAGTGGAAAGTCAAGGGACTCATATAGTTCAAGAAAGAAAGGAGAAATAATGCTTATATAGAAGCTCTAGATTTCCTACAATCTAGTTAGCCACCCAATTATTTTAGGTGCATGTTTTCATGGGTAATTGATGAGATTTGAATTATATTGATTTTCTTGGAGCTTCGCACTTGCTTCCATGACTTTGTGTCCTCCATTTATATTAGTCCACTTGCAAAACGTGTAGATGAGTCCTTTTGTATGGTTGAAACTTGATTTTCAATAGCAACTACCTTCCTTTTGAAATAAATTTATTCCTTCCCTCACTCGTGCTTGACTATAGCTCTCCCTTAGGGTATGTGACTCTTCTCACTCTTGCTTCACCATAGATCTCCCTTAGGATATGTGATTCTTCTCTGGCGTTATAAAAAGATACTTTTTGTTGAGTAGTTGTAATGGTCTCCCTTCCCTTTGCTATTGGGTTATAAAAAGATACTTTTTGTTGAGTAGTTGTAATGGTCTCCCTTCCCTTTGCTATTAGTCCCCAGATCCATGATCATGAGGATTCGTTTGTCCTACCATTGTTGGGAGTAATTATGCAATCCATTGGAAATTTTAAAGCCAATGTAAACTTCATAGGCTATGTAGAAAATTACCTCTCTAAGCTAATTTCCATTTTTGTCCGAAGTGAGGAGGATATTCATAATGCATTTTTGCAAGGATAGATGATATCCCAAGACCTGAAAAATGACATTGATATCACTCAAATTATATGTCGAGAGTTGTAGCATCAGTGTTGCCAAAAATGGTTTCTAGATCTCTTCTCTATCAACACTTGGCAAAGAGATATACTCACTTCTCTATCGATTATGAATTAGAAGGTTGAAGAAACTCACGAAAGCTATATTAGCTAACCAACAACGATTGAATCAATACAAATGGTTGTATTCTAGAAGAACCACTGAATACAAACTAGAGCTAGATACGTTAGTCAAAATCCTAATTAGATGGCACACAAGGGTAGTTAAGTTGTAGGTAAGATTTCTTTATTTAGTAAAAATTACAAGTAGAGATACATGATTAGTCGAAATCCTAATCAAACGATGAAGAAGGCCAGTTAAGCTATGGATAAGCTTCCGTTATTTACTAAAAGTTACAAACAGTCCAAGCATGTCAAATGCATACAAGAATTATTCATTATGAAACATACAAATCTTTTAGACTTTGATGCCAACATCAAAGGAAATGAAGGGTGTTCAAAACAGAGAGGTCCACAAGGTAAAGAGGCATGGAGATGGAAGAATATCAAGGTACAAGTCTATATTAGTTGTCAAGGCCTTCACATAAATACATGGCATCCACTTAACCTACACAATATTTGGATGTAGCAAAGCTTCGGCGATTTCAAGGGTTGTGTAAAAATGAAGGAATTGTGTTGTAGCTTCAGTTATGAAAATCAATTCTTAAGATTATATGATGATTCAATTTGAGGAGACTATTTTGAATAGTTGAAATGATGCCTACAACACACATTGTTGCAGCTTTCATTCATCATTCCTTTTTGCTGGTCGATAATAGCCGACTTACATTTATTTGCATAATCAATGAAGCACCAAATTTAGTAGCAACTGCAGTTGACATAATCATCTTGTAATGCTCTCTACCTATTTTGGATTCAACAAA
Source organism: Ceratopteris richardii (assembly GCA_020310875.1). NCBI lineage: Eukaryota > Viridiplantae > Streptophyta > Polypodiopsida > Polypodiales > Pteridaceae > Ceratopteris > Ceratopteris richardii. Next base: position 193,556,156 of record CM035418.1, on the reverse strand, counting down.
AAAAAGGTACAATGAGAGAGTAAACAATGCTCTTCAATTCGGTAAAAATAGAAGTATGAAAGCCTACTTGTACCTCTAGACAACAAAGAGCAAAATCATGAGAAAATGAGATAAGCAAGCCAGGGGGCTGCTTCGTGGATTTTACCTTAGGGGAAAAATTGAACCATGTATGAGTGTTCTAGATTAAGGAGTGATTAGGTATGGAACAATGAGAAGAGGAAGGTGGAAATCATCTAATCCCTTAATCACATAAGCTAGGCATAGGCTTCCCTTAATAAGATGTGGATTTTATTGATTTTCTTGGGAATCCTAACTTGGTTCCACGACATTGGGTCCTCCTATTTTATTGGTCCACTTGCAAAACGTGTAGATGAGTCCTTTTGTATGGTTGACACTTGATTTTCAATAGCAACTACCTTCCTTTTGAAATAAATTTGTTCCTTCCCTGGCTCTTGCTTCACTATAGCTCTTCCTTAGGGTATGTGCTGAAATTGATTTTCACTCACAGTGATTGAACTTTCAATTGTTTCTTCCTAAAAAATTAACGGATCAAGCTTTTGATCACATCATATTGCAACGAAACTTTATCTACCTCTTAATCATTCAGGGACTTTGACCTATAGCTAGAAGGTAGAGAGTAGAAATACAGAGAGAAAAAGAGAAAGGGAAAGGTAAGGAGAGATAAAGGAAGAGATAGAGAGAGAGATAAAGAGAAGAATAAGGAGAATGAGAAAGAGAATAACATGCATCATTGCTTTTTCTTTTGAACATGCATGCATAATTTTTCTTTTATAGACACATACACACATGTATATGTTGTTATATGTACATGATTGCAAACACACACACGTACACATCTATAGACATCCATACTTACATCCATGCATAAATATTGGTGTATTAACAGCTTGCATGTATAAGTACACACATGCATGTATGTTCACACTCTCATGCATATAGAGGCATGTTTGTATGCATCCATACATACATGCATGTATTCATGCATATGTGTATATGCCTGCATACCTTTATGCATGCAGCCATACATATGTGCATACATTCATGTATATGTATTTAGTGCTGCATATCTTTGTGCATGCAAACATACATAAATGTAAACGTTTAATGCATATATCTATGCAAATGAACATGCATCCACTCATAGGCATGCACTTAGGAGGTTTGAAGAACTAAGAAATAAGTGAACTAGATAAACAAAGGTGGTAGTCAGTAGACGCATGATTAAAATTAATGTATATAGCCTAATGGTTATGGTGAGAATATACCTTTACAGTTCTATTTAAGTGACTGCTTTAAAAAGAAATTCAACACATTGCATGTGATTCATATTCTTACATTCACATACTTATATACGATCGTAGCACAAACACACAAAAACACACACACACACACGTGTCTCTCTCTCTCTCTCTCTCTCTCTATATATATATATATATATATATATATATATATATATATATATATATATATATATATATATATATATATATATATAATTTACACACACCATCAGAAGTGACGCAGATACTTGACATTTGCATGCACGCATACCTTCTATGTATTTTTATGTGCATAGAAAATATTAGTGAGCACATATAGTTAAGGAATATATAAGTATGCAAGCAGAAGATGGAACATATTGATGAGTTTGTTTACATTACACACACATATATATATATACATACACACACACATACATATATATATATATATATATATATATATATATATATATATATATATATATATATATATATAATTTACACACACCATCAGAAGTGACGCAGATACTTGACATTTGCATGCAAGCATTCTCTTCTATGTATTTTTATGTGCATAGAAAATATTAGTGAGCACATATAGTTAAGGAATTTATAAGTATGCAAGCAGAAGATGGAACATATTGATGAGTTTGTTTGAAGTTTCAAACTATCATTACACACACACACACACACATATATATATATATATATATATATATATATATATATATATATATATATATATATATATATATATGTATGTATGTATGTATATATATATATATACATGTATGTATGTATGTATGTATGTATGTATATATATATATATATACATATATATATATATATATATATATATATATATATATATATATATATATATATATATATATATATATATGTGTGTGTGTGTGTGTGTGTGTGTATGTGTATAATTCATTCATTCATACATGTTAGTATATATATATGCCTATATAATCGTTTGTATGATGATTGATATAGATCGAGGATATACGAAAAGGGATGATTCATAGACGTATCAACTTGCACGTAACGGTACTGAAAAGATTTTGTTATCTTAATATTAGAATATTAAAATATACAAGCATTACATGCTTTTGTTTCTATGTTTTACCAAAAGGTATAGAGATAGTGAAAGAAATACTATGAGTACAAATGTATGCATCAATGTCAACAGCACCTTCATAAACGTTTCATACATGGGCAAATATATGTAGAAGATTGTGAATTTTACTTGAAGGGAATCATATGAGAACCATTCAATGAATTTTATTTGAGATTGGATGTATTGATCGGAATCCATCGCCATGAAAATAGTTCAACTATAAATCTGTTTTGGCCAATACTAAATGACGGGTGTATGGATAGATATGTATTCGTGGTTTTAATTCATAGAAAATGAATGGGCGTGTTTAACTAGTGTTGGAAAAAACTCAAAAATATCATTATTAATAAAATTTCAACTTTTCAAATCATTTTTAACGCTTATTGTTCAATTTTGGTTGGGAACATGTTCAAATATGTTTTTCGACTATAAAGCGGTACTATCTTGGAAAGGTGTGAATGCTTCTTGTTAAAGGAATCTCCGAATTGTTTCAGATTTGGAGAGAAAATGGCAAAGATTTTTGCACGGTATATGAATAGTCAAAGAGTTCCTAAAATAAGAAATAGAGGCTTGTTTGCAAGTGGAATATTCCCAATTTCAATGATCAGATTACTTTATTTTCCACCCAAGAAATTCATTGTCACTTAGGCACTGATCTCAAACTCTTTCATCATCTGAGATTTGATTTGTTTGATGCCATTGGCATCATTCCCTGTAATGACAATGCCATCCATATAAACACACAAGCAAATAACTTCTCCTCCAAGTAGTCTTCATACATATATCCTTTCCTGTTGCATGGTTGTCTGTGAGATTTACCAAATTGGCATGCTCCACAATTGTAGATCATGTGTTGCTTCGACACATTTGGAAGGTCAAGCACACTCTCATCCCCACACATTTGCTTTAGTGTTCTTTCACCTATATGACCTAGCCTATGCCATATCTCAAGTTTAGATAAGGTTTGATCTTTGTAGCTGAAAAGTGCAACGTTTCTAGTATCTTCAACTTCAAATGTAAAGAGTCTACCAGATTTCTCACCTTTTTGCAATCCTCTTGAATCCTTGTTGAGGGTCTTCCACATATGCTCCATGCCTTGTGAATCTAACCTATATGCCTTTGTTAACAATTTGCCCAACAGTGATTAGATTTTTTGTTATGGTTGACACATATAAAACCTTACTCAAAATGTTCATGTTAGCATCTAAAGCCTTGCCATTTCTAATTTTCTTAACATAGTCTCTAGTGTCATCACATGTCTACAGCTCATGCTTCCCTTTACGTTCTTCAAGATCAGATAACGATGCTACATTTCCAACCACATGATTGGAAGAACTAGAATCAATATAGAAAAGATGTTCATCATCTTTACCTTGCTTGGATGTCATGTTCATGATCAATAGAGAATCCTCTTGGTCTTGTGTGTAGTCCTTATAATCTCTTCTACCTCGGATGCCTCCTTCATAATTGTTGTTGTAGCCTTGGTTATAGTTGTGATGGTAATTGCTTCATCCATTGTTGAGCCTACCTCTGGATTGTCCATAGCCTTCTCTATGGAGGCCTCTTCCTCTCTGATTCCTTGTGTTCTTGAAGCATTCTTTTGTGGTGTGATTGGTTAGGCCACAAATGTTGCAAGCTAAAGTGTCGTAAGATCTCCCCCTGCCTTGTTTTCCTTCTTGACCCCTTCCTCTAGTACCTCTTCCTCAACCTCTGAAGTTCACTTGAGAGGTACTAGCCTCTTCTTCATTCTTTTTGCCTTTACATTTATCTTTACTTTTTATTTGTATTTCTATAAAGGGCAAAAGATTGGTTACCTCTAGAGTTGTCTCCACTCTTGTTAATCTTTGTCTCATGTGTGAAGAGTTGGCCCATCAATGTGTTGAGGTTTTGTATTTGCATATCCATATAAAGGTCCATTGTTCTGGTGAAGGACTCCCACTTATCAACAACTTTGATGCCATTTATGATGTCTTACTATCTATTCCTCTTCTATCTCTTCTCCAATGCTTGCAAGATAGTCAGTCACATCCTTCATCTTGGTTACATAGTCAGGTACACTTTGCTTTGGTTGCTTTTTTCAAAAGTTGTAAACTCCATCCATAGCTCGTTCTTCCTAGCCCTTGTATTTGATGATATGTATGAAGAAAGTACTTCCCAAGTCTCTTGAGAGGTTTTGCAATTCCTAATGTGAGGCAATAAGAAATCAGATATTGAGTTAAGTATATAAGACATGGTGTAAGAACTTCCTTTACACACCATGTAATTAGCCTTTCTTGCTCTTCCATTGTAGCTTGATGTTTGCTCCTGAATGTTGGCATTTCTTCATCTCTTGAGATATATCCATATAAGCTTCTTCCCTGGAGGTAGGGTTGCATCCTTAGTGACCATGGTGAATAGATCCTCCTTTCCAATTTGTCAATGAATGATGGACATCCATCTCCCATCTTGCTTTGATGTTGCTGTGATACCACTATTGGAGGAGATGGTGGATAGATCCCAAAGATGAAGTGGTGCTGCGAAAACCTACTTCACACCAGCAAAAAAACAAGTTGTGGAGAGTGTATTAAGCCCCTTGAGCTTCTTATTCATCACAAATAAGCACATATGTGCTATGGAGCATGATCCTCTAATGAATGGAATAAAACAGATAAGTAAAAAGTTGCACCAAGGTCATAGACTTGTTATTTTCATCTCTCCATATGTTCAGTAAAGTGATTAGTGCTCACAACCTACTAGCAATTGGCTAAATTCCTTTCGAGAGTATCTAACTAACTTAATAGCTACCAATCATAAGTTATTGCAATAAAAAAGATGGATTACGCATTGAGAATGATGCTTAATAAGTTAGAGGACTTGCCCGATATTTTTGGAGTGCTTCGCTGTGGAGACCACAGAGCAAAGCTATGAAGATATCTCAGCATTGGAGAAATCAATTAGAATGAAACTTTTTGGATATGAAATAGATAGTATGATAATTCTATAGCACTTTAAATCACATCAAAGGATCAATCATGCACTCAGAACAAGCTCTGCGAAGTTCACTGTTTTGAGATGATCATAGGAGAGAAGTGAAGTAAAGAAGTAATCAATGTAGATGTATTAGATCACATAGAAATACAATAACGTTGGCAATCTTTAATTGCACAATGTGAGGGTATTGAAGGAGATATGGATTAAGCTCACTAATCACAAAGTATCCCTCTCAAATGATCTTGTTGGGGGATTCTTATGTAGCGAGGGATTTGAGTGTTTGTAAGAGAAAAGGGAGAGATAAGAAGAAAGATACAGACAATGGAAGCCTCTCTCAATTGATTATAAGAAGACAAATACAATCGTGATGCACAATACAACCAATGCTTTCTGTGCAAAATCCTAGAGAGTGCACTATCACAAAGTACAAAATACCCAAGGTTCTTGTTGCTGCCGGCCTTCTCTACACCAGACCTCCACCTTCTCCAGGCTTGCACTTGTGCACACCTTGCACTCAAGCTTCCAATAGGTCAGGGGATGTACACCTTTTGTCTGCACGCACACAGCTTCAATAAGACCTTGGGATCCTTGGTTGAATAGCCTAGTACTTCTTTGTACACTTCTTAGCCACTCATCATGCACACCTTGCACTTCACTTCTCTATGTTGCACACTATGTGTCTCTTGCCCTTCTCTCTCTTGCTTAGTCTAACCTATGCTCTCCTTACTTAGTCCTTCAAGAATAATGCCTTGCCTTGATTTGAGTGTCGGTTCACGTAAGCTCCGAACTGCTAGAGTATCTTGGTGCTCACTTTGATGTCCCAAGATTGTCTCCAAAAGTGGACAACCAATGAATCCTTGTTTTTCCTGTAGTGATTTTAGACTAAAACAAAATTTTTAATTGGGGGGCCATGCTTTCACTTCTGCGTACGCTGCCGCTTCACATACCTTCACATTTTTCCTTTTAATTCTTCAATTGTGCACCTAAGAGAGGGTTCACTTGAACCTTCCAAAACACTTTAAAAAACTTTTGAACCTTAGGGAAATTATAGAAATACCTTTGCAACCTACAACCAACTTTCTGCAATTTTATCCTTTGAGAACAATTAATTGTGCACTACCTGTGCACCTTGACATCCAACTTTGAATGCTTTGACTTCACCCATGTTGACCTTTGACCTTGAACATATTGACTTTGACTAGTTTGACTTTGATCTTTAGACTTTGACTATGGTTGACTTTGACTATAGTTGACTTTAACCAATATGACTTTTATGGGCTCAATAGTTGCCCACCACCTAATGGGCTCTCTGTTTCAGAGAGCTAAAGCCAAAACTTGGAGCAGAGATGACACCATGATTCGTCTATTGCAAAATCTTCAAAAGGACACCTAAGCAGCTACCAAGTCCACCAGAAGCAGGAGAGAACAAACACCACAGAAGAACCCAAAATTGGAATTTTTCACGGAAAAGCCAAGGAAGGCAAATGGAGGGTAGGAAGGAGGGGGAAAGGAGGGCTCAGGGGGTTGAGATGGATAGGGCAGGCAGGGGTAAGGATGCGGTTGGGTAGAAGAGTAAAGGGAGGGTGAGGGAGTAGGAGTTGGATTTTGGAGAGGGCTGAAATGAGAAAACACAAAAGCTACAGAGAGTGCAATTGTGAAAATGTGCAACATATGGTAAAATGAGGTGAGAATAGACCATGTGGACCATGTATGGAATAAAAAACACGTGAGAAACGTGCTCAAAACATGTGAGGTTTGACCAAAAGTCAGCAAAAAGTGGGATTTTGGAAAAATTAAGGCCAAAAATGAGTCCAGAGGTGCCAAAATACATGAAAATGATCCCAACTTTGAAAATAATTGCCATCCGAGGTGCGATCTAAAGCCAAAATCTTTGGACCATGAAAAATAAAAAATATATATTTTTAATTATTTATAAAGAAAAATAAAATGTTTCTTTTGTTTTTTTTAACGCACATAAAATAAATAAATACATAATAAACAAACAAAAAAATTAAAATAAATAAATAAATAATAGAATAAACAAAATGAAAAATAAAAAAATGGGGGCTGCGAGAGGAGAGAGAGAGAGAGAGGGTTTTTTTTTTATTTTTCTTCCCCTTTTTTTTTGAAAAAAATCCATGGGGGCCCCTCCCTTTTTTTTGAAAATATGCAAAAATTGGAGAAAAATCTCAAAAACATCCAAAAAAAATGCAAACAAAATCCCCAAAAAACTCTCAAAAAATTCTCCGAAAATTCCCTACACATCTAGGCCAATTTCCTCACTCAAAACCACAGAGAGCTTCCTTTACTCCTCCAATTTGGCAAGAAAATGACATTTGAAAAGGATAAAAAAATGCTAGAAAATTTCTAAAAATGCTTGAAAAATTCCCAAAAAATTTCCAAAAATTGTGCTTACGCAAAGGCTATGAAATGGTTGCTAAATTTGCTAAAAACTCAAGGAATAAGCATGAAATGGATGAGAAGAACTACTAAAACTTGAGCAAAATGATATGAAAAGGCTATGTACAACCTGGGCAAGTTTTGCAAGTTCCAGGTGATCCAAAGAGCTTCAGTAGTGCGGATGATAGGCCTTGAACCATGATATGATGACTAAGAGAAACCCCTCCATAATCTCAAATTGTACTGCACTTCATTTGTTTTGTCTTCTTTTTGGGCACACAGACCATCTGATAGGGGTACCCTAAATCCTTCATTACAATATTATCTCCTCCATACCGCATCTTTTGTATCTTTGTTTCAGCTACTTTATAACGTAATTCGCAAAATTTCATTATTACTATTCGAGCTTCTTCATTCAATCGAGCCCTCTGTTTCCAAAGACTTGCTGGTACTCCTTCCACATCCTTGTAAAGGCATGCACTTACTATCATAAAAACTGACACAACAGATGATATCCATACGAGTATCCATAAAACAGTGGCCATTGATATATGATTTGAAGTAGCTTCATAAATACTACTTTTAAGGGCTTTTCTTTTCTTCTCTCTACCATGGCCTTTGATTGAGACTATTTCAATAACCTGAGTGACGTCCTCTTTTTCTTCATAGGCTTCCTCTCTACTTGAGTTTGGAAAAATCCCATAGTAGGCATATGTGTCTTTTACGTGGAGCCAAGCCAACATGTTTTCTTTTTCATATAAATTTGCTTCTTCAAATAGATCTACTTCTTGTTTGTCCAACAGTTCTTCTTCCATACAAATACCAATCGTCTGCATCATGCTAATATGTGTCTGATTGTCTGGACCTTCTTCTAAAAATATATGCAGCAACTCTTTTCCCTCCTGCTTTACCCACATTGTGTCCTTGCCCCAGTCATGCAGAACATTGGCATGCGTTAACCAAGGTCTCCCAATTAACAGAGGGAAGCTTCCTTCTACTTGTGGCAACCTTAAAACAACAAAATCCAAGTTAAAGATGGTATCTTGTATCTTGACTTGGACTCCAGGGACCACTCCCATAGGCTTTACTATGCTTTGGTCGGCCAGTGTTACAGTGAAGGTTGTAGGTCTTGAAGTGTGTAGTCCAATCTTTTTCATGGTATGTTTAGGCATCAAGTTAATGCCAGAACCACCATCCACAATAACTCCTTGAAACTCATGACCTTTGATAGAGACTCTTAGCCGAGGGCTCTTATAATCTATGAGGGGTATCCCCCCTACAATTTTATCTTTATGCATAACAGCACCCTTTGCCACTAAAGTTATTATGGACACCTCATCAATTATCTGCAAGAGTTCTGACCTGAATTTCCCATTCATATTTATTAAATAAAAAATACTGACCTCCTTTTTCATGGACCTGAGTAGTCTGGAAGCTTCTGATTCCTTAAGAGCATGGGCTCCAATTGACTTATCAAACTCCTCATGAGCCCTGTTGAATGCATTTTAAATCACTAGTACCTATGAGATTTTCTTTGTGCCATGTATCTGCACATGTTGTGGATTTGTCTTCAGATGTCTCTTTGTCTTTGTTCAATCCATTAATCCTTGATTCTTGACCTATTTCTACTTGAGCCTTCCCCTTGCTTCTTGTCTGCACTGTAAAAGATTCAATTTCTTCTAGCTGCACCACCCTTGTAGATGGTGATGGCACCTTGACTTGATCTACCATTTCTTCTTTGCACACAGAAATCATTTGAATGTGGGGCTGATATGAGGATGCTTGGTTCTTAGGACAACAATTAGTATAGTGGTCTTTGGCCTCTAGGCAGTTCCTACAAGGAGGGGCATTTTCTGGTAGCATGCACCTACTTTGGTAGTGCCCACATTCTCCACATCTGAAACAAATAATTGGCCTCCTTGGCTCATTTCCAAAGTTATCCCTATGTCTAGGGTTGTAATTGTTATCTTGATTAGGTGTAGCCGCCATCACATTAGTTGGTGGTAGGGCTCCTCCTTGTGTCCAATATGTTGCTGCAAGCATTCCTCTTGACTAACATTCATGGGCCTCATGACCAATGTTCCTGCATAGTTGGCAAGTTACACTTAACAATGGACATTCACTTACCACATGACCTTGCTTACTGCACATGGTACACCATAGCCCACTTTTGATGCCACCCCCTTTGAGTTCATGCAACTCCTGTCGCAGTTGAGCGAGCTCTTCTGCTTGGGCTTCCTCTTCCTTTTGTAGCCTCAATGCCTCAATTTCCCTCCTCAACTGGGTCACAACATTCTCCTCCTTGTTATGGGGCTTATTCCTTTTTAAGCCCTCCAACTCTTTCCTTAGCTCGATTACTGGATCCTCCATTTCTATAGAATAGGGTATTTGAGAAGAACTTGCTCCATATTGTTGCCTTATTTGTTCGAGTCGTGTAGGTGTATTGATGAATTTCTTCTATGGAAGCTCTTGGCAATACTAATTCATTGATTTTACATTATGGGGTCACTGGAAGTGGTTTAGCTAACCATTTCTTAATAAAGAAATCATGTGGAGGATCTAGAAACTTAGCCATTAGTGCCTTGGCCCTAGTTACAAAATTTGGAAATGTTTCAACAGGACCAAGTTTTCTAATTCCTCTATGATTATCTCTGTAGTATTCCCATGTTGGAATTGAGTTTTGAATGCATCTTTCATTAAATCCCAAGTGGTGAAATGGTTTTCACCAAACTGGCTGAACCATTTATCTGCTAACCCTTATAATGTGACAGGAAAGAGTATAGAAAAGGCATCCTCTCTTCCCGTCAAACCTCCTTTTATGCATAATGCTAAAAACCTCCTAATATGCTCGTCCGGATCTTCCTGAGCTGAGCCTTTGAAAGAAGGAAATTTTATATTTAATCTTGAAAGTAGGGTTTCCAAATCTACTTGACCTGCCATGCTCTTTATTGGTGATGTGGACAATAGTGGGCTGGAGGATCTTCTAACAACCTTCCTTCTTATTGCTTTGCAGGTAACCCTTAATGTTTGAGACCAAGTTGCGGTCATGAGCTGTTCATACTCCTCTTAGGCTAAGAGAATTAATAAGAAACTTTACCTCTTAACCCAATGAAGTAGCACTGTAGCACTGTTGGCACTTGAAATCTTCTACACTTTGCACTTTGCTTCTCCTATGCTCAAATCTCCTTGGTGTCCCACCGTGGGTGCCAAGTTCTATTGGGGGATTCTTATGTAGAGAGATTTGAGTGTTTGTAAGAGTAAAGGGAAAGAAACGAAGAAAGATACAGACATTGGAAGCCTCTCTCGATTGATTTTAAGAAGACAAATACAATGGTGATGCACAATACAACCATTGCTTTCTCTGCAATATCCCATAGAGTGCGCAATCACAAAGTACAACATACCCAAGGTTCTTGTTTCTGTCGGCCTTCTCTGTGCCAAACCTCCACCTTCTTCGAGCTTGCACTTGTGCACACCTTGCACTCAAGCTTCCGATAGGGGAGGGGATGGACACCTTCTGGTGGCCTGCGCTCAGCTTCAATAAGACCTTGGGATCCTTGGTGGAATAGCTTAGCACTTCTCTACACACTTCTTAGTAACTCTTCATGCACACCTTGCACTTCACTTCTCTACGTCGCACATTGTGTGTCTCTTGCCCTTCTCTCCCTTGCTTAGTCTAGCCTATGCTCTCCTTGCTTAGGCCTTCAAGAATAATGCCTTGCCTTGATTTGAGTGTCGGTGCACGTAAACTCCTAACTACTAGAGTATCTTGGTGCTCACTTTGATGTCCTAAGATTGTCTCCAAAAGTGGGAAGCCAACGAATCCCTATTTTGTCCTGTAGTGACTTTAGATTAAAAGAAAAATTTTACTTGGCGAGAAATACTTTCACTTCTGTGTAAGCTACTGCTTCACATACCTTCACATTCTACCTTTTAATTCTTCAATTGTGCATGTAAGTGAGGATTTACCTGAACCTTCCAAAACACTTTAAAAACATGTTTGAACCTTATTGAAATAATAGAAATACCTTTGCAACCTGCAACCAACTTTCTACAATTTTACCCTTTGTAAACAATTAATTATGCTCTACTTGTGCAGCTTGACACCCGACTTTGAAGGCTATGACTTTACCCATGTTGATCTTTGACCTTCAGCATGTTGACTTTGACTTCTTTGACTTTGATCTTTAGACTTTGACTATAGTTCACTTTGATTATAGTTGACTTTGACCAATATGACTTTTATGAGCTCAATAGTCGCCCATCACCTAATGGGCTCTCCCTCTGAGAGAGCTACAACCAAAACTTGCAGCAAAGATGACACCATGATTCCTATGTTGCAAAATCTTCAAAAGGACACCGGAGCAGCTACCAAGTCCACTAGAAGCAAGAGAGAAAAAACAGCAGAGAAGAACCCAAAACTCGAATTTTTCAGGGAAAAGCCAAGGAAGGCGAATGGAGGGTAGGAAGGAGGGGGAAGGGAGGGCTGAGGGGGCTGAGATGGATAGGGCAGGGAGGGGTAAGGATGGGGCTGGGTAGAAGGGTAAAGGGAGAGTGAGGGAGTAGGAGTTGGGTTCTGGAGAGGGCCGAAATGAGAAAACAAGAAAGCTACAGAGAGTGCAATAAAATGTGCAACATATGGTAAAATGAGGTGAGAATAGACCATGTGGACCATGTATGGAATAAAAAACACGTGAGAAATGTGCTCAAAACATGTGAGGTTTGACCAAAACTCAGAGAAAAGTTGGGATTTTGGAAAATTAAAGGCAAAAGATCAGTCCAGGGGTGCCAAAATACATGAAAATGACCCCAAGTTTGAAAACAATTGCCATCCGAGGTGCAATCTACAGCCAAAAGCTTTGGACCATGAAAAATAAAAAAATACATTTTTAATATTTATAAAGAAAAATAAAATGTTTCTTCCTTTTTTTTGAACGCACATAAAATAAATAAACAAAAAATAAATTAATAAATAAATAAATAAAATAGAATAAACAATATACAAATAGAAAATATAAAAAAAAATAAAAAATGGGGGAAGGGGGGTGGTGGGATGGTGGGGCAAGGGGGCGGGGGGAGAGAGAGAGATAGAGAGAGATAGAGAGAGAGAGAGGGGGAGGGAGGGGGGTTTATTTTTTGAATTTTTCTTCCCCCTTTTTATTATAAAAACTCCATGGGGACCCCTCCTTTTTTTTATAAAATATCCAAAAATTGGAGAAAAATCCCAAAAAAATTCAAAAAAAATGAAAAAAAATGAAAAAAAATCCAAAATAACTCTCAAAAAATTCTCAAAAACTTCCCTACAGGTCTCGGCCAATTTCCTCATGCAAAACCACAGAGAGCTTCCTTTATTCCTCCAATTTCGCAAGAAAATGACATTTGAAAAGGATGAAAAAATGCTATAAAAATTCAAAAAATGCTTGAAAACATCCCAAAAATTTTTAAAAAATTGTGCTTATGCAAAGGCTATGAAATGGTTGCTAAATTTGCTAAAAACTCAAGGAAACAAGCATGAAATGGATTAAAAAAACTACTAAAACTTAAGCAAAATGATATGAGAAGGCTATACAATGTGGACAAGCTTTGCAAGTTCCAAGTGATCCAGAGAGCTTCAGTAGTGCTGATGATAGGCCTTGAGCCATGATATGATTACTAAGAGAAACTCGTCCATAATCTCCCATTGTACTGCACTTCATTTGTTTTGTCTTCTTTTTGGGCATACTGACCATCTGATAGGGGTACCCTAAATCCTTCATTAGAATATTATCTCCTCCATACCACATCTTTTGTATCTTTGATTCAGCTACTTTATAACATAATTTACAAAATTTCATTATTACTATTCCAGCTTCTTCATCCAATGGAACCCTCTATTTCCAAAGACTTGTAGGTACTCCTTCCACATCCTTGTAAAGCCCTACACTTACTATCATAAAAATTGACATAACAGATGATATCCATACCAGTATCCATAAAAAAGTGGCCATTGACATATGATTTAAAGTAGCTTCATCACAGTTGCACTTAAGGGCTTTTCTTTTCTTCTCTCTGCTATGGCCTTTGACTGAGACTATTTCACTGGAATCACTAACCTCAGTGATGTCCTCTTTTTCTTCATAGGCTTCCCCTCTACTTGAGTTTATAAAAATCCCATAGCAGGGAGATGTGTCTTCTGCATGGAGCCAAGCCAACATATTTTCTTCTTTATATAAATTTGCTTCTTCAAATAGATCTGCTTCTGGTTTGTCCAACAATTCTTCTTCCATACAAATACCAATTGTCTCCATCATGCTAGTATGTCTCTGATTGTGTGGTCCTTCTTTTAAGAATATCCGCTCGAACTCTTTTCCTTCTAAAAATATCTGTTGGAACTCTTTTCCCTCCTGCTACCCACATTGTGTCCTTGCCCTAGCCATGCAGCACATTGGTATGCCTTAACCAAGGTCTCCCACGTAACAGGGGGAAACTTCCTTCTACCTATCGGAGCCTTAAAACAACAAAACCCAAGTTAAAGATGGTACCTTGTATCTTGACTGGGACTCCAGGGACCACTCCCATAGGCTTTACTATGCTTTGGTCTGCCACTGTTACAGTGAAGTTGGGAGGTCTTGAAGGGTGTAGTCCAATCTTTTTCATGGTATGTTTAGGCATCAACTTAATGCCAGAACCAAGATCCACAATAACTCCTTGAAACTCATGAACTTTGATAGAGATTGTTAGCCGAGGGCTCTTATAATCTATGAGGGGTGCCCCCCTACAATTTTATCTTTATGTATAACAATGCCCTTTGCCACTAAACTTGTTGTGGACACCTCATCAATTATCTGCAAGAGTTCTGACCTGAATTTCCCATCCATCTTTATTAAATAAAAACTACTGACCTGCTTTTTCATGGACTTGAGTAGTTTGGAAGCTTCTGATTCCTTAAGAGCATGGGCTCCAATTGACTTATTAAACTCCTCATGAGCCAAATTGAATGCATTTCCAATGGCATCACTAGTACCTGTGAGATTTTCTTTGTGCCTTGTATCTGCACATGTGGTGGCTCTGTCTTCAGATGTCTCTTTGTCTTTGTTCAATCCATTAATCCTTGATTCTTGACCTATTTCTACTTGAGCCTTCCCCTTGCTCCTTGTCTCCACTATAAAAGATTCAATTTCTTCTTACTCCACCACCCTGGTAGATGGTGATGGCACCTTGACTTGATCTACCATTTCTTCTTTGCGCACAAAAATCATTTGAATGTGGGGCCTAAATGAGGATGCTTGGTTCTTAGGACAACAATTAGTATAGTGTTCTGTGGCCTCTTGGCAGTTCGTGCAAGGAGGGGCATTTTTTGGTAGAGTGCACCTACTTTGGTAGTGGCCACATTCTCCACATCTGAAACAAATAATCGGCCTCCTTGGCCCATTTCCAAAGTTATCCCTATGCATAGGGTTGTAATTGTTACCTTGATTAGGTGTAGCCGTCCTCACATTAGCTAGTGGTAGAGCTCCTCCTTTGTCCAATATGTTGCTGCATGCATTCCTCTTTACTCACATTCATGGGCCTCATGACCAACTTTCCTGCATAGCTGGCAAGTTACACTTAACAATGGACATTCACTTACCACATGACCCTGCTTACTACACATGGTACACCATAGCCCACTTTTGATGCCACCCCCTTTGAGTTCCTTCAACTCTTGTTGAAGTTGAGCCAACTCTTCTGCTTGGGCTTTCTCTTCCTTTTGTAGCCTCAATGCCTCAATTTCCCTCATCAACTGGGTCCCAACATTCTCCTCCTCTTTATGGGGCTTATTCCTTTTAAAGCCCTCAAGCTCTTTCCTTAGCTCGATTACTAGATCCTCCATTTTTGTAGAATAGGGTAGTTGAAAAGAACTTGCTCCATATTGTTGCCTTATTTGTTCCAGTCGTGTAGCTGTAGTGATGAATTCTTCTATGGAGTCTATTTGCAACACTAGTTCCTTGATTTTACATTGTGTGGTCACTAGAAGTGGTTTAACTAACCATTTCTTAATAAAGAAATCATGTGGAGGATCTGGCAACTTAGCCATTAGTGCCTTGGCCCTAGTTACAAACTCTACAAACATTTCACCATGACCTATTATAAATTTTTCTTATTCCTCTATGATTATCTCTGTAGTATTCCCATGCTGGAATTGAGTTCTGAATGCATCTTTCATTAAATCCCAAGTGTTGAAATGGTTTTCAGCAAACAGGGTGAACCATTTATCTGCTAACCCTTCTAATGTGGTAGGAAAGAGTATAAAAAAGGCATTCTCTCTTCCCATCAAACCTCTTGTTTTGCATAATTCTAAAAAGCTCCTTATATGGTCATTCGGATCTTCCTGATCCAAGCCTTTGAAAGAAGCAAATTTTATATTTAATCTTGAAAGTAGGGTGTACAAATCTACCTCACCTGCCATGCTCTTTATTGATGATGTTGACAATAGTGGATTGGGGGATCTTCTAACAGCCTTCCTTCTTGTTCCCTTGGAGGTGACCCTCAATTTTTGAGATCGGGTTGCAGTCATGAGCTGTTCATAATCCTCTTAGGCTAAGAGAATTAATAAGAAAATCTACCTCTTAACGCAATGAAGCAGCATTGTAGCACTTTCGACACTTGAACTCTTCTACACTTTGCACTTTGCTTCTCCTATGCTCAAATATCCTTGGTGTCCCACCGTGCGTGCCAAATTTTTTTGGGGGATTCTTATGTAGAGAGGGATTTGAGTGCTTGTAGGAGAAAAGGGAAAGATAAGAAGAGAGATACAAACACTAGAAGCCTTTGTTGATTGATTATAAGAAGACAAATACAATGGTGATGCACGATACAAACAATGATTTTTGTGCAAAATCCCACAGAGTGCGCAATCACAAAGTACAAAATACTCAAGGTTCTTGTTGCTGCCGACCTTCTTTGCACCAGACCTCACACCTTCTCCAAGATTGCACTTGTGCACACCTTGCACTCAAGCTTCCAATAAGGGAGGGGATGGACACCTTCTGTCGGCATGCACACAACTTCAATAAGACCTTGGGATCCTTGGTTGAATAGCTTAGCACTTCTTTGCACACTTCTTAGTCACTCTTCATGCACACCTTGCACTTTACTTCTCTGCATTGCACACTGTGTGTCTCTTGCCCTTCTCTCTCTTGCTTAGTCTAGCATATGCTCTCCTTGCTTAGTCCTTCAAGAATAATGCCTTGCCTTGATTTGAGTGTCGGTTCACGTATGCTCCTAACCACTAGAGTATCTTGGTGCTCACTTTGATGTCCCAAGATTTTCTCCAAAAGTGGGCAGCCAATGAATCCCTATTTTGTCCTGTAGTGACTTTAGATTAAAACAAAAATTTTAATTGGGGGGCCATACTTTCACTTCTACATACGCTGCCGCTTCACATTTTGCCTTTTAATTCTTCAATTGTGCACCTAAGAGAGGGTTCATGTGGACCTTCCAAAACAATTTAAAAACACTTTTGAACCTTAGGGAAATTACAGAAATACCTATACAACCTACAACCAACTTTCTGTAATTTCACCCTTTGTGAACAATTAATTGTGCACTATCTGTGCACCTTGACACCGGACTTTGAAGGCTTTGACTTCACCCATGTTGACCTTTGACCTTGAACATGTTGACGTTCACCAATTTGAGTTTGACCTTTAGACTTTGACTATGGTTGACTTTGACTATAGTTGACCTTGACCAATATGACTTTTATGGGCTCAACAAATCTCATAGTCGGGCTCTTACATGTGAACCTTTTTTATCCTCTTTTATAGTTGAAGTTGGAGCCAAGCTTTGAATTCAAATTCAAATTCTCACCATCAAGTGAGTCCTTAACTATAGGATTTATTATGTCATCAATCATCTACCAAGTAGCATGAGATTTGATTCCTCCTAACTCCTCGTGAGAGTAGTGCAATAATCATATAGGGCACCTTTACAAGGATAAATGGTAAAGTGACTTTTACAAGAGAGTGATCATATATGAACATATGAGATACATGCTAGTTATCCAAGTATGTAGGCTTGGACTCTTTTGCACCAACAAAGAATACAATATTCTTAGATGTTCAATGAAACTAAGTTGTATGTCCTTGATTAGGGTTTACTTTAAAAATAAGAAACCATTCTTGCATCTTCTAATTAACAATAGGGTTATACCTTTCTTGTGGTTTTTCCACAAGGATACCCATCTTATTGAGATTGACTTAGTATCCATGTTCCACCATTTGTGCGAATGATACAAGGTTATTGATGATAACTGGTACATGGATTACACCCTTGAGATAGATACTCTAATGGTTGTGTCAAAAAACAAATATAAAGTGCATGCAGTCTGACAAGGGGTTTCATCCTTATTCTGCACATGTCTTCTACCACTCTTTTCATGAAAAAAAATCAATGAATCCTTATTCTTTCCCATGGGTCCATTGTATCACTATTTATGTACCCAAACCTATCTAGTTTTTCCATGAACCATTAACATTCTTCATTTCTGGTTGATTCTAAAAATCACAACTTATATTGCATTGGAATAATTACATCAACTTCTTCAAAAAGATTTATACCTCTTATTTTTCCCTTCAATTTTTAAATTACCTCTATTCTCTTACAAAGTGTCCAAGCTTGCCAAAAACATAGCAACCATATCCACTGTTTTCCTTTGGATATCCTCCTCTATCTCTTCTTCCTATTGATACAACTCTTCCTCAATGATATCACCATAATTACCAGCATTTAGATGCTCAACATACGAACCATTCAGAGTCCATGATGTTGAAGATAAATGTACAAGCTCATTTTCATATGAGCCATGTTTGGATAAATTTACCAAATATAAAGATAAAGAAAAAGTAGAGGAAAAAAAGAAAAAAATAATAAAAGAAAAAGTCTAGTCAAAATTCATGATGAGTAAGAGATACAATATCTTGCCTTGTAGTTAGTAGCATGTAGTTGAGAAAGTGGTGAGTTAAGAAGAAGGCACAAACTTCTTCACATGCTCATTGGTTATAAAAGTGAAGTGAGAGCACATTCAAAACAAGGGGAGAAAGAGGCAAGAGCTCCCAGTAGTCGGATCTAGCCATTTTGTCATTTTGGTTTTCCCTTAGACTCCTTCCAGCCGCACGTCATTTTGTACACAGCTCTGTTGCAGAGCTCATATCTCAGTGCATATGTAACCATTTTGTGCGTTTAAGCACTCATTGGAAAGCTTATCTCGTGTACCTTGTGCATATCAAATATCTTTTTGAAAGATTATGCAGTTTGTGAGATATCAGTGAAAGAGTGAAGTCTAGTTTTTCAGTATACATGTGTAGATAGGTAGTCTATTTTGGTCGGTTCCGTTTCCTGACCAAAACATATCCAAATTTCGTGATTTTTGTCTTGTTGGAAAGCTCTTGGCATCTACTTCAAGTATCCCAAATATCCCATTGAGATCATTTATATTCTATGAGATATCTGTAAGATATTAAAGTCTAGTTTTATAGTGTACTTATGTGTGCAGGTGGTCTATCTTGGTGAGTTGAGTTTCCTGATCAAACGTCATCCAAATTACTTGTTTTTTATCTTCTTGGAAAGTATTTGTGTTTACTTTCTGTATATCAAATATCTTTCTCAAAGGATATATATTTAGAGAGTTATCAGTCTGAGAGTGAAGCTCAGTTCTTTAGCATATCTATGTGGACAAGTAGGTCATCTTTGACAGTTGTGTTTCCTAATCAAAACTTGTCCAAATTAAGTCATTTATAGCTTGTTAGAAAGATCTCTTTGTCTACTTTGATTGACTAAAGTCTCAAGTCCATTTGAGTTTTGTATTGAGATCAGCAAGCTATGTAAGGTACAGATGTTTGTCCAAGTGCTGGACATACAAGGGCTCACTACACACTTCCGTTGCGCATATGAGAACTCATTCTCGACAGTTGGTATCAGAGAAAACTTGGTGTTGAAGCTTTAGCAACAGAGCTGGAGGTGAAGCAAAGCAAAAGAGGAGCTACAAAACAAGAAGGAGCTTCACAAACGCAAGAGCAAAGGACTATAACTATTCGAGGTAACTCTTAAAGTCTTTGATACTCTTCAATGGCTGACTTGGGTCAACAAGTAGAGAAGTTGGACAAGGATAACTATCCTGTGTGGAAGTTTAGAATGACCAACTACCTAATGGGCAAAGTCTTATGGGGTATTGTGAGCGGCGATGATGCTCAACCTCAAATCAATCAAGCTATGGCCACCGAAGTCCAAAGGAGGCAAGCAAAATAATGGGAAGAGAGGAATAGGAGAGTCATGTTCCTCATTTCCCAAGTCATTACTAATGCCATGGTAGGTCATATTCAACATCTCGAGAAAGCTAAGGATGCTTGGGAAGCTCTTGAAAGAATGTATTCAACAAATACCAAAGCTAGGAAACTTCAACTCAAGAATGAGTTGAACACAATCAGGAAAAGTTCGAGTCAATCCATAGCTGAATATACTTTGAAGATTAAGGAGTTAAGCGATGCTTTAGCTTCTATTGGCACAACAATTGAAGACGAAGATCTTGTGTGTTATACTCTCAATGGCTTGAGAGAAGATGAAAGATGGAAGCCTTTCATAACTTCCATTAACTTGAATGATGTATATCCAGGTTTTGAACAACTAATCCCTCATCTTGTCACAGAAGAGCTTAGCTTCGGTGATCCCAAAGGAAAGGACAGCCACAACCAAATGTTATATGCAGGTCGAGGTAAAGGAAGAAACTCAAGAGGAGGCTCAAGAGGAAAAGGAAGAGGTCACAACCACTCCAACTACAATCAAAACAATTCGGAAGACAACAAGGATGCATCAAATGCCAACACACAAGGAAGAGGTCGAGGTAGAAGTAGAGGAAGAGGCCGAAGCTCCTACAATTCTCATAAAGGTATAACATGCTATCATTGTGGTAAAGTAGGAAACTATGCTAGTGATTGTTGGCTGAATAATGGAGACCAAATGGAGGCAATCAAAGGAACCAAAGACAACTATGCAAGCACCTCAAGTGAAGGAAGCAAGGACACACTACTTGCAATGAGACATGAGTATAGAAGCTCTTGTGAAGATGACAAAAAATGGTACATTGATTCAGGTTGTAGTAACCATATGTCATGCCAAGGAAGTTTGTTCACTAATCTACAGATACCAAGTGGAAAAGGATGTGTTGAAACAGGTGATGATACTCAACACATGATTGAACACATTGGAGATATAAGGCTTGGAGATACAAGCAGAGCAAAGGTACTATCTAATGTTCTTCATGTTCCTACAATTTCAAAGAACTTGATTTCAGTAGGACAAATGGTAGAGAAGGGTTATCATGTCATATTCAATGAGAATGGGTGCTTCATAAAGAATCCAAAAGAAGGCTTCAAGGTCATTGCTCGAGGTAGAAGAGAAGGAAGGATGTTCACTTTGGATGTCCAACATCCACATGGAAAAGTCATGTACATTCAATGTGGGAATAGGAAGATTTCAGAGCTGGACTTATGGCACAAAAGAATAGGACATATCAACATTCCAAAGCTGAAGGACATGAGCAAACATGAAGTGGTAAGAGGTCTTCCAAAATTTAATAGCATTGGATTACATGAGTTATGTGAAGCTTGTCAACTAGGAAAGCAAAAGAGGCAGCCATTCAAGAGGAGCAATTATGTGGCTCCAAATGTCTTGGATTTGATACATACGGATGTATGGGGACCAACCCAAGAGGCATCAATGGCGGGTAATAGATTTTTTTTCACCTTCATTGATGATCACTCAAGAAAGGTTTGGCTGTTTTGTATGAAGCAAAAATCAGAGGTGTTTTCTATATTCAAAAGATTCAAAGCTGAAGTTGAAAAGGAAACAGGAAGGTCTATCAAAACCTTAAGGTCCGATGGTGGAGGAGAATACTTCTCCAAAGAATTTTCAGATTTTCTACAAGAGAATGGGATCAAAAGGCAATTCACTTGTAGGTATACACCACAACAAGATGGAGTAGCTAAGAGGAAAAATAGGCAAATTGCTGAAATTGCAAGATGCATGCTCAACGAGATGAAGGTACCATTGTACTATTGGGCTGAAGCTACCACAACCGCCATTTACTTGATGAACAGGTGCACAACATCGGGAATACATCACTTGACTCCTGAAGAGGTATATTCCGGTAAGAAACCTGATCTTACACACCTCAAAGTGTTTGGATGTGTTTGCTTTGTTCACATTCCACAAGAAGTTAGAACAAAGATGGAACCAAGGTCAGAAAAATGCATTTTCATCCGCTGCTCGACGGAGCAAAATGGATACAAGTGTTACAACCCTAGAACAAAGGAATTAAGAGTCTCGCGAGATGTGGTCTTTGATGAACTAAGACCATGGTATGAAGATAAAGGAAAGGAAAAGATTCTTGAAGAAGATTGTGATGATTATGCAGGAACAAATCAAAGAGAAGTTCAACAATCAAGCACAAAGGCTTCAGGTCCAGAGGCATCTACATCGAATGAAGAATGTTCAACATGGAGGGGGAGTCATTCTTTGTCCCCAAATTCAGCTCATAGTAGAGCCAAAGAGGCAAGTGCTACTCCAAACAGTGAGGTAGATGCAAGTGAAGAAGAATATGAAGAGGTAATCACTCCGATTGTAAAGCTAAATAGGTTAAAGAAACAACTCTCTAAAGGCAATGAAAGAAGATCTTCAAGGACAAGGTATCCAACTCAAAGGTTGAGTTATGATAGTTTTATGGCGACACATTTTGCATACATGATGCAGGTTATCAAAGACAAAGAGCCTGAGACATATGAAGAGGCTTGCACACAAAAGGAATGTAAGCAAGCTATGAAAGAGGAGATCAAAGATCTCAAAGATAATGACACATGGGAGCTAGTGCCAAAGAAAGAAGGTATGAAGATTGTTCCAAACAAATGGGTGTTTAAAGTAAAGAGGAATGCTAATGGTTCACTAGCTAGATAAGATTAGTTGCCAAAGGATTTAAACAAACACAAGGCATAGATTATGATGAAGTTTTCAGCCCCGTTGCAAAGATGGGAACTATCAAAACCTTATTAGCAATTGGTGCTTCAAGGAGATGGCCATTATATCAACTCGACATCAAAAATGCCTTTCTCAATGGAGAACTACAAGAAGAGGTATACATGAGTCAACCGGTTGGATTTGAAGATGAAACCCATCTTGATTTTGTTTGCAGGTTGAAGAAGGCACTTTATGGCTTGAAGCAAGCACCAAGAGCATGGAATCAGAGATTGGTAGAGTATCTAACTAAGTGTGGATACAACCCAAGTAGTGCAGATCCTTTATTGTACATGAAGAAGGAAGAAAATAGAGAGTTATATATTTGCATATATGTCGATGACCTCATCATAATAGGAAACGATGTTACAGGGATTAAAGATATCAAAAGGAAGCTTGGTAAGGAGTTTAAAATTTCAGATCTTGGGGAGCTGAAATATTTTTTAGGAATTGAAGTTGTTTATGGAAAGAGTGGCATCTACTTGATGCAAAGGAAGTACTTGTTGGATGTTCTTTTCAGATTTGGAATGAGCCTGAATGCAAACCACTCACTCAACCCATGGACACAAATACAAAGATTTTTTCAAATGATGGAGAACCATTGGAAGATGTAACGACATACAGAAGCATTGTAGGATCATTGATCTATGCAAACATTACAAGACCTGATTTGTCTTATGTTGTTGGTGTACTTTCTCAGTTTATGCAAGCCCCAACAAGTGAACACTTAAATTCAGCCAAGAGAGTGTTGTGATACATAAAGCATACAGTTAATCATGCTTTGTTTTACAAGTTTGATGAAGAATTGCAGGTCAAAGGCTTTAGTGATGCTGATTGGGTAGGCTCAAAGGAAGATAGAAGATCAACCTCAGGTTACGTGTTCATGATAGGAAGCAAACCTATCACGTGGAGCTCAAAGAAACAACCTACTTTTGCACTTTCATCTATGGAGGCTGAATACAGAGGATTAGCATTTGCCACATGTGAAGCAATGTGGATTAAAAAGCTTTTGGCTGATCCTGGAGTGCAAGTTGGAACCATCCCTATATATGGTGATAACATGTCAAGTATCTACTTGGCAAGCAATCCTATGGTTCATGCAAGGAGCAAGCACATAGAGGTCCACTACCATTATGTAAGGGAGAAGGTGTTGAGCAAAGATGTGGAGATAAAGTTCATTAGAACCAAAGAGCAGGTTGCAGATATTTTTACAAAGTTCTTGGATGCTTATGACAGAGAACTCAGAGATGACTAATGAAGATATATGTATTAATGAACACTTGTATACAAATCCATTGGCATGAAGTTCATTGCCTAATAGTGTAGATGGTGTGGGATAGAGTGTAGGCCTCACACACACTCACAATTGATAGTAACGAGCTCGCAAATAACGAGCGACTTTTCCATGACCACGTTTATAGTGATTGGGTAGAAATTTGAATTCAAATTCAAATTTTTGGCTCCCTATGATTAAGCTCCTATATCCTAGGATATATTCCTTCAATAAAAAGCTAATTTTTTCCACGAATCCTTTTGGTAGATGTTTACAAAGATTCCAAGTCAATTTGACTTTTACAAAGAGATAAAGTGGTAATTAACCACTAGCATTAGTTCCTATGCTTCTTCATATGTGCATGGAGTTTAATGTATCCATCAAGCCAAATGTGTGGGCTTGTGAATTACACCAACAGCTCCCCCTCAAGCTAAACATTTTGTCTTGGTCTTCATCCTTCATTCTTCATGTATATCCTGCAATCCAATCATTGCTTTGAACCTACAAAGTTTGGTTCCATCCAAAGCTTTGGTCAACAAATCTGCACACTGCATATTGGTTGATACATGGGTTAGTTGAATATCTTTGTTTAGCAACTTCTCTCTCACATAATGATAATGGACCTCTATATGTTTGGTCCTAGCATGGTAGATAGGATTAGCTGCAAGGTGAAGTGAGCTTGTATTATCTCCAAAGATTATTGGTGACCTAGTATACAAACCCAAGTCTGTATACAATAGCTTGATCCGTATGGCTTCTTGCATGGCATTAGCCAGTCCTCTATACTCTGCTTCTATGGAATACAAAGCAACAGTAGGTTGCTTCTTTGAAGAACATGAAATTGGCTTATCACCTACAAATGAAATGTATCTTGAAGTGCTCCTCCTATCATCCTTGCATCCTGCCCAATCTGCATCTGAGTAAATTTTGATATCAATATCTGAAGTGTAGGGGAAATACAAACCATGATGTTATGTACCCTTGAGATACTTCAAGATTCTCTTGGCAGCTTCTAAGTGAGGTACCCTTGGCTTGTGCATAAACTGACTTAGCACACTAACTCCATATGCAATATCTATCCTTGTTAAGGTAGCATAGTTCAAGCTACCCACCATACTTTGATAACCTGTAATGTCATTAACTTCATCACCTTCATGGGCACTTAGTTTTAGGTTTACCTCCATTGGAGTACTTGCAACTTTGGCATCCTGCAAATGAAAGCTCTTCAACATATCCTGTATGTACTTTTTTCTGAGTAATGTAATTCCTGAGTTAGTATAGACTAACTCAAGTCCAAGAAAATACTTTAGTAGACCAAGATCATTGATCTTGAACTCCTTCATCATCTGGCTTTTAATTTTTCTGATTCCATTAACATCATTACCTGTAAGTATGATGTCATCAACATAAACACAAAGGTATATTACCTCTGAATTACTTCTCTTGATGAATAGAGAAGTATCTGCCTTGCTCATGATAAAACCTTGGTCTTGGAGATATGTAGTTAACCTGTAATTCCATGTCCTAGGTGCTTGCTTCAATCCATATAAAGCCTTTTTCAATTTGCAAACACATGTTACCTTCTTAGGGTCCTCATAGCCAGGAGGTTGTGACATATATACCTCCTCTGAAATCCATCCATTCAAGAAAGCATTCTTGACATCCAATTGGTACATGTTCCAATTTTTTGATGTAGCCACACTTACCAACACTGATTGTTGGCATCTTGTCCACAAGAGAGAATGTCTCTTCATACTCAATGCCTTGGGTTTCTGCAAAACCCTTGGCTACCAATCTGGCTTTATACCTATTAATTGAGCCATCAGGATTTCTTTTGAGTTTATAGATCCATCTGGATCCTATTACCTTCATGGAGTCCTTTTTTGGTACTAGCTCCCATGTGTCACTTTCCTTGAGTGCTTCAATCTCCTCATCCATAGCTTCTTTCCATTCTCTCTTGGTTATGGCTTCTTCATATGATCCTGGTTCCTCAATTGAGAAATCTTTGGCAAGATAACAGAGTGTTTAGTAACAAGAGATGTATCATACCCATATCTGATAGGTTTTTTGCTCTCTCTTTCTGATCTTCTGATTGACTGATTTGAAGATTCAGGTATGTCTTCAAGCTTCTTCATTTTGACTTTGCCTTTGGACTTCCATGCTTTGAACTCTTCAAGGTTGATAACATCTTCATCATCTGAAGTTGAGTCTTCATTCTAAGTAGGTTCTTCCTTAGCAAGACTTGGAAACTCCTCTTCCAAGTCATAGGGTAGTTTAAACTTCCTACATTCATTCTCATACCAAGAATCATTTTCATCAAAGACAACATCTTTACTAACCATGAATCACTTATTGGAAGGGTTATAAAACCTGTAACCTTTTTGATTTAGGTCATATCCAATAAAGATGCACTTTTCAGCCTTTGGGTCTAGCTTACCTCTTTAGGTAATTAACCACTAGCACTAGTTCCTATGCTTCTTCATATGTGCAAGGAGTTTAATGTATCCATCAAGCCAAATGTGTGGGCTTGTGAATTACACCAACAACAACTACACCATGTAGGTGCTAAATAGACCATGTTGGGCTTATCTTGCTATAGCTACACCATGAAGGTTAAGCTACAACTACACCATTAAGGTTAGATAAGCTACACCATGTTGGTTAAGCTACAACTACACCACTATGTTCTTGAGCACAGCGAGCCATGTAGGCCACAATGAATGCTTAACCCTTCGGCCCTAGTATTAGCTTAACTATTGGTTTTATGCTTTTTTGGTTAACCCTTTAAGGGTATTAGCTAAGCGCCTTAACAATTAATTTTTTTGTTTAGTTTTTGTTTTCGCTAATATTGTATGGGGCGTAGCTAATACTATTTGCTAAACGTAAATGGTATTAGATTAAATGTTTACCATATGGAGTGGAGCTAATACTGTTTGGTAAACATAAACTCAAAACCGTAGGTAGGAAAAACAACATTTACTTATACCTCTGCTATTTGATTACACATGGTTTTGAAAACAATCGATTTGAGAGCACCTTATATGTTAAGCATGCAAATGACGCACTTCTTATCATTGTTGTATATTTTGATGATATCCTATTTATTTGTCTTAATGGGAAGCATATTGCTAGATTTAAGACTGATTTGCATGCCTGCTTTGAGATGTTATATTTAGGGACTTTGCATCATTATTTGGGCATTGAGTTTATAAAGGCGGATGGAGGAATAGCTGTGTGTCAAAAAAATGTAACAACACATTATTGTTGAGTTTTAGCATTACGAACTGCAAGACTATTGGCACTCCCATGGAAATAGGTTTACAATTGAGCCTTCACATTGCTAGAGATGCATTTGGTGATGTTCTCTATTAGCGAGTTGTGGGGTGTTTGATCTAATTATGTATAACTCATCTTGAAATGTAGTTTGTTGTCTCTTAAATGACTAGGTTTATGCATTGCCTAGGTTTCAAGAATTAGTAGTTGGTTAAGCACATCTTTTGCTACTAGGGCGGTACCTAGCTACTTCGATTGTTTTATCCCAAGAAGGATCATTACCAAAAGATTTACATGCTTTTTGTGACTCAAACTAGGCTGGTCACTATGAAATTTGTGTTTTCACTAGGGTTTTTTCTTCATGCTTCGTAGCTCATGCATATCTTGGTTGAGCAAGTAGTAACCTTTTCTCACCACTTCTAGTTGTGAGCTAGGGTATAGGGAAGCTTTCATAATGGTTATCGAG
This sequence comes from Ceratopteris richardii, assembly GCA_020310875.1. Taxonomy (NCBI): domain Eukaryota; kingdom Viridiplantae; phylum Streptophyta; class Polypodiopsida; order Polypodiales; family Pteridaceae; genus Ceratopteris; species Ceratopteris richardii. The sequence goes on along the minus strand of CM035418.1, from coordinate 193,528,341 downwards.
TGTGTGTTTGTCATATGCCTTTCGGCTAGTTTGGGTGTTTGTTAGTCTTCTGCCACCACCATCTTCACTAAAAGTTAGAGCGCATTGGCAGTACTAAGGAACCCCATGTTCTATGCTTGCATAAAGCAAATTGAGGTGCCCCGTCATTTTGTTAGGGAGAGGTTCTATGTTGGAGAGATCAGTTTGGATTATATGCCTAGATAGGATAATGTTGTAAACCTTCTCACACAAGCTCTACCTAGGGAGATGTTTGAATCTTTTCGTAGAGCTTTGGGTTTAATTCCTTTTCTAGATTGATCTCTTTCCACATAGTTTGGCATTCCTTATATATAGGTGCTAGGTCCTTTTTTGCTTCATCACTCCCAAGGGTGATTCATTGATATATTTTGGTAAACATATGTATGAACACACTTAGGACTATCACGTTACATTTTTCCCCACTTTAGGAGGTTTTTTTCACTTAGCTTGTTTGTATCTATACCTTTAACCCTATGGAGTCAATGATCTTTGTACACTCCCTTAATCATGCATTCGGTATTGTCTTGTGGTTCAGGCTACTTCTTCTTCCTTGTGCTCTTGATGTGCTTCTACATACCTCGAACTCCCACAATCTTTACTAGTCTTTATGTAAATTAGCACCTTTATTTTTGTAGCAAGAAGATGTGGCACTCTATGAGTGCATAAAATCTTAGGCTTGGACTCCCATTGGATTGGATATGTGGTTCCGTGTGATTGTGGATTGAGTCATCTGTCCGCTTGTAGAGCTCTAAAAGGTAATCTACTCCATTTATTTAACTTTCATTGCATTTAATTTTACATTTTGAATGTGCTTTCTCTGCAACAACCATTAACCGATTGAGTTATTAGAGGCTTGAATAACTAACGAGTATCTCAATCGTCACGAATATGATAAACTGAAGAAAAAGTTCACCTCTTATAGATCAAACGATACCTCCGTCATCATCGCATATAAGCCGAGGATCATCTACATATACATGCAAGTAGTGAATTTTTTCAACATATACATGCCTTCGAGGGATATTCTCTCCTTAATTAAATTCCAATATTGCAAGATAAGGATTCATTATATACATAACGTTTTCTACATTTCTATTCAAGAAGTTACTATGTACGGTTGTTAGCTACCTTTGAAGTCCCTCGTCCTTAATTTATATCGTTCAAGGTGATCCATACATGAGGCTTTTCTTCTTCATAAACCTTTCTCTTCATGTTTAGCTTTCTCCTATTCTCCTAACCCTTCCATTACAAGGTGAAGACTTTGATGAGCCAACATCCGTGTTATGTACCTGACAATCATGTTAATATATTTAGGTAGTGATGTGTGTGAACACTATACAACTGCCGGGACACGTTTTTCCCTCTTTAGGAGTTTTTTTCCCCTAGCTTGTATATATGTCTATTGCCCTAACGGGCTACTTATCTTTGTAGATTCTAGTGGTAATACATTTTTTTGGAGTTTATTGACCTCCAAAATATAGCGGGAAGTAGGTGGAACCCCCTAGGAACAAGTTGACCTTCTCACAAACTTCATCACAGAAAACCTATCATGCTTGCAGAGCTTATTGTTCTCTACTGGCTTGGAATTTTTTAAAACTGTTTTAACCACATATACTAGAGACCAAGAGCTTTCCAATGAGCCAAAGAACACTCAATTTGGATAAATACCCAAGGAGATATGACCTCTGCAAGTTTGAGGTTTAATGGAGACCTTCAAGAGGAGTGAAACCCGAGAACACACACTAGTTGCAAAGAGTACTCCTCTCAGCTCACAAATCCAATGATTATGAAAATTGACAGTATGACCTTAGACAGTAAGAGATTTCAAATGCACTATTAAAAATGTAATTGGATATATAATCAGGGAGATACAAGCTCTGCAATCTCTGCATACAAAACTACAGCAGCGTAGAGATACACATATGACTCTCTTGGACTTCCCACATGATCACGACTTCTCTCCTCTTTTTATAGCATGGGGAACTAATCTAAAACCTTCCTAATACATCTAAATTCATGGTTGACACTTGGGTGGAGATATTACATGACTCAAGTGCTCAAATAAGCAAAGTATTGATGGACTTTGAGAACTAGCCACATCGACCTTCCACTAGGACACCACTGCAGCTCCCTTGTGACTCACTAATTTGACTCACCATGTTCTAGAGCTCACGTGGTATTTTGGCTATATTTTATGAATAATATGAGCCTTCTTGAGTTATTTGAAGACTTCCCAAAGGTATTTACATAATTTGAAACTTGTACCCTACATAAAACAAATGTTCGCAACATTCTCCCCCTCAAGTTTCAAAGGGTATTTCCTTCATGCCAAGAATATAGTTGAATCTTTGAAGCTTTGGTCCATCCAAGGATTTGGTGAAGATATCTGCAACTTGATCCTTTGTTCCCACAAAAGAAACTTGTACTTCATTTTTTATGGCCTTCTCTCGAACATAATGATAGTGAACCTCTATATGCTTTGTTCTAGCATGAAAAATAGGATTTGAGGTCATATGAATGCTGCTCAAGTTATCCCCATATATCACTCGTACATCGGCCTGCACATTCAAGTCATGAAACAGCTTTTTAAACCACATAACCTCAGTAGTAACCAATGCTAAACCTCTATACTCAGCCTCTGTAGAAGATAAAGCAACTGTAGGCTGTTTCTTTGAACTCCATAATAATGTCTTGTTTGCTGCTATTACCACATATCCACTTGTGGATCTTCTATCATCTTTGTTTCTAGCCCAATCTGCATCACTAAAGACTTTAAGAGTTAGATCAACATCATGACTATAAAATAATCCTTCGTTCATGGTACCTTTCAAATATCTAAGCACTCTTTTCGCTGCATGCATATGAGGTACTCAAGGTTCATGCATAAACTGTGACAATACTCCCACTGCATAGCATATATCAGGTCTAGTTTTTGTTGCACAAATCAAAGATCCTACGATGGATCTATATGCATTCATATCATGCAACTCATCACCTTCCTTTGCACTTAACTTTACATTACATTCCATTGGAGTAGAAACAAATTTACATTCCTGCATACCAAACCTTTTCAGCATATCACATGTATACTTTCTCTGTATCAACCACATACCTTCATCACTAATATACACAATTTGAATCCCAAGAAAGTATTTAAGTAAACCAAGATATGAAATTTTGAATTCCTTTCCCAAATTACCTTTTATCTCATCAATTTCTTTTGCATCATTCCTTGTAATCAACAAGTCATCCACATAAATGCATACATAGACACACATGTCATCTACATGTTTTACATAAAGTGAAGGATCAGCATGACTCGCTGTGTATCCTTACAGCATAAGATACTTTACCAACCTTGCATTCCATGCCCTTGGTGCATGTTTAAGACCATACAATGCCTTCTTTATCCTGCATACATGATTAGGACATTTTGCATCCACATAACCATCTGGTTGTGACATATACACTTCTTCATTTAACTCTTCGTTAAGAAAGGCATTCTTTATATTGCGTTGATATATATTCCACCTTTTACTTGCAGCTAAAGCCAACAAAGTTCTCACCGTTGCCATCTTTGCTACTAGACTAAATGTTTCCTCATAGTCCAATCCTTGAATTTGATTATATCCTTTTGCTACAAGTCTAGCCTTATATCTTGACACACTACCATCACTATTTCTTTTAATCATAAAAACCCACTTGCAACCAATTACCTTTTGTTTTGGTGTCTTTGGAACTAAATTCCATGTCTTGTTATCCTGTAGTGCTTCCATTTCTTCTCTCATTGCTTTCTCCCACTTTTCATCTCCTTTTGCCTCATCATAACATGTGAGTTCATTTTCCTGCTCAACTTTTGTCATAAAAGCATAATGAGTATTCATGAAAGATTCATAAGTATACCTTTGAGGTTGCTTACTCACTCTTGAAGTTCTTCTTACCTCCAATGTAGATGCTCTTCCTTTCTTATTAGGAACCTTTGATGATTCTCCATACTCACATACATCACTAATTTCCTCTCCTTCATCATAAACTTCAACAAGTTTGAGTTTACCTTTACTTTTAACACTTGGAGGTGACTCTTGCCTTAATCTTCCATTGAAAGTTAGCTCTCTTTCTTCATCCAAACCACTTTTCTCATCACTTAAACTTCTTGTGGGCTGAGGTGAGCACTCATCTCCTTCACCTGTATCTTCTTCATCTCCATTTATGACCTGCAAACTTTTCTTATCTACATACCATGAAAGTGATTCATCAAATTTACATCTCTTGAAACAACCACCTTATTGGTATGAGCATTATAACATCTATATCCTCTTTGAGTATCTGCATAACCAATAAATATACACTTTTCTGATTTCAAATCAAGTTTTGATCTCACTTCACTAGGTACATGTACATAGCATACACAAACAAATACTTTCAAATGACTTAAACTTGGTTTCCTTCCATTCCATACCTCATATGGTGTCAAATGATGAACCCCAGCAGTAGGTACTCTATTCATAATGTAGACACTTGTGCTAAGATCTTCAGCCCAAAAAGAATTAGGCAAACACATATCATTTAGCATGCTTCTAGATGCTTCTGCTATGATTCTGTTTCTTGTCTCTGTGAATCCATTTTGTTGTGGAGTATACTTGCATGTAACTTCTCTTTTGATGCCTTCATCATACAAAAAATAAGTAAAAGCTTGAGAGAAATACTCTCCCCCTCCATCGGATCTTAGCTTCTTAACATATCTTCCTGTTTGCTTCTCGACAAATGATTTAAAATTTTTGAAACAATCAAAGACTTCACTATTATGTTTAATGAAATACACAAATGTCATTGTACTATGATCATCAATGAATGATACATAGTACTTATTACCAACCAAGGATGCCTCTTTAGTAGGACCCCATACGTCCGTGTGTATAAGGTCTAGCAATACACTACTTACATAGCTTGAATTCTTGAAAGGCTGTCTACTCTGCTTACCCATTTGACATGCTTCACAAAGATGCACCATATGTTGCTTAGTAAGATCAGGTAATCCTTCAACAATCCTCTTCTTTGATAGCTCCTTTAGCATGTGTACATTCACGTGTCCAATCCTTTTGTGCCATAGATCAAGCTGTGCTATTCTATGCATACCATAAGAGAAATAGTTTGTATGATTTGGGTTTACCTTGAATGTAAACAATCTACCTTGTTTTTTACCTCTACCAATTAACCTCCTTTGCTTTGGATCCTCAATGAAGCAACATGCATGATTAAATCTTATTTCCAAACCTTTTTCTACCATTTGATCAACTGGAATCAAATTCTTAGTGATCGTTGGCACATAAAGTACATCCTTCAAGCAATTTGTCTTGCTCTTATCCTGCATAACAACATCTCCAACCTGCATAATCTTAAGTGTTGTATCATCTCCTGTTTCAACATGATCTTTACATGAAGGATTATTCATATTAGAAAACCATGAAGCATCATGTGACATATGGTTAGAGCAACCACTATCTACATACCATACATCTCTATTTCAATTCATCTTAGTTTCTACATTCATCATAAGAAGAGAATCATAATCATCACTTTTACCTTCAATTACAAAATTTCCTTGTTGTTTACCTCTTCTTGAATAGCCTCCTCTTTGATTACCACCTTGATTATTTTCATTTTGATAGCAATCTTTGGCATAGTGTCCATACCTTCCACATATATAGCAATTGTTGTTATCTTCACTCCTTTGTCTTTGATTATAGTTGTAGTAGCCTCTCGTACCTCTAGCGCTTGATCTTCCTCTTCCTCTTGTGTTGAAGAAGCCACTCAAAGTCCCTTGATCATCGCTCCTTCTTCCTCGACCTCTATTTGAACCTCTTCTTCCTCTGTTTCCACCTCTTGATGATCCTACATAAAGAGCTTGTCCTTGAGATCCTTTTTTATTTGAAGTAGAACCATTTAGATTCTTCTCCTCCGTGACCATGAGAGCAACAAGCTGATCAAAGTCTGGTAATTCTCCTCTAACATAAACTAAAGTAATGAATGGTTTCCATCTCTCATCATCCTTGAGTCCCGTTGAGAGTATGTGCAATCAAGTCATCGTCCTCCACATGAGCTTGAATTGATCCTAGTTGATCTGCAATCTCTTTAACCTTCAACAAGTAATCATTGACCGATGTCCTTGTATCTTTCTTTATGTTATTTCACTCATTTTTTAGTTGAATCTTCCTTGCTCTTGTACCTGTAGCATACAACCTTTCCAATGCAAGCCAAACATCTTTACTTGTGTCTAGATCTTGTATGTGTCCTACCATTGAATCTTGAATATTTTGTGATAAAATGAATATAACCCTTTTGTCTCTTTCATTCTAAAGTCTAAACTCCCTCAATTGATGCTGATTTGGATCCTCTGGTAATATAGGATTGATATCAGTTCCATCAATCAAGCCATACAAGCCTCTACCTTGCAAGTATGCTATGATTCTAAATCGCCGTGCTTGATAGTTATTCTTATCAAGCTTCTCTATTTGTGCATGTTGATCGCCCATTGTGTGAATAATAAACATCCTCCTTTAACCCTCCTTTTGGATATGTATGATAAGAAGAAGTATGAGATTTAACTTTTAAATAAATTTTATGCACCTTTCTTTGCTTCGATGTTGCTTGAGATGCTTCCTTGCTATCTCCTTCTACCTTTCTGTAGTGTCGACGATGAACCTTTGCTCCAATAGCTTCAAATTCTTCATCAAGGTATTATAACCTTCTCCAAGATTCAATTCCTTGCTTTGATACCAATGTTGGAGTTTATTGACATCCAAAATATAGCTGGAAGTAGGTGGAACCCCCTAGGAACAAGTTGACCTTCTCACAAACTTCATCACTAAAAACCAGTCATGCTTGTAGAGCTTACTGTTCTCTAGTAGCTTAGAATTTTTTAAACCTATTTTTACCACATATACTAGAGACCAAGATCTTTCCAATGAGCGAAAGAACACTCAATTTGGATAAACACACAACGAGATATGACCTCTGCAAGTTTGAAGTTTAATGGAGACCTTCAGCAGGAGTGAAACCTGAGAACACACACTACTTGGAGAGAGTACTGCTCAAAGCTCACAAATCCAATGATTATGAAAATTGGCAATATGAAATTCGAGAGTATGAGCTTTCAAATGAGCTATTAAGCATGTAATTTAGATATATAATGAGGGAGATACAAGCTTTGCAATCTCTGCATACAAAACTACAATAGCGTAGAGATACACATATGACTCTCTTGGACTTCCCACAAGATCACGACTTCTCTCCTCTTTTTATAGCATGGGGAACTAATCTAAATCCTTCCTAATACATCTAAATTTGTGGTAGACACTTGGGTGGAGATATTACATGACTCAAGTGCTCAAATAAGCAAAGTATTGATGGACTTTGAGAACTAGCCACATCGACCTTCCACTAGGACACCACTGCAGCTCCCTTGTGACCCACTAATTTGACTCACCATGTTCTAGAACTCATGTGGTATTTTGGCTATATTTTATGAATAATATGAGCCTTCTTGAAGTATTTGAAGACTTCTCAAAGGTATTTACATAATTTGAAACTTGTACCCTACATAAAACAAATGTTCGCAACACATTTAGTATTGTGTGTTGTGCTCCAAGCTTCTTCTTCTTCCTTGTGTTGTTTGAATCCTTCCATAGATTTCTAACTCCAACAATTGGTATCAGAGTAGGTCACTGCTTCATATAAGGCATTGTCGACACCTCTTCATTTACAGTCTTCAAAATCACATGAATTTTGGTGAGCATACTCAGGGTGTTTCACAAATCAAAACACCATCTGAGCCCATTTCGGCCTCTGAATGTACTATGAGAGTGCTTGTGCAGGCTATTTCATCTTTTTGTGCCAAAGGTAAATACCAGCTTTGGTTTGGCAGTATAAGCATCTCGAAGTGATCTGCTACAGATTTAGCATAATTCATCTGGGCACTTCTGTACAACTTTTTGTGATACAATCAATTTTCTACATCAAGGTATTTTAGGCACAGGCCATGGCTTAAAGCAGTGACGTATTCCATATGTTGGATGTTGAGGATAATTTGGATGGTACCAACTACCCATTATGGGCTTATATGATGCGACATGTATTGGTTGCAAAAGGACTTTGGAACATTGTGAAGGGTGTTTAAAAACGTCCTATCACACCTGCAACCCTTATAATTGTAGGTATTGACGTAGATGCAGAAGGTGTCGAAGATGGTGATACTCTACAGATTCCTGTTCGTGCTATAGTTTTTGCTACACCCAATGCAAAGCAAGTTTGTTGGGATGGCAGAGATGCCAAGGCACATGCATTGATAGCTTTGTCTATCAAACGTGTCGTTATTCCTCACATTCACTCTTGTAGAATAGCTAAGGATGCTTGGGATACACTTACCACATCGTACCAGGCTAGGAATGAGGCTCATGTTGCTTACCTTCGAAAACAGTTGAAGAGTGAGCACATGAATGAAGGTGATTCTATGGACAATTTTCTAACAAAGATCAAGGTTTCGAAGGAATAGTTGATTTCTATAGATGAAGTCCTTCCTGACAGTTCACTTATGTAAATTGTTCTGAATGGTCTTCCCAACTCATATCAGAGTTTTGCTCCTACTCTTTGTTTGACGATGAAAGGCAATCCAAATGCCCTAACATTTGAAGAGTTAGTTTCCATTTTGTTGTAGGAAGACCATAATAGGCAAAACAAGTCTATTATACGTGTTGTAGATCAAGATTTTTTGGCTAGTCAAAAGGGCAACAGAAAATGGAGCTCTTCTACCAGTAAGAAAAAATCTGCAAATGGCGCACATTCGAAGAAGAAAGACAAAGATGAGAAGAAATCAGAAAGGCAGAAATTGTTTTGAAAATACTATAAAGCAAATGATCATGTCATTAAGAGCTGCCCAAAACTTTTTACTAAAGAGGCAAAGAAGAAAGAGGCTAGAATGGTTGTTGCAGAGGCCTCTACACCGAAAACAGAGTTTGCTAATCTTGTGCAGGATGAACAATAGAGGTTTACTACTATTTGTAGTTTTGACCCATCTTCTCATGAGCAGCGCATGTCTGCAGTAGGCTCACATGTTTGGTACTTTGATAGTGGGGTGACCAAACATATTACCTCGTAGTGTAGTTTCTTCTCTTCACTCGAGCCTGCCCTACAGGGAATACTATTACATGCACGAACAACTCCTCTTATCTTGTTATGGGAGTTGGTAAGATCATTTTGACTACTGCTGATGGTAACTCTTTCATTTTTTCAGATGCTTTGTTTGTGCCACCGATCAAGAAAAATTTGTTGTCAGTTTCTGCATTAGCCAAGATTGGCTTGGTTGTGAAATTTGTTGATGCAAGATGTATTATTCATGATCTTTCTAGTAGCGATGTCATTATTGCTTCTAGCATTTTATTTCATGAGATGTATAAGCCCATAGACTATGAAAGATCTATTAATGATTATGCATGTGTAGTACATGATTCTCATGCTATGTTAGATGCAAAGCTTTGAAATGCACGCTTTAGTCATTTTAATTTTACTAGTTTTCTATGCCTGCAAAAATCTGAAATGGTGTCCTCTTTGCCTAAACTCAAGGCACCCAGTAACCACATATGTAAAAGGCTGTATTTTGGGCAAAATGCAACGTTCCTCATTTGCAGAAGATGGTTTAGTTTGAGCTATGCAGAAATTGCAGCTTGTTCACAATGATGTATGTGGTTCTATGCAGACTTCTTCTTTTGGAAATTATCTTTACTTCGTGAGTTTCATTGATGATTTTTCTAGGCATGCATGGGTATATCCATTGAAAGAAACTTCCGAGGTGTTTATGGGCATCAAACAGTTTCTGGTTTTGTCTTAAAATATGTCAGCATGTAAAATGGGCACCCTCTATTGTGATCGAGGAGGGGAATATATGTCTCTTGACTTTAATGCATTTCTGGCTGAATGTGGGATAAAACATCATTGTACAATGGCATATGCACTTCAACAGCATGGAGTTGGTGGACGAAAAAAGAGGTCACTCATGGAGATTGCGAAGTGTATGCTCAAGAGTCAAGCTTTACCACATAGTTTCTAGCTTGAGGTTGTTATGTGTGGAGCATATGTATAGGTATCCCACTAAAGCAGTGCAGTCTATCACTCAATACGAGGCTAGCATGGTTGCAAGCCATCTGTTGCTAATATGCATGTTTTTGCTTGTCTAGCATTAGTGCCTGAACACCATCGTAGAAAACTGGATGATAAAGCTATAAAATGTATTTTTGTTGGGTACGATTCTAAAAGTAAAGGCTATCGTTTGCATCATCCATAGACTAAACAAATTTTGGTTAGCCATGATGTTGTTTTTGTGGAGGATGCTATTCATCCATTGCTTTCATATACTAAGGAGACATCTATTAGCTCCAAAGACATGTATGACACTTTGCTCCCTCTTTTTATAGGTGGACAGTCTAGTGCTGGTCGTAATGAGGCAACTTCTCAACCTTTGTAGGTTTCATATAATGATGCTGATCATTCCATTTCTGATGCAAATTTGCATGATGCACTTGTTGATGAGAGAGCTAATATTGAGGAGGAAAAACTATGCCAAAATGGCTAGTGCAGACTTTGTGCGATAGCAAATTCGATGCACCTCTGTCATATCGTACTCGTTCAGGCTCTCATAGTGCCTCTTTTGCATCATATTGCTATGCTATCACTGCTTCTAGTCTGTGATGAGAGTGAACAGGTTTCATTTGATGAAGAACAAAATTCTGAACATTGGATGATTGAATTGCAATCTGAATATGATGCTATCATGAAAAATGGTACCTGGTCTTTATGTGACTTGCCTCTTGGTAAGAAGGCCATTCGCACTAAGTTGGTATACAAGTTTTAGCATAAACCTGATGGAACAATTGATAGGTATAAGGCTAGACTTGTTGCAAAGGGTTATGCACAAGAAAGAGGCATTGATTTTGATGAAACCTTTGCTCCTACTTGCCAAAAGACTACTATTCGTAGCATTTGTGCACTTGTAGCTCATCATGGTTGGGCATTAAAATAGCATTTCTGAATGGTGACTTGCATGAGAAGTGTATGTTTTCCAACCGCGTAGCTTTGTGCAAAAAGGGCATGAAAACCAGGTGTGCAAGTTAAGAAAAGCTTTATATGGTTTGAAACAAGCACCACGTGCTTGATATGAAAAGATACATGCTTATCTGATTGCACATGGTTTTGCGAGCAGTCCAACTCAATGCACCTTATATGTGAAACATGCTAATGATGAGCTTCTGATAATTGTGGTGTACGTTGATGACATGCTGCTCAGTGGTCCTCATGAGAAGCATATTGCTGATTTCAAGGCTGATTTACATGCCTCATTTGAGCTGTCTGATTTGGGGCATTTGCATCATTATTTGGGCATTCAGTTTATGCATGTTGATGGTGGAATGTCTTTGTGTCAAATGAAATATATTGACACATTACTACATCATTTTGGCCTTGAACACTCTAAACCTAATGCCACTCCTATGGAGACATGTTTACGATTGAGTCTTCATGATGCGAGAGATGCATTTTATGCTCTTCTCTATCAGCAGGCTATTGGATGTTTGATTTACTTATGCATTACTTGGCCAAATATTTAGTTTGTTGTCTCACAGATGAGCATGTTTATGCATTTCCTAGGTGTAAAGCATTGGAAGGTGGTTAAGTGCATCTTTCGCTACTTCATTGGTACCCGGCTACTTGGATTGTTTTATCCCAAAGGGGGATCAGTTCCCCCAAATTTGCATGCTTTTTCTGATAGTGATTGGGCTAGTTTCTATGAAACTCATCTGTCCACTAATGGTTTTCGCTTCATGCTTGGTAGCTCATGCATATCTTGGCTGAGAAAGAAGCAGCCTACTATGCCCAATTCCATATGTCATGCTGAGTATAGGAAATTTTTCACAGTGACTATTAAGTGTGTGTGGCTCAAATGCCTTATGGCTCATTTGGGTGTTGGTCAGTCTTCTGCCACCACCATCTTCACTGACACTCAAAGCGCATTGGCAGTTTCCAAGAACCCTATGTTCCATGCTCGCACCAAGCACATTGAGGTGCAGTATCATTATCTCAAGGAGAGGTTCTTTGCTCGAGAGATCATGTTATGAATTATGGAATATGTTGAAAAAGGAATTGTTGGAGTGTTAATTTATTAATGTATTAATGTCTTTTGGTGTTTTTGATATACCAGGTAAAGGTTTCTGAGGAGTGTGAAAGGCATGAAAGGGAGGAAATCAACAATCGGACTTATAATTTAGTTTGTACATAAACCCGCCTAGAAGGTTCTATTGTTAGAAATGATTAGAAAAGTAGTGGTTAGAATAAGGATCATTGTACACCGCAATTTTTTATATTGAAAGTAGTGGCTTTCTAGAAAGTAAAGGATTACTCCAAGGCATCGCCTAAGGCATAGAACTAAGGCATCTTTGGCACCCAAGGCTCCCTTGGCGGCCGTTGGTAGTCGTTGGCTACGCACGAACCAATTTTAATTTATGAGTGGTAATAAGGAGTTCTGTGTTCACCAAGGTGGCACGATTTGAACCCACAACCTCAATCACACAAGGGAAGTGTTTTACCACTACACAATCTCTTTGTGTTATCACTGTAGTTCTCTTTGTTATATTTAACACATCTTGCATCTCTTTCTTACTTTTTCAAAAAGGTTTGGGCAAGACCATGCGACGCAATGCGGCATGTCTTAGGGTACATTCTGCCAAGGTACATGAGGGTACATCCTATCAGGATACATCATGCCAGGGTACATCCATCTAGGGTACATTTTCTCCAAGGTACATCTCGAGAGGGAAGCACTAGATTGAGGATCCAAGATATAACTTTCATGGGTGAGAACTAGGTTCAAGAGACCGAGGTTGAGAGCAAGGAAAGTCTGTAGCAAGGGATTTTTATTCTCTCATTGACCCTATGAATACCATGGAGGATTGTAGAATTCACCTCCAATTGAGGCAACACTCGAGCATATTCTAGACCTTGAATGATTGAAAAAAAAAAACATTTTGAATAGTTAGTAATATACGTTCTTTTCTTGACTTATTTAGAAACTATGTCAATAGCTCATACATAATCGTAATAATTTAATGCCTCCATGAACATTTCCATGTGTTTTTTTACATGGAACATGCTTATTTCATTTAGTGATGAAACATGTGACTCTCTATCCATGTTTATTATTTTATCAACTGTGGTAAGCTGCTTTTTCAATTGAGGAGCATGTTATGAACTATGGAATATGTTGAACAAGGAATTGTTGGAGTGTTAATTTATTAATGTATTAATGTGTTTTGGTGTTTTTGATATAGCAGCTGAAGGTTCGTGAGGAGCATGAAAGGCACGAAACGGTGGACATCAATAATCCAACTTATAATTTAGTTTGTATATAAACCCACGTAGAAGGTTCTGGTGTTAGAAATAGTTAGAAAAGTAGTGCTTAGAATAAGGGTCATTGTAGACCGTAATTTCTGATATTGAAAGCAAAGGCTTTCTACAAAACTTACCAACTTTTACTTTCACTCATGCATTTTGAAGCCGCTCTCATGTAACCACTCTTTTCAACATAAAAAAAAATTCCTATAAATACATGCACTTTGTGGACAATCCGTTGGTCAATTTTTTATTTGTTCTTTAAAAAAACATACAGTGACGTGGTTAGCCAGAGACTCTAAGTTGGACCGCATTTGTACAACCTAAGAAATCTGTGTTCATGGTCTGCGTACTATGTGTTTTCTATATATTCACCACCCCTGTGTGGAGTATTCTATAAGGGATCAGAGTTTGAGTTTTGATAGCAAGGATATTGTTGTGTGTTGGAGTTAGACATCTGCGCAAGCACGTGAACATCACAAGGAAGAAGAAGAAGATTGGAGTTCAACACACAATACTGAATGTATTACCAGAGAATGTACAAAGATAAGTAGCCCATTAGGCGAATAGGTATATATACAACCCGGGAGAAAAAAACCTCCTAAAAAGGGAAAAAAATGCCCCGACGGTCCTAGAGTGTTCACACACATCACTACCTAGATATATCAACAAATCCCCCCTCGGAGTGATGCGGTGAACAAGTAGCTGGCACTCATGTATAAGGAAGTGAAAAGCTATGTGGAAATTACTCCACAAAAGGAAGTAAGCCCAAAGCTTTGCGGAAAGCTTCAAACTTCTCCTTAGGCAGAGCCTTCGTGAAAAGGTCTTCAATGTTCTCCTATGCAGGCACATATGCCAAGCTGATCTCCCCAACAGAGAACCTCTCCCTGACATAATGATAATGCACCTCAATGTGCTTAGTGCAAGCATGGAACACAGGGTTTCTCGCAGCTGCCAATGCACTCTAACTGTCAGTGAAGATGGTGGTGACAGAAGACTGACCAAGACCCAAATCAGCCACAAGGCATCTGAGCCACACACACTCAACATCTAGTGGTAGTGATCCCCCCTTCGGATAAAACAACCCAAGAATCCGAGTACCACTCTAGTAGAAAAAGATGTGCTTAACGACTTGCCAATGATTGACATCTGGGCAATGCGTAAACCTGCTCATCTATGAGACACCAAACTAAATATCTTTTTGAGTAATGCATAAGTAAATCAGGCATCCAACAGCTTGCTAATAGAGGACATCATCAAGTGCATCTCTAGCATCTTGAAGACTCAATCATAAACCTATCTCCATAGGAGTGGCTATAGGTTTACAGTCTTAAAGGCCAAAACATTGCAATAATATGTCAATATATTTTTTTGACACAAAGCCAATCCACCATCAACTTGCATAAACTGAATGCCCAAATAGTGATGCAAATGCACCAAATCAGACATCTAAAATGAGGCATGCAAATCAGCCTTAAAATCAGCAATATGCTTCTCAATAGGACCAGCGAGGAGCATGTCGTCAACCTCAAAAACAATGATTAGAAGCACGTCATTAGCACGCTTAACATATTAGGTGCTTTCAGTTGGACTATTCGCGAAACCATGTGCAATCAGATAGGCATGTATCTTCTCATACCAAGCACGTGGTTCTTGCTTTCAAACCAATGGCTGAATAGCATCTTCCACAAAAACAACATCACAACTAACCAGAATGTGTTTAGTCTGTGGATGATACAGACAATAGCCTTTACTTTTAGAACTGTACCCAATAAAAATACATTTTACTGCTTTATCATCCAATTTTCTACGATGTTGTTCGGGCACTAATGCATATGCCAAACAACAAAAAACATGCACATGTGCAATAGATGGCTTGCGATCATCCCAAGCCTCATATGGAGTGATAGATTGCAGTGCTTTAGTGGGACACTTGTTAAGTACATATGTTGCACACATGATAGCCTCAAGCCAGAAACTATGTGGTAGAGCTTGACTCTTGACCATACACCTCACCATTTCCATGAGTGACCTATTCTTTCGTTCAGCAACTCCATTTTGTTGAGGTGTATATGGCATTGTACACTAGTGTTTTATCCCACATTCAACCAGAAACTCATTAAAATCAAAAGACATATATTCCCTCCTCGATCAGAACAGAGGGTGCCCATTTTACATGCTGACATATTTTTAGCCGAAACCAAAAGCTGTTTGAAGCACATGGACACTTCGGACTTTGCCTTCAATGGATATACCCTTGCATGCCTGAAAAAATCATCAATTAAAGTCACGAAGTAAAGATAATTTCCAAAAGAAGTTGTCTGCATAGGACCACATACATCACTATGTACAAGCTAGAATTTCTAAGTAGCCCGAACTGAACCATCTATTGGAAAGGAGGAATGCTGCATTTTGCCCAAAATAGAGCCTTCACAAACATGTTTTCCCTGTGCCTCAAGTTTGGGTGAAGAGGACACCATTTTAGATTTTTGCAAGCATAGCAAACTAGCAAAATTCAGATGACCAAAGCGTACTGCAAGCCAAAGCTTTGCATTTGACATAGCCTGAGAATCACGTACTGCACATGCCAAATCATTTATAGATCTTTCATAGTCTATGAGCTTATACACCCCACGACATAGAATGTCAGAAGCAATAATCACATCGCCATTTGACAGATCATGAACTATACATCGTTCATCAACAAATTTCACAACCAAGACAATCTTGGCTAATGCAAAAACTCATAACAGTTTTTTCTTGATCCGTGGCACAAACAAAGCATCTGACAAAGTGAAAGAACTA